>CM039728.1:30213104-30813104 GCA_022539455.1 Dendrobium nobile | reverse complement strand
TCCAAGGATAAGAGACTCTAGGGAAGAAGAAGTGGAACAATGCTTGGAGCAATCCCTTGTGAATCCTCTCACAAGATCCTCTCTCCCTCTCTCCCTCTCTCTCTCTCCCTCTCTCTCTCTCTCTCTCTTTTAGGTTTTCTCAGGTCAAGACAGCATCCAAGGATGTTCAAAAATATTGAACAAGAGCTCTTATAAAGAAGAGCTCAAAATAGCTCATTAATTACAAGTTGCCGACTATATCGTCTAGGACGATATGGAAATCGTCCTGGCCGATCAATACCAATCTCAGAAGATCGGCCAGAGCATCGCCCTGAATGCAAACTGGATGATTGAAAATCGGCTTGATCATCCAGGACGATCTCACGATCGTCTCGGCCAATCAATTCAAATCAGAGAAAAATCATCCAGAACATCGCCCTGAATTCAGGCTATCCAATCCAGATCGTCCAGCACATCGCCCTGAATTTGTGCTGGCCGATATTTATCGTCCAGGAGCGACTAAGGATTTTAGAATCGATTATCCTGGCCAATCTCACGATCGTTCAGGATGATATGATCGTATCAATCATCCTTAATTACCTCCTTGATTGTCTGATCAATTAAGGCATAATTGTGAATATCATCCAGGCCGATCCAAGATAGTCCTGGCCGATTGCCAAAAACACATAATTATGGCGGCAATTTCTTTCTGTTTTGAGCCTATCGTCCAATACGATTGGCTAATGACGGCTGCCTTAATTAAGAGCCCCTGATTAGATTTTTCGTTTTAAGCCCGATCGTCCAGGACGATGTAAATATCATCCTGGCCGATATTAGTAAAAACAAAAATTCTAAGTCTCTCAAGTGTGTGTGTAGGGTTACTTTGCATCAATCACATCAAAGATTACAATTGACTCAAGAAGGGAAAAATAAAATTATAGACTAACTCAACCCTAATCTACCCATTCTTAAACTGGCTCTGTTTTTCCGTCCGATCTTTGATTCCTGAAAAGTCAGTAGTAAAAGACAGTCCAAGACAAGTAAGAGTATTTGCCAATCATCAAAACATAGTTCATGGACCTGAATTTGCAACAAATTCAGTCACTCAAACAGATTTTTCTTTCATAATTGCAACTTTCCGTGGTCGCTCTCTTGGTCGTGCTCATAGAAGATTTAATAATGCGCATGGGGCTGCTCATTTTAGTCACCAGTTCTTGGTGGACAACATTTGTTTGCCTCTATCAAATGCTAAATTTGTGTAAAACCTAGCCACTCAGGTACTTTTTACTAGCACCATATGAACCCCTCCTATCAACCGTCTACGCCACAAGCTTTGTCGGCTCATGAAGATGCTTCAACTGCTGATTGGTTCTTGGATTCGAGTGCATCCAATCACCTCACATTGGGTTCCTCTCAATTTTGTCATCTCCTTGTTACTTTGGTAACACATAAGTGCAGGTTGGAAATGGCCATCACCTTCTTATTGCTCATTCTAGCCAAGGAATTTTACCTACACGATCTCGTAAGCTTCATCTACCCATATTCTTCATGTTCCCCATCTCACTCATAAGCTTCTTTTATTCCATCGTCTCATTCTTGATAATCCTTATTACATATTATTTCACTCTAATAGTTTTATTATTAAGGATACCAAGAATCTTCATATTCTACTTTAGAGGTCCATCCAGCAAGGATTTTACCCTATTAAGCTCCAAGCTGCCTCCAAACTTCAGCAACATCCTACCTCACCTAATGCTTTAATTAGTCTACCTATAAGCTCTTCATGTTGGCATCAAAGGCTTGGTCATCCTTCTCCCACAACTAAAAAGCTGATGTAAAACACTATTTTTGTCAACTAGACCTTCACTCCATGTGATTCCTGCACTCAAGCAAAGAGTCATAGACTTCCATTTAATTTAGCTTTGTCTAAAACTACAAAATGTTTTGAACTTTTACACATCGATGTATGGGGTCCTTCCCCAATTTTGTCTACACAAAATTTTAGATATTATTTCATCTTCGTAGACGATTTCACAAGATATTAAAGGGTGTATCCTCTAAAACTCAAATCAGATATTTTTTCTACATTTATACAATTCAAAACATATGTGAAAAAACCATTTCAAACACCTATCAAAATGATTCAATCAGACCAAGGGGGTGAATTTATTAATAATAAATTTCAAACTTGCTTTAATTCATTTGAAATTTTGCATCGTCTTACTTTTCCATACACTCTACAATAAAATAGTGTTGCTAAATGAAAGCACTATCACCTTTTGGAAACAATGTGAGCTCCTTTATTTGAGGCAAAAATACCACATCATTACTGGGTTGACACACTTTAATGGTTGCTTACCTCATTGACCAGGTATCATCCAAACCCATCCATAATACTCCCGATCATACGTTATATCAACAAAAACCATCATAAGAGCATCTCTGTGTGTTTGGTTGCTTATGTTGTCCATGGCTTTCTCTAATCAAACGTCATAAATTAAAACCACACTCTTTACCTTGTGTGTTCTTAGGATATTAAATGTTTAGATCCTCTTACAGGACATCCACATTTCCAGGCATGTCCAAATCTTTAAGAATGTCTATCCCTTTAAATCCCCCATCTCAATTCCATCATTTACTCAAACAGTTTTCATTCCTCCACTAACTCTAGTGCCAACCTCTATCTTTATTATCAAAGCTTCACCTATTCACTCTACTATCACTAGACCCCCTCATTCACCTCTCATCCCTCCCACTACATCTTCATCCCCAATTATACATTCTCCCCTACTAATATCCTTTATAAACAACTCCACTATAATTAATTTGCCACCCCAACTCATTCACCACCCTATAGTTACTCGTCGCCAAACTGGTCACCTTAAACCAAAGAAAATATTTGATTTATACATACTATTGTTCCATTATCCCCATCATCCTTCACAAAAGTTAATAAATATCATGCTTGGAGATCTGCAATGTCTGTTGAATTTCAAACTTTACAATAATAAGGAACTTGTTCTCTTGTTCCTCTAAATCCTAATCAGAACCTACTTGGCTGCAAATGGTTATATAAAACCAAGTTCAATTCAGATGGCTCTCTATCTAAACACAAAGCCAGACTTTTGGCTCAAGGCTTTAAACAAGAGTTTCACATTGATTATACTGATACATTCAGCCCTTTAACAAAATTTTCTGCCATTTAACTTTTACTAGCTACAGTTACTTCATTATGTTGACCCATATACCATTTAGATGTTTCAAATGCATTTATACATGGCACTCTTTATGAGTAGGTATTTATTAAACAACCACTACGTTTTCAAGATCTAAATGTATCCAACTCGTGTCTACTGATTACATAAAACAATTTACAAACTCAAATAATCACAACGCCAATGGTTCTCTACTTTCTCAACACACTTAGTGGCATATGGTTTCATACAAAAGTAAGCTGATCCTTACTCCTACTCCATAAAGGAGTTGTTTCCATCTACCAGTTGGTTTATATGGATGATCTGTTGCTTAGAATTAATGATCAGTCTCAAATTGACCTTTTACTTTAATACTTAAAATCCACATTCCATTAGAGAAACCTTGGTCCAGTCTCTTATTTTCTAGGCATTCAAATCACATATCAGCCTAATGGTTTATTCTTATGTCAATCTTGTTGCATTGTTGAATTACTTGACAAATCCGGTATGCTTCATTGCAAACTTGCTCAAAGCCCTTTTCCTTCAAAATTGTTACCTTATACTGAAACTTCAGAATTGTTTTAGCAAGAAGACCTTTACAAACAACTAGTTGGTTCCTTCTATTATATCATAATTACAAGAACCAATATTTCCTTTGCAATTAATCATTTGTGTCAACGTATGCACAAACCATACCACCTACATTTTCAATAACTAAAATGAGTGTTGTGTTATTTAAGTGGTACTATCAACTACACTCTACCTATTTCTTCAACATCTCTAGAACTTCATGCAAATGCTGATTCTGATTGGGCAGCCAATCCCACAGACCGCGGTTTAATATCTTATTTTTATGCATTTGTTGGTGAAAATCTATTATCCTGGTCTGTTAAGAAGCAACCAACTGATGCCTGGTCCTCAATTAAGGAAGAATATTATGCATTGGCTACTACTACAATTGATCTATGGTTACACAGATTACTCACAGACTTTCAGATTTTAGTTTCATCGCCTACTCCAATTTATTGTGATAATGTTTCTGCCATTGCTTTAGCAAATAACCCAGTGTTCCATGCTCGCACTAAATATATAGAGGTTGATTATCATTTCATACGGGATTGCATCAAAGCACAATAGGTCACTATATATCACATAGCTTCTCAAAACCAATCAACAAATATCTTCACCAAAGCATTAGCTTCCTCATGATTTCTAAAACTAAGACCCAAGTTAATAATTCAAGCACCATTGTAAACTTGTGGGGAAGTGTTAACAGACATGTGTATATACTCATGTGGCATGAATCACATTCTGCTCCATTTCACCCTATGGTATAACCAACTATGGCACTATTGTTATCTTGAGAATTAATTCTCTGCTAATCCATCCTAACCACTGAATTGTAACTGTTGCACTTAACAATACTATATATATATATATATATATATATATATATATATATATATATATATATATATATATATATATATATATATATAATGTAATAGTAATGGGATAACAAATGTTCTTTTCCTATATTACACTTTCTCTTTTTCTTTTTGGTTTGTCTATTTCTCCTGTTTCTGTAGGTTCAAGTACTCATTATGACATTTATAGGAACAATCAAGAAAACTCATGTAATTCATCTTCATCATTAGCAGATATGTTAGTTTAGGAACAAAAGAAAGAAAATAGTTAGTTTTGGAAAATACAACTGTAGGGATCCTTGTTTGCTAAGATGATAAAACTAATTAAGCTGTAATATAAAGTTAAGAAGCTTGTGTAAAAAATGGGTAAAAGGAATTCTTCAAAAAATTCCCATGATTAAAAAGGTCCTTTGTGTTAATCATTAACAAGCTCAGATTACCGTTTCAATGTTTCCTCTTAAGTATAGAAAGTGTACTAGATAACTAAAACTAAAAATGCACACTAACTTTAACTCATTTCAATATAGAGAGGTAGAGAACCATGATTATTTTTTCACTCTCCTGGTGAGGCAGAGAATCTGGAATCCTTTCACCTTCCCAAGTGCGACGGAGTAGCCTGGTCCTATGCACCAAAGAGGTCTTCTTCCCAAAGCTTCCCTCAAGAAAAACCATGAAACATAGAGGAACTCATGTGCAAGTTCGTTGGAGCAACCCTGTGGAACTCCCTCTCATACTACATTGCAACCCACAAGGATCTTCTCCCTTTTACACAAACTCCACCCTTTTTCTCCCAAATTCTAGGCTCTCTCTTCAAGCTTTCTTCAAAGGAAAACACTTAATGATTGCCCAAGGTCTATTATAATGTCTTTTGAGAACGCTTAAATAGAGGAATTATAAAAATTTAAAATTTCAATTCAACCAACAAAGATCATAGAGTACGATCACAGGATCGTCCATTATGACATCCAAAATTTGACATGTTAGTATTGTATGATCACTATTTTATACAATATGCTTAATTCAAATTTTCCTGTTAGTACTGTGTGATTTGGATTTCATACATTACAATCTATTAATATCGTATAATATGAAATAACAGTCATAGAGTATGATTAGTTCAATCAAAATATAGTTTATCCAGAATGAAACCTTGGATGACCAAATATCATCTCTGTCAATCATATAATACGATCCAGTTCATACAATATGATAAAAAATCAAAATTAAGTAGATTTGATTGACTAATCATAGGAAGAAACTAGGCAATATTTTAAATATCATATAGTATGATTTGGTTTATACAGTATGAATAGAGCAATATTTCAAATTTAAATTTTTGCTTAATTTAACAAATGGTAGGGTTTCTAATCAAAACAAATCTTCCAGTATAATGTGGTGTTCGTACTATATGATTAGTTATATTTCAAAATTATTTTTTAGATAAATAAATTATTTTAATTTAAATTAGTAATAGTAGATTGCCTAGTATGATACTGATCATATAATATGATGTATAAAAAAATTAAAATATTTAAAATTATTTTTTCTCTCCTTGTGTGTCTACATAGTCACTAGGCTAGCATACACCCTTATAGGACTTGACTAAAAATATAAAATAGATAAATAAAAATTATAAACTCTTTCAACATAACCTATTCTACCAAATCTTAAGCCCTGGATCTTCAAAGAATAGTATATGTTGCAACTGAAATGTTAGTCAATACACAAATAGATATGCACTAAAAATACTACGAGAAATAAAAAGACAATCAATATTATTTATTATCATCAAAAATTTAAACTCAATAGATTGAGTTGCTACAATCTCCCTTTCTATGATGGTAAATATTATTGGTTAAATTTGTAAACTAATATTACTTTCTCCTAATTTCCCCATCACTAAGAGAATTACATTTAAAAATAGGGGTACGGACATTTTTTTAAGAAAATAAATTTAAAACTAAATAAGAGATTAAAAAATACAACCAAATATATTCTCCTCTTTTGAAATCGCCAAAATGGAGAGATAATATAACACATAAATTAAGCTACTTGCATGACCTAAGTAAAATTTTAAAGATAAAAAAGAAAAAACTAAGCCACATAGCACAAAAAGATAATAAAAAAATAAAAATATATAAAAAGAAAATATAACATACAATCATGCATAAAACATAACTATTAAAAAAATGAACAAAACATATACTAACCTTCCCAGAGTTTTAAAGTTCTCTACTTAAAGCATGCAATGATGTCATTATCTGAGTGAACCTAGTGTAAATGTTAATTATAGTCTCATAAGATTTCAAGCGAAAAAGTTTATAATCATGCAATAATATGTTCAAACTAGATTGTTTGACTTCACTAGTACCTTCATATGTAATGCTTAATCTATCCTAAATATCCTTGCCAGTGGTATAGTTAGAAACTCTCATATAATCTTCAAACTTAAGTGCATAAAAAAATAGTTTAAGCCTTTAGCAATAAATTTTGCAAAGACTTGTTCTTCTCTACTCCATTCAATAAAAGGAATATTAGTTTGAACTCCATCAATGATACGTGATGGTATAGAACAACTAGTTTAAATCATATGCCATAATAAAAAATTAATAGATTATAAAAATATAGACATGAAGATTTCCCAAAAATCAGAAGGAATATTATCAAAAAGTTGTGGATGAGTTATTGAATAACCCTCTACAATATTTCTATTTCCAAAGTGTGTCATAAATTACTTATCTCAAGGTTTTCTAAAATATTACATTTTACACCAGCTCTAATACTATTTGAAAGTTTAAGAAGGTTATAACCCTTAATGAACTAGCCTGAGGCACCCTAATATGGAAGCAATACTATCTCTTAATGCATAATCTATTAAACTTTACAAGAGTTATAATATTGGTGATGATAATTTAATCAACAGAACATACTATTAACCATAGATTTTTACTAAGCAATTATCGCAAAAATAAATCTATTTTGCAATTTTAGCAAATCAAAATATGCAAAAAACTAAAATGCGGGAAATAAGAAATCAGAATAAATACACAAAAAAATTTATAGTGATTCAGTCAAACATGGCCTATGTCCACTCCCCGAAGTCCTCTCTAAGTATTGCACTATCACTATTGTGTCTCTCCTTTAGCTCCTTAGCTAAACGAAAAAACCCTTATAAAGTCTGTTCCACCAACCTAGTGTGGTAGAGGATCATAATTCTTTTCACCTTCCTAGTGAGGCAAAAAATTGGAATCTTTTTCACCCCCCTGATGAGGAAGAGAACCTATGATCCTTTTCACCCTCCTAATGAGGCAGAGAACATTGAATCATTTTTACCCTTCTATTGAGGCAGAGAACCAAGAATCTTTGTTCACCCTCATAGTGAAGGTAGAAAACTTGGAATCACTTTCACCTTCTCTAGTATGATGGAGTAGCCAGGTTCTTTAACACCAAGGAGGTCCTCTTCCAAAGCTTCCCTCAAGACTAACTTTGACACATGGAGGAACTCATATGCAAGTTTGCCAAAGCAACCATATAGAACTCCCTCTCACACTCCCTTACAACCCACAAGGATATTCTCCCTCTCTAACAAACTCCATCCTTTCTCTCCCAAGTTCTAGGCTCTCTCTTTAAGCTTTCTTCAAAGGAAAACACTCAATGAATGCCTAAAAGATTATTACAATGTCTTATGAAAAATCTTAAATAGACTTCTTCAAAAAATCCTTAAAATTCAATTCAACGGTAAAAGAATCATACAATATATTGGCAGGATCGCCTAGTACGATACCTAAAATTTGACCTATTAGTATTGTATGATCGCCAGTTAGTAAAGTATGCCAAATTCAATTTTTCTTGTTAGTATTATACAATTTGGATTTCATACAGTATATTATGTTCATATCATATAATACAAATAGTCATACGGTATGATTAGTTCAACCAAAATATAGTTTGTCTAGGATGAAACTTGGGATGACCAAATAATATCTCTATCGGATATACAGTATGATCTAGTTCATACAGTATAGTCAAAAACTCAAAATTAAGCATATTCGATTGATTAATCACAAGATAAAATTAGGTAATATTTTAAACAACAAACAGTATGATTTGGTTTGTATAGTATGAATAGAGCAATATTTCAAATTCAAATTTTTTTCTTAATTTAATAAACAACAGAGTTTCTAATCATAACAAATCATCCAGTATGATACGGTGTTTATACTATACGATTAGTTATATTTCAAAATTATTATTTTAGATAAATAAAATATTTTAATTAAATTCAATAATAACATATTTTCTAGTATGATATTGATCATACATTACAATGTACAAAAAATTAAAATATTTAAAATTATTTTTGATCCCCTTATGTTTGTGTATGGTCACCCGAATAGCATATATTTTTATAGGACTTGACTCAAGAAATGAAAAATAAATAAATAAAAATTATAGACTCATTCAACATAACCTATCTACCAAATCTTGAGCCCTGAATCTTCAAAGAATAGTGTATATTATATCTGAAATATTAGTTAACACATATATGCATCATAAATACTATGATAAATAAAGAAGCAATCAATAATGTTTGTTATCATCAAAAACTTAAAATTAAGGGCCTGAGTTGCAATAAAAACATTAGTGAAGTCAGTATGGATTGTATAATTTTAATTTTTTTTATTCAGGTGGGGCACTCTATTAATTTTAGGAAGCTTATACATTCTTTTTTTAAGGTATATTATTAGGGGAACCACTTTTGCAGGTTTAGGTCGCACCTTTCTGATTTATACTTTCCATGATGTTATTGGAGTTAGAGGAGATCCAAGTGAGGAACGACTTTTTCCTATTTATTTTCTCACTAAAAGAAAAATTGAGAGCGTTAAAAGATTAGGTATAGAGGAAGAGGTTGGACCTAGTGAGTCTAAGTTGACTAATAGAGCCAGAAGTAGTAGGAGTGCTCAGACTCCTAAGCCCTTATGGACCTCCAAAAGGACACCGCTCGGCAGGGACAGAATGCGATGGGTATGATCGACCATCCCGCTGGACAAAATAGTCGGAGACCTTTGTACTCTTTACAAGCGGACCAATAGGATGACAGATTAAATCATATAAATGATTAACCATTGAGGATAGTATCTTTTGCCTATGCACCTTGTTGCGTAATAATATGCATGATATGATCAGAGTAACGAGGTCTCCCCCACCCAATACATCAATTTGAGTGGGGTTTTTTTGATGTAGGATTCGGTTTACCATAGGTGTAAGTCCTCGTGGTTGATTACATCTTAAGTCGAGGCCTAAAAAGACTCTCGATTAAGGTTTCTACATTATTCTCTCAGATGGAATTGCCTCATAGGAAACGGACTAGGAAAATTCTTACTCAAAAGAAAGTAAAGGTTTGATTTGGCTCAATCAACATACACAGTTCACATCATCATCTGAAAGAACTAAGGTGGTAAAAATAAATTGGAGAGAAAGATAATATTGCACTTAGAGAATACGAGAGAGGAGGATGGATGTGACGTCATCCATGTGATGCGGATAGGCAGGATTTATTGCCCCTGAAGGATAGAAGACATACCCACCTATGAGGCATACTACGAGACATCGATGGTAGTAGCCTTAAACCCTAAATCTATAGTAGGTTTAGTGTTCTACACATAACATTAACACCTGTGTCCTAGCTAATGCATTCTAAACATATATCCTGCCTGAAAAGGAAAGCCAGCTAACCACCTAGTCGTATAAAATCCATGTTGTATAGTCTTTATGAAAGATGGGTGGGTGGCTGAGTTTTTGGAAGTTAAGGTCGGCATTTAAAGAGAGTCCTTAAGTGGCCTTATAATTATATAGGGTGGAATACTTCTAGAATTAATACAATTAAATTTTGATTTAATTATTTCTAATATAATAGATGCTAGTTGAAAGTATCCAAATCATGAATGATTGAAATTTTAAAAAAGCTTAAAAATAATTTTTTAGAAGACTAAACTTCCCCAGGTTTAGCACCTCATCCTCATAGGTCAGATTATCTGAACTCTACCTACAGGTGGGGAAGTATCTTAAAGCAAGGAAAGAGAAGATGTATTAATATTCATATGACCCCGAATAATCTCTAGCTATTCCCTAGATCATTAGCTTTCTATATTATTTAATTCTTAACATTTTGGATTTTAGTTATGAGTAGAAAAAGTTTTATCCCTAAAGAGCCTGTAAAATCAGGCACACACACATGCAAAAAAGAAACCTATAAAAAGTATGCATTTTTGCAGTGCAATCAAAGTAAACACATCAATATAAATATCCACTATAGTAAAAGAAAGTCTAAAAGTTCATGGTAAGTTCCATATAAAGTACAACTCAGGGTTTACAAAAAAGTAATGGTGGTCAAGCTCCACTGACAAGAACCTGGATTATAATCCTACTGAATAATACAATAATTAACTATAAGACATTTCATCTTCATCTTCATCTTTAAGTCCTTCTCCGGATCGCCTCCTTCGGTCTTCTTATGGTTCATCCTTCAGGAGGGTATCCAAATTAAAAAAAATTCCCCATAAAGACTTTTCTTTTCCCTTTGGATCCCTTATATTTGAAGTCTTATTTTTAGAGACTTTCATAACTCATTACATCAAATACAATTACATCATAAAAAAGAAAAATTTAGACTCTCTTATATGGTTATCCTAAGTAGTTATATAAAATAATCCAAGCAGTTATATATGGGAATAAAAGTACTCATGCCTGCCATAGTTGGCAATGCTCTTTTTTTTGGCTAAGCAGCTGAACAACCAATAACAAGCACATATATGATTTATTTATTATTTTTAGCCCCCTTTATTAGCGCTGCATGAGCATGGCCACTTGTAAAAAATAATCACTAGTATCAAGATCACCCCTAACCTATGGGTAATCAATCACACATCACATCATAAAGAAAGTACAATAATAAAGTTTATTATCATAATAATCATCATAGCAAATCAAAGTAACCAGCACATATGTCATATGTAAAGTGTCACATTATAAAAATAAAAAAGAAAAATACTGCCCTAACCTAGAGCTAGAAATTGTGTCCTAACAAATAATTCTACGTGTGTGTAGTAGGTTGTGTAGTATCGGATATGTCCTATGTTGGGTGATTAGTTCAAATTATTTATGCTCCGATTTGTTGAAGGTCAAAAGGGGATTCTCAATTAAAATTTAAGTATTAGTGTGTTGGGATCCATTTTAATTTATTTATTTGGTTGATTAGGATAATATTCTCTGAAGATTAAGTTGGATTAGCAAATTTTAGAAGGTACAAGGTCATCCTATCTACTAAGTTGAAGGGGTTTCAAAGATGACTTTTAAAAACAGGCTATGTTTAGTTGTTATAGTATTTTTATTAAATATTAGACCATACAAGGAGTAATTAGACTTTGAGTTTGCTGGTTTTGGAGTTTTTTACATAAATTTATGATTTTTAGAAGTTTTGGGCTCTAGTTAATGAACAATGGTTGACCGAGGATTAGACTTTTTATTTTAACTTTATTTCTAGAAAGCTCATATTTTTAATAAATATTAGATTTTAATTGGAGTTGAATTCTTTTTAGTTTACCCAATTTGGAATTTTCTAGAATTAGTTATGATTTTTCAAAATTAGGGTATTTAATGAATTATTAAATTGTGTAATTAAGGAGCATTTTAGGGATTTTGATCCAAATTAGCTCCAAACCTCTTAGAATCACCTTCAAAGTTCAGGAAATATTCAAGGAAGAGTTTCCAAGTGTTTGAGGAAATTTTGAAATTTCTAAAAAAATTTAATTATCTAATTTAATTAAAAGATGATTTTTAATCAAAATTAAATTAATGTTCAAATTTAGATCCAATTAATAAGATTTTAATTTTTTGAGATTAACGGTTAAATTCTAAAGAGCTTAATATATTAAAATTAATTTTTGGAATTAAATTAATTTTTTTATAATTTGTTGAAGTTATTATGGTCTAATTAAAGGATAAATTAGGGTTTATTAATTAAGTGGCTTAAAGGGACCTAAAAAATCCTAGAAAATTCTAGGGAGTTTAAGATGTCACTAAGTTCAAAATTTTCAATTTTCATATAATTCGGAGGTGTATCCTAGTCCCTAGAATTTCTCTAAGTTTTCTAGACGGGTCCTTAATTATTATCCTAAAGGTGTCGCTAGGTTAAATAGATTTAAATCAAGTGTTAATGACAAACCCTTGGGGTAACATAAAGGTAAAATGTATCAAATCATTGCACACCATGTCTTTAGAACTACGAGAGCCTAGGATAAGTGCTTTATTGCAAATCTTGATTTAGATTTTATAGTTTTGATGACTCCAAACATTTTTAACATTTCTATTTTTTCTACTATTGCCCTTCCTACTAATGTTTCAGGTCCACAAGGTCAATTGCAAATTAAGCCATCTCAAGATTGGGTAGATTAGGATTGAGTCAGTCTATAAGTGTACTTTAAGTGTTTTTACCTTTTCTTGAGTCAAATATAATATTTGTGGATCCTAATGCTAAGTAATCTTGCGTACACACACTTAGGGGGAAAATTCTATCTCTTTTAGAGTTTTTTATTTTTAATCATATCATTCAAGATGATTCAAAATTGTCCTAGACGATCAATTAAAAATAGAAACCCTAATTAGAGCATCCTTTTTAAGACAACCAAATTAAGCAAATCATTATGGATGATATTTACATCATCTTGGACGATATGCTCAAATCAGAAAGAATCAATCGCCAACTCTTTTAGGCATGTTATTATTTTTGGACATCATATAGGATATCATCTTAGATGATGTATTATAATTATTCCTAAATTAGTTTGATGATTAAGAAAGCAATTAAGGTTTGATTGATCGATCATATCATACAAGACGATTAGTTAAACAAACCTTAGTTTCTTCCTGAATCATCTGGGACTAACAGAATGATGTTACAGATGACATTTGTTAATTTGAACTAATCGTACATGATGAACTAATAATCGTCTTAGACTATCAGTTATTTTTTATATCATCCAACATGTAAAGTCTGGCCGAACATAGCGATGGTCTGGATGATATTTGACATTTTGAACTAATCGTATAGGACAATATACCCATCATCCTGGACGATTAGAATAAATATATCTTCTAATTAGCTGATTGACCTAAATTTGTATTGATCGTACAGGATAATCCATCGATCGTCTTGGACAATATTTGTTGATTAATTACAATTTATGGAAATTTTAAGGCCCTTCTATATAAGATCTCTTATTTACTAAAGATGATGTATTTTCTTGATATCTTAACCTGAGAGAGCCAAGAGGAGAAGGAGAACATGTGTGAGAGAGAAAAGATCTTATGAGGGGGATTTTGTGAGGGGTTCACTAAGGTTGCTCCAAGAAAGGATATGAGTCATCTTCTCCAGTCATTATCCCCAATTCCTTGGAGGATCTAGAGAGGTCTACTTCAATGACTAATCGAGGTTCTCTGCCTGCTTCAAGAGGAAGTGAAAGGAGTCGAGTTCTCTGCCTGCTTCAAGAGAAAGTGAAATGAGTTAGGTTATCTTCCTCACTAAGGTTGGTGGAAAGGACTTTTATAAATGATTCTCTACCTTACTTAGAGAAAAAGGATAGTCACTGAGTTTAGTGCAATACCCAAAGGAGAGGCTCGGTGGAGTGAATATAGGTCAAGTTAATCGAACCACTATAAAATCTGGTGTATTTTTTCTTATTTAATTTTCATAATTTATTTTTTGGTGAATGATTATATGGTTTGATGTTTTAAAATATTTTGAAAAGATTATGTTTTTTTTTGTTTGAGTATTTTTAAAATACCAATTCACCCCCCCCCCCCTCCCTCCTGGTTAGCCTCGGTCTAGTTCATAAGGACTTAACATCCTTAACAAACTTTTAAGTGGTACCAGAGTGGGATTCATAAAATTTAGGTTTTAAAAACTTTTGAATTTTGATCCATGGCCAACTTTGGTAATAGAAACACCGCGGAAGATTATTCAATCACTAGACCACCTTTGTTTGATAATATACCTTTTAATTTTTGAAAAACTCGCATGTCCATATTTTTATAATCAATTGACTATCGCATGTGGATGCTTGTTAAAGAATGTTATTCACCTCAATCACATGAAATTCATGGCATAAAACTAAACTTTTGTTTTTTGGATGGACTTTTAATGATAGGAATTTAGAATAACTTAATGCAAAATATTTAAATTATTTTTTTATGTGCTTTGAAATTGGATGATTACATGCATGTCTCAACTTGTACTACTAATAAAGAAATATGGGTTAGATTATGTATCACTTATAAAGGCGTAACTGAAGTTAAATAATTTAGGTTGAATATCTTATTACATGACAACAAATATTTTCACATGAAACCTAGTGAATCGATATCTGACATGTATACTAGGTTTACTTAAATTTCACCTCACTATATGCCTTAGGAAGAGAGCTAACTAACTATGAAAAAGTTAACAAAATTTTGAGATGCTTGCATTCTTCCTTTGAAGCTAAAATAACTACTATCACTGAATCCAAAGATTTTAATACTTATTTTGTTTATAATTTACTAGGATCACTCAAAGCTTACGAACAAGGAGTGAACCAAAGATAATTTGATGCATGTGAGAAAAAGAAGGAGAAAACTGTGACGCTGAAGCTTAACAATACGGATACTTATTCTTTTAGGTCTGAAAGTGATGATGTTTTCTTAATCACTAAACAATTTAAAAGCTTTCTAATTAAAAAACAAAAGCACCATCAGAAATGGAATGAAGGTAAGGTTAGCAAAAATTTTAAAAGTTCTTCTGATATGGTTTGCTTTGAATGCAGGAAGCCTTGACATGATAAAGCTGATTATCTTACACTTAAGGCTCTCCCAAACAAGGAGAATGATGAGGAGAAACCCAAGTTTAGGAAGGACAAGAAGCGGTTTCAAATGTCATTCTGGACAGATTCTGCATCTGACTCCTCTAAGACTGAAACTGAGGAGGAGGCAACAAACTTGTGCTTGATGGCAGACTTATGACTCATCTTGGTCAGTGTGACTAAGAAGAGATATGTGAACTAACCTATGATCAATTATTTGAAGTTTTTGATAAAAGTCATGCATTATATAAGAAACTTAAGATATTGAATGCTAGCCTGAAATTAGAACTTTTAAATTTGCAAAAAGAGCATGAAGTATTGTTTAAAGATCACTCTACACTAAATAGAAATCACAAGTCATTACTTAATGAGTTTGATGCATTAAATAAGAAGCATATTGAATTATCTGATGCACATGATTCCTTGAATTCATCTCATATTGAGATAGAAAAAGAGTTTAAGAAATTAGAGGAACTTTCATAGGAAATAGATAATAATGAACATCGGCTGAAGTGAATGTGGTAACTTATGAATATGAAAATAAAGCATTGAAAGTAAAACTCAAAGCATTTAAAAATGATAAACCAGCATTGTATGCATCACACAACTTTAGAAAGAGACATCACCACTCGAGTAAATTAGTAAATCCTTTTTTTTTTGTGTTAGATATTTTTTTTGGGGCATGCTAAGACATATTTCACATACTTGCATTATTCACTATAGTACACATTAGATTTGGAGAGCCAAATTCCATGATTCATAGCATAGTATACATGCATTATATTCTTCTTTTTATCAGAAGGGATCCAAACTTTTTTGGGTTCCTAAATCTTATGTTTGATGATTTTATAGGTGTGCTCTCACCAAAGATCTCATGAGAGCATGTGATACCTGTTGACCTCATTTTTGTATGAGGTCACTTCCAACCCCTTCTTGAGCCTTGGACCTTAGGTTTCTTTAGACTATAGATCTTAGGATCTTCCTAATTCTTAGCCCTTAGGCTCAATCCAGATTTTAACTCAATTTAAACCCAGAACCCTTGGGTTAAAGACTTATGTCCTAAAGCCCTTTCTAGGTGATTTTTTGATCACCTTGAAACCCAGTCAATTGGCACCTGATTCAGAGTCTGTCAATTTCATATTGATGTGACATGTCTCTAGTGTAAACCCTCCAAATTTGAACTCATTTGGAGGACTCTAACACCATAAACTTAATCCAACTCCAAAGGTTGCAAAACCTTCAAATATTTAAAATCAATGCCACTAGACCCTCCACCTAGTGGAATTTGATCTTGGAGCCCCATCCAAACCCTTTGATCACTCCCAATACCTTGATATGGACTTGTTAAGCAATAGTCTACATCTTTTCAGATTCAATTTGACCCAGAACTGACTCAAAGCCAAAATGACCAAAATGCCCTTCAAGGGGATTTTTGGACTTTTGGCCTAAACTTAACTTGAATTACCATCAATCCTTGATATCTTCCTCAAATGTTTTCAAATCATGTCTAAGACCTTTTGAACCCAATTCCAACCATGGGTCAATTTGGTTAACCAAGTCTACCCATTTTGACCTTAAGGCCCCTTAAGTGTCAAAATGATCATTTTGACCAAAATGACCTCATTTTGTCTTCGAATCTCTTCCATCACACTCAAAACATCATTCCAAACTTGTTGACCCTAGTGATTGCCCTTGGGTCAACTTGATTGACCAAGTCAACCTAGGTTGACCTAATAACCCATTAAGGGCCCTTAATAGGCCTTTTGACTCAAATGACCCCTCCACACCTTGATGCCTCACCCATTAGGTTCATATGATCAAATTGATTTCAATGCCTCTAACTCTTAGTCCTAGGTCAACTTGGTTGAATAAGTCAACCAAGTTTGACCAAATGACCCATATCCATCCTTCCACCTAAACTACTTGACCAAGACCACTTCAACCTCATTTGAACCCATGGGGTGACTCATTGGGCTCTCAAGAGACCTCTCTTGGAGACCCAAGCCTTGGGCCCACTTGGGTTAGCCTTTTGGCTTGACCCAAGTGCCCAAATAGAGCCCCCCTTTGAACCACTTCTCAACCTTAATCATATTGAGCCAAAACCAAGATGCCATGGGGTTTTCCTTGACCCAATACACCTCCCTTAACCAGCTCAGCCATTGAGTCACCTTGGGTTAAGAGTTAGGCTAGCTCAAAGTGGCTAAAACCACTTGGGATTGAGCCAATTCCTATCCTAAGTCCAATTGAACTTGATCAACACCTCCATTAGGTGGTCACAGGTCCAATACACCTCCTCCAACCGGCCCATGCCTTGGGTTGACTTGGGTCAAACTTTGTGTTAGCTAAAAGTAGCCAAAACCATATGGACCCGAGCCATCTTTGAACCCAGATCAAATTGAGCCTAATTACCACTTACATTGGGTGGACCAGACCCAGACCCATCTCCCACATCAAGCCCAGGGTCTGGCCTAACCTAGGTTGAGCCCAATTCAACCCAAACCGAGCAGGTTTGGGTTAAACCAAGCCACCCGATCAAATCAATCCTCCCCAGGCCCAATTGAGCTCATTCTTGAGTCCACCATGTCCCTATCCTCCTTTCCAGGTCAACCCAACCCAGACCCCGGCCGACGGCGGCCGGAACCAATAGAGAACAATCTCTGGTGGTCCCCCCAGTTTATCCTGACCCAAAGCCTTCCAAAGACTGTGGCTCACCAGCTTGAAGCTCACAAGCTCTCTGAGATGATGTCCCCTTCCACCTGGCACCCATCTAAGGCCCCTGCCAATCAATCTCTGGTTTCCAAGCTCGCGGGAGATGGTTGAATAGAGCAGATTGTCTCAGAGGCCCCCATTTGATCTTAGGCATTTGAAATCACTCCTTATAGCTCTCTCATCCTTCTAGTGCCGTCTCCCCGCCTCCCAGGCCATCCCGTTGATCTATTCGAGCGAGCTCCGGTGAAAGCTTTCGGCACCGCGCTCGAAGTCGTACCTTCGGCCATCCTTCGGTCCCGACGTCTAAAGGAGATCTGCTCGCCTTCATCCCTTGAAGCTTCCTAAAAGAGAAGCTCATTCGTTGGACCTTCTCTGTGGTAATTTCTCCATCCTGAGCTCCCTAGCTAGGTAGTTTGGTGAAGTGTGAAGGAAACTTTCACCCTAGTGGATCTCCATAGTTGGATTGAAGGTTCCTCCTCCCTTGATCCTCTCTGCAAAATTTCATCAAAGTTCGCCGGCGGGATGGCTCGGATCACACCGGAGAAGCCTTAGGTTTTGGGTTCGCACTGGAGGCTGGAGATAAAATCCTAACCGTTGATTTCAATCAACGA
Organism: Dendrobium nobile; assembly: GCA_022539455.1. Classification (NCBI taxonomy): domain Eukaryota; kingdom Viridiplantae; phylum Streptophyta; class Magnoliopsida; order Asparagales; family Orchidaceae; genus Dendrobium; species Dendrobium nobile. The sequence continues at coordinate 30,794,289 of CM039728.1, read as the reverse complement.
CGCGGATTAGATCCCGCAGTCTCGAAGCCTGTTTGATCGTAGCCATCCGATCATCCATCTGACGGCTACGGTTAATCCGATTGTTATCCAGTCAGCCGCCAATGATTGCCCTGCCAATCACGACGCGTCGCGTGTAAATCATTGACTGACTGGGTAATTGGGGGATTTAATTTCACAGAAAAATCAAGGATCTTCAAAAATTGATATCTCCTTGTACACTTGACCAAATTAGGTGTTCTTAGGCTCATTGGAAAGGTCTCAGGGAGACCTACAGAAGCTCTATAGTTCCAGGTCCCGATTGCATCTGTATTAAAATTAATTTTAGTAATAGTGTTTTTTCAATTATTGCATTTATTATTTAAAATAAATTCCCCAGGGACTGGAATTTTAAGAGACTGAATTTGGGCATGTCCTTGACATGCCCAAATTTTATCTCCCCTATTTGAAGTGTTTAAGGGTATTAGTATTCCAATTTTGATTCAGGGTTCTTAGGTTGACCCTCAAATCCAAATTCAAATTATGACCTATCCAATGAGGTTTAGGATCTAATTTTGAGTGTGCTGATGATGTGTAGCATAGGGAGTTTAGGGCCAGTGATTTTACCCCAATCCAACCTTAGGATAGCTCCCTAGGATTTTCTTAAGGTGACTTAGATATCACATTAGGTGGCTTGGTTAGCCACCTTAGAGAACTCCATTTAAGCTCAAATTTGGTGTGTTTAGGCCTTGGGATCAAGTGATCCCATGGTCCAAATTTCATCAGATTTGATGCCATTTGGTTCACCAAGTAGGAGCCACAACATTCCCTCCCTAGAATTACCCTAAAGCCTAATTAATTCACTAAAAATTCTTATTAATCCCTTAAAATTTCATAAAATACCTATAACTGACCCTAAGTAGTCCCTTAACATGTAGAAATTTAAATCCCTATAATTTGACATTAAAATCCACTTTAATTTAATTTTAATCAAAATCAATGTTTAATCAATTTTAATTAATTAAAAATCATTCAAAATCCCAAAAAAAATCTTTAAACACTTGATGATCTCCCCTTAGATAATTTCTGATCTTTGGGGTTCATTTCAGGAAGTTTAGGATTCATTTGGGTTCAAACCACTAAAAAGGTTTCTTAATTAAGGTAATTGGAAAATTCAAAAATACCTAAACTTCCAAAATTCATTATTAATTGTAGAAAATAAAAATCAATCAAACTTAGTGGCTAATGACTCTAATTTAGACATAGTATTTATTAAAAATGTCAAACCCCCAAAATCTGATCAAAGTAAAAAAGTTAACATTTTGGCAACCTTAGATTAAAAACGTGTCAACACTTCTAAAATTCATAACCTTTCATAGAAAACTCCAAATTGAGTGTGCTACTTATCTAACAACTCATAATAAGGTCTAGTATTTGTTAAAAATCTGAAACTTTTAAATTTCACTCTAATTCTAAAAATCAATTTTTGACTCCTTAGTTAACGTATATAAAGGTAAAGGTGTTCTTATTGATCGAATTGTTGAAGACAATGAAATTCCAGTTTTTCCTTCGAATATGGATACAGAATCGTTATCATCATCAGATGTTGTTCTGAATTTTGAAGTGTGATGGTATACATGATTTGGAGACCCAGAAACAAATTAATAAAAATCTTTCTACTGGTTTTGAGAAAGATGGAGATAATGTGGATGATGTTGTTAAGACGAATGTCAAAACTACTCCTGTAAATAAATTTACATCGGCCTGGAAGAAGATGCAACATATCAAATTGAATTTTAATGTTAATTCTACCCAATTATCAGAAGATGGGTTGGCTGTTAAGCTCAATACAGATAAGGAAATGGCCAATTCCCAGGTTTTGAAGAAATCATTGGTTATCAAGGTGCTGGGACATGATATACCTTTCTCTGTTTGTAGTCAAGAACTCAGACGACAATGGAGTAAGTATAGTAGTTTTCTAGTTTTCATCTAACTACATTGGGATGTAATTGGATTCTGTGTTCGTTTGCTAACATGGAATCCATGGAGGAAGTATTAAGTGGGGGTCCCTGGTATATTGGGAATCACATTATCGGTATGGATAGATGGTTGTTGTCCTTCTCCATTGAATCGCTAAAGGGTATTACTTCTCCGGTGTGGATTCAGTTTCCGGGGTTACCCTTAAGCTGCTGGGATGATGAAAATATTCCCATGATTTCTTCTATGCTCGGAGTTCCAATGATGCTTGATGGGAATTCTTTTAAGTGGGGCAAGAGGGAGAATGCTCGGTGCTGTATTCGAATTGATTTGGAAAGGAAACTCCCTAAGGGAGTGTGGATTGAAGGACTTCATGGGAGAACATTTCAAAGAGTGGAATATGAGAAGCTGACATCTCTTTATTATCAGTGAGGAAGAGTTGGACACAATAAAAATGTCTGTCTAGAAGCTCTTACAGTTCTGGCTAAGGAGAAAATTGTTCAAGAATCAAAGGAAGTTTTAAAACAAAGTGATGTTGTGAAGGATGATGGATTAAAAAATCAAGGTGAAGAATATGGCCCATGGATCCATGTTAACTTCAGAAATTGAAGATTCAGAAATGCTAAAAGGAATAATGGATCAAATACTCAATTTAGATAGGTTTATAAACCTGATGAGACTGGTAAATAGGAACAGGTTGTTGAATAGCTGAGTGATCCAGTTAATTCAGAAGGAATGCAAGGCAAATTAAAAGTTCCTGCAGATATAACAGCTTCTGAAGATATTCGGGTGCAGGATATCCTAGCTATTTTAAATAAATTTCAAGCTTTGGACTGTGATATGGAGGAAGGAGAAGTTGTTGAGAGGGCTGGTGCAGAGCTGCTGAAGAAATCCATGCATTTGGATTCTGATGAAGCTGATATTAATCCAGAATTAGCTATTTCTAAGCTATACAGGATAATGAAGATCAAATGTTGACAATTACAAATTCAGGAAAATTCAAGTTGTCTAAAGAATTGAGATCATTGGGACCTATGGAAGCAGATCAAAGGAAGAGGAGAGGGGACAAGAAAAACAATAAAATGATAGGGGATAACTCCCCTATGGTTTCTTAATGGCTTCCATCATTTTTTGGAATTGTAGGGGGGCTAGGAAGAGAGAGGTCTCCTTATATCTTAGAGGATTGTGAGAGACAATAAGGATTTTTTTGTTGGGCTAACTGAAACCAAGATGTCTTCTCTTGATAGGAATGATATCAACCATATTATTGGAAATGAATGGGATTATTTTCATCATCCAGCAATTGGCATTTCGGGTGGAATCTTGGTGATGTGGAAGAATGAGTTAGCTTCCTTTGAAGTCATTGATCATTCTTCCCAAATGATTATGGGAACTCTTAACATCAATGCTTTAGGTAAATGGAACATTGCAACTATCTATGGAGGTAAGGATGCTCAAACCCATAGATCACTTTGGCAGAAACTTGAAGACTGTATAATTGGTGATGAACCAGACATAATAGGGGGAGATTTCAATTGCATCCTCTCTAAGGAGGATAAGAAGGGTGGGAAGAGATTCCATCTCTCTAAGGGTTCTAAAGACATGAAGATGTTTTTAATGAATAATGATTTCCATGATATTGGATTTGTGGGTCCAAGCTTTACATGGTGTAATAATAAAGAAGGAACATCTAGAATTTGGGAGAGATTAGATAGATGTTTATTAAATTCTGCAGCTCTTCACAATATCCCAATGGCTAAGGTTCGTCACTTACCCAGAGTTGCTTCGGATCATGCTCCTATTTCAATTAACTTGGTAGAGCCTCAAAATCAGAAATCTATTTTCTTGAGATTTGAAGACACATGGAAATCGTATCCAGCCACTTGGAACATTATTTTAAAAGCTTGGAAAAAGTCAGATTTTGGTACTAGTGCTGAAATCCTTCATTGGAAGTTGAGAAGATCATTAAAAGCTCCCTATTATTGGAATAAAAACAAGTGCAAAGAACTAAATTCATTAAAAGATTTTTTAAAAAAGGATAAATTACAACTACAGGTTGAAGAATCCAGTGCAGGAGGATTAACGGCAGATAAGCTGAAAATTTTGAGGAACAAAGTCCATGATCTTAATGTAACTTTGGGAAGACTTTCTACTTGGTGGAATCAAAGAGCAAAAATCAGATGGCAGCAAGATGGAGATATAAATTCTAGTTATTTTCATCAATATGCTTCGGCCAAGAGGAATGGGAACATGTTTTGGCAAATCAAAGATGAGAACGGGACTATTGTTAAAGATTTGGAGCAAATTGAAACTGTTTTTTATAATTTTTTTCAGAAAAAGTTGACAGCTAGAGAGTGTAAGCTCACGGGTTGGCCTTCTTGTCTAGAAAAACTGAGAATTTCCAATGAAGATGCTAAGCTGTTAGATGTGGATTTCACTAAAGAAGAATTGATCAAGGCAGTCTTCAAGCAAGGTAACAATAAATCCTCTGGTTTAGATGGCATTACTACTTCTTTTTTCAAATTTTATTGGAAGATTGTGGAGGAGGACACTTGGAAGGCTATTGATGGATTTTTTAAAACCGGTATTATGCATAATGAGTAGAAGGATACTCCTATTGTTCTAATTCCCAAAATTAAAAAGCCTATTAATCCGTCCAACTATAGGCCTATAAGTTTGTGTCAAACAACTTATAAGTTTGTGGCTTCAATGATTTTAAATAGGATGAAAAATTACATTGCCAAGTGTATCACTAAGGAACAAGTAGCTTTCCTTAATGGTAGATCAATGTCTGATCATTGTCTACTAGCTCATGAGGTTTTCCATAAGCTTAGAATTTCTAAAAGAAAAAAGGGTCTAATGGTAGTTAAGCTTGATATGGAACAAGCTTATGACAGTATGAGTTGGGAGACCTTATTTCAAGTATTAAACATGTTTGGTTTTCCAAGGAGGATGACTATGCTTATCATGGAATGTGTTAGGAATGCTAGATTTTCCTTTATTGTAAATGGTAGAACTTCCAAGTGGATAATTGCAGAGAATGGCTTTAGGCAAGGTTGCCCTCTATCGCCATATCTGTACATTATTTGTTCTCAGCTTTTTTTCTTTGGCAATGGCATAAAGGGGTCAAGATTTGGGAATTCAGGTTTCACATATAGCTCAAAAGGTTAGCCACTTGCTATTTGCTGATGATGTTTTGCTTTTCTCTCAAGCTTCAAAGTATCTTGCCGTCAAATTGAATAAAATTATTTTGGATTTTTGTACTTGGACTGGTTTAAGAGTTAATAATGCCAAATCTCAAATTTTGTTTAGTAAGGGGATGAATAGAATGGACATGTTACAAGTGAAGAAAATTCTGAAATTTAAAACGGTTGAAGAATTTCAGTACCTTGGGATAAAGCTGATGTTGAGAAGACCTGCGAAAGCTGATTTCAAGTATCTTTTGGATTCGGTTATGCAAAAACTGAATACTTGGGGAAGTAAGTGCCTGTCTTTGGCGGGGAAGGTTACTCTTGCTAAAACTTCATTATTAACTCTACCAAACTTTATTTCTACTCACACCTTGGTTCTGAAGAAGGTGCTCCATGAGGTTGACAGATATTACAGGAATTTTATTTGGCTTAAGAGGGATGGGAAGAAGGGTATGCACTTCATTGCTTGGAAAACTATGTGTAGACCAAAAGCTCAAGGAGGTTTGAATTTTCATTCGACGATTAGTAGTGCTGGTCCTCTCAAAGCTAGATTGACTTGGAGATTACTTCAAAATCAAAATTCTTTATTACATCAGGTTATGACAGCCAAATATGGTGACAGTTGGTGGCAAGCTCATTGTAGTAATGGCAAATCAACTGTTTGGAAGATCTTGAATGATGGAGCTGAATACTTAAAGCCTCTTTTGAGGTGGAGAGTGGTTAATGGGTGGAAAATTGATGTTCTTAAGGACATTTGGTTGTTAGACAAATGCTTGAATGAGTGGCCAATTACAGCAAACTGTGTAGATTTGGAAGGTCTTAGACTCAACCATTTCATTACAGAGAATGGTTTCTACGATCTAGAGGAATTGCAATGTTTTTTTAATGAAGATATCATTACTTTGGTGTTACAAATCTCAATTGATAGGGTTGCTAGTGCGGATTACTTGGAAGAGATTTGCTTTCTTTCTGGCAACTCCATAACAACCCGAGCCTATGACGTCTACAGTAATTGCAACAGTGGAGAAGGAGATATGGGATTTTATACTTGGTTGAGGAAATTAAAGCTTTCAGCTCGTGTAGAGTTGTTCTGGTGGAGATTGAGTAAAGCAGCCATCCCTACTAATGAAATTTTGAAGTATAGAAAACTTACAAATGAAGATTTGTGTGTTAGAGGCTGCCAATAGTGTGAAAATCTGGAACACATCTCTATCCGGTGCAAAGAGCTGTAGAATATCATTAGATAGATCCAGAATTAGGGGTTCAATATTCCTCTTTTTTATTTTATAAATGAATGCTTTACTGAATTGAGAACTCTATCTAATTTTGCACCTAATACATGTTTTGATTAATATATATATATATATTTGAAAATGTATTAATTTTCTTTGGGAATATTTAAATTTTAAAATTTGAAATTTAACATATCATTATGAACGATACATCGCCTCGAAAGATGATCGTGTCGTTCCCTAATGGGTTCAAATTTCAGAATTCTAATCTTATCTGAATTATCGTAGTTAAACTCAAAGGGAAAATTACATTCGACCTCGAATGATCAGAATGGAAATTAACCAATTGTTTGATTATTCTAATTCGGATAAAAGATCGTCAATTTCATAATCAAAACTACGATAATAATTGATATATCTCTCCGAAGAAAGAAGATATCAATTATTATAGATCGTTTGAAAATGATGATAATGATCGTCGAGTTTGATTTTTCCTAAGAAAATTAATTAGAGGTTTTGAAAAATTACTGGTTTTGAAAATAAGTTCTGGGTTTATAAATCTCCTACGAGCGCAAGCCCTCGTAGTTAATTACATCGTAGGAAGCTAAAACTTTCTACGAAAACTCTCGATTAAAATAGCGGTGTAAATTTTATTTAAGATTTTCAAAGTTTGATATCAAAGGAGAGAGATGATAAGAATTTTCAAATGGGATTGGTTCAATGTTGAACATTTATTTTCAGAAGTCAAAGGAGGAGAAGTAGGAGGTGCTTTGAGATTCTGAATTACTTCTGAAACACCTCAACCTATCCTAAGTGTTAGGCTTAAATTTGATTGAAAGAAAATTTTTAGTTTGAGTGGTCAATTTTATTAGAAATTTGGGATTCAATTCCCGAAAGTTGAGGTCTTATGGCCCGAGCCAGCCTCAGAACCTAAGTCTAAATTGGGCACTAAAAGTTAGTGCCCCGAGCCTAGCTAGTGCAATGCGAATCTGGTCTTACCCCGGCCTGGATTGGAGAGCCAGCTAAACCACCTAAACGATTTTAAAATTATGAGTCCGGTCTTTTTGTAGAGTGGTAGGGACGTTATTTGAGAAAAGTTTAAAGGAACGGGGTCGACATCTAGAGCAAATCCTTAATTGACCCCTTAGACTTATGTTGGGTATTTGATGTCTAAATAAATGCAATTAAGTATTAGACTCGATTTTAATTTGTTACTAATGCGATGCATGCTAATTGACTCGATTGAATGCAAAATTTGTATGTAGCCATTTAAAAATTTTGGCTTAGAAAATAGGTTTTTCCCTAGAGATTGCATAACATACCCTTGACAGATCGGCACCCTCATAGGCCAGGTGGTCTGTCAGAACCCGCAGGCGGGGAGATGCCTAACAAGGTAGAGAAAGTATAATATGAATGCATGAAAAACCCTCGGCGAGTCCGAGCTTACTTCTTAGGACAGTTTAGAGTTTCTATATTATCTTAAAAATTTTATTTAATTAAAGTAGAAGAATTTTTGATAGACCCCTAAGAGCCTAAATTCATATTCCAGGTCAATCCAAATACGACATGCAAATAAAAAGACTAGAAAAGCAGGAGTTCTAATGCGCAATCAATTAAAATAAATCAATCAAATTAAATATATCAAATTGAATGTCCATAGGCAAGTGCCCTTATTATTACTTGACAGAATTTGCAAAAAATTAAAGTGGCCGGGCACCACTGACTACAACCCGGATTTCTAATCCTAAATTAAATGACTTTGAGATTTGGGATTCTTCTCGTTGTCCAATTCTTCGTCTTCCCACGAACGTCTTGATTCGTCGGTTCCGGATATCCAAATGAAAAGAAACTCCCCCTTGAACGGAGTGTTATCTTTCCTCTTTGGATATTTGAAAGGGATCCTAATTTGACTTCCAAATGGAAGAAGACTCTCCCCTTTAGGGATGTCTTCACCTCTTTGAAATTCAAATTGGATCAAATATCCCAAATTCAAATCATTTCAAATAATTACAACCTTAATTGAATTAAATTTACATTAATAAAAATTGAAAAACTAGACTCGATCCTGCAAGGTTATCCTAATAATCAACAGTTGTATATATTCCCAAGCAGTTATAATATAGAAATTGAAATGCATTTTTTTAACCACACTTGGCCATGCTCTTTTTATTTAAAGGGGGTCTTAAGCGCGGCAGGTACCTGTGCAAAGAGTATATAATTTTTTATTAATTGCCCCCTTTAATTTCAGCTCCTTGTATGAGCATGGCCACCTGCATAAGATTGCACAAGTATAATTCGTCCCTAACCTAGGGGTAAATCTAACGCACAATCAATCACAGAGTGCAGGAAATAAGTAAGCAGACACAACAATTCTACACTAGCAAACAGCATGCAGTAAAAGCTCAAAAAATACGACACAACTACAGAAAGTAAAACACCGGCCTACCCTAAAACTAGAGTCGGTGATCCTAGCAAACCATCTAAAGTGTGTAGGGTAGGTCGTGCGGTTTTGATATGTCCTAAATGGGATATTTGATTGAAATTGCTTAAGGTTTGATTGGTTGAAAGGTTTAAAAGATATTTAATTAAACTTTAAATCTTAATGACTTTGAATAAATTTTAGAATTAATTCTTAATTATTTGTTGGAAACCACCTTTATTTCACACCGAAGTCGTGAAGTTTATTTCACCTTCCTTGGGGCTAAGAAAATAGCCTCGTAGGCCTAGGTTACTTAGTGGTACCCGATATAATTAAGTGTTTTAATTTGATTAAAGTTTGAAAATTAATAAATTTTAATTAAAAGTGTTTGATTGCTGGTTTTAAGGGTTGGTTGACCATTTCTATAGTTTTAGAGTGGATTTTAAGTTTTTATGAGTTTTTGGAATATTTTAATCATTTAATTAAGGGGTTAAAAGTTGACTTTTTGATTAAGGGTGTTTTCTATAAAGTTAACATTTTACTAAAATACTAGACTTTAATACGATCTGTTAGACAGTAAGTACGTTCAAATCGGATTTTTCTTCATTTTATTACAAGGGTTTAAAGTTTTAGCTAGATTTTAACTACGGTTTGACCAATTTGTTGACTTTTTGCAATTAAAGATTTTCTGAAATTTTCATATTTTTAATAAATACTATACCCTATTATGAGTTGAATGATAGTGAGTTTGGTCAATTTGGATTTTTCTTGAATTAGTTATGAGGGTTTGAAATTTATGTATTTATTAGAATTCTCAAAATTGTTTAATTAAAGGGCTTTTTGTGATTTTGCTCCAAATGAGATCCCAACTCCTTGAAATCTGCTCCAAAGGTCAGGAATGACCTAAGGAGAGATTCTCAAGTGTTTAGGAAATTTTTGGAATTTTTAATAATTATTAATTAATTATATTAATAAAATATTGATTTTCACTTAAAATTAGATTAAAGTTTAAATTGCTGTCAAATAAATTTTGTTTTATTTTTCATTGGTTGAGGATTCAAAACTGGTCAGTTAGAAGGGTTATTCATATTTTTTGGATTTAAAAATTATTTATTACAATTTTTGGAAGGTTTAAAGGCTTAATTAAGGCTTAAACTTAGGAAAATTAATTAAGGGTCTTAATGACTTCTAAATTCAGTGAAAAATTTCCTAAGGGCTGAGAGTGTTAGTAAGTTTAAATGGTTGAAGTTTCAAGTCAAAATGATGTGTATTTTAATCACAATGCATTTTCTAAGTTGTCTAATCAAGGTCCTTAATTATTATCCTTAATGACACTATGTTTAATAGGTTTGAATCATTGTTTTAACTAACCCTTAACTTGACATATAAGTATGCACATATACACAAGCACATTCAACACCTAAATCTAGGAGAGCCTTAAGTGTGTGTGTGCACCTATATATGCAAATCAAATGATAACTTAAAAATGCTTAATAATCTGATTAGTGAATAATTAATCATTATCCACTAATCATCCCCATCAAATCTCTTCAAAAAGCTCAACCTATGTTTGAAATTTCAAACCCCTCACTCAAAGCTCTCAAGTTTTAACATATATAGCTTTAAAATAAATTTTAATATTTAGAAAATAGATCAATTTTGAGGGCTTCTAGAAATTCTTCTTTAATTCAAAATAATTTTGAATAAATCTTAAAAAATAGTTGTAAAATAATTTTAAAACATATTTGAAAGTATTTTAATAATTTAAGATGATTTAAAATAGAGATGCTTTGAATTTTTGAAAATTATTATAATTAAATATTAATTAAATATTCAAATCTTAAGTAATTGAAATTATTTAACATATATATGATATATCAGATTAATTTTAATTTAGGTTAAATATTTTAATTGTATTCTTTGAATATTTAAAAAATAAATAAATTTTGAATATTTTAAAGTATTTCAATAAATTTTTAATTAATAAGAATTATTTAATAATTCAAATAATTTAATATATATATAATATTTAAAATCAAATTTAATTTTAAATTAAAGATCTTAATTTTATGAGAAGTTTGATAGGTTATATTAAAAATTTGGACATATATTTAATTTTAAACAACTTTTTAAAGTTTTCTGTTATTTATAATTAAAAAAAATTATTATCAATTCTGGCAGCGCCGGCGGGACGCGTGGCGGAACTAGATTGGGCACTCCAAACAGCGGTGGCGTCGGCTGGGGTCCACACGATTTCACTTAAACACGTCAGCCTCATCCCGCAACCGTTGGATCTCCGCCAGTTTCATCCAACGGCGAAGATCAAACTCCGCTGTTCGATCTCGATCAAACGGGATCAGACGGCGGGCAGTTCATCCTGCGTTCTGGGACGGATGGCCCAGATGTCGCCGGACCAAAGAAAGGACCCCGAATCGGATACACGGTCGGAACAGACTGCGAAATAGCTCGATCGGGATCGTTGATTGAGCGATCAACGGTCCTGAAATTGCACGCCTGAACAAAACCGTGAATGATGCCCTAGAATCAAATTTTTGCTCGTTCGTTCGATACAATGAATTAAATGACTTGAAAATTTAAACATAGGTTAATCATATGAAGAGAAATCGTGGGGAACATTTTATTTGACTTAAGACTAGCTTATTAGAAAGCTATTTTAATCTAAGTGCTGCTACCTAGAGTTGAAGATTTTCACCTCGATTTAGGACGGATTGAACCGTTAAATGGATGGTTGAGCTTGTAGACTATCCACGATTAAGTTCCTAGTTGAACCCACGCTCCGACGCTCCATGAATCGCCTGGAATGAGCCTTGGATGGATTGGAAAATAGCTGGAGGAGCCGGAGAAGGTTTGATCGCTAGAGTTTGAGTGGGGAGATGTTGAGGAACCTCTGGGGAGCCCAATGGAACAGAGATTCAAGCTGGAGGAGCTCTAGACAGGTGAGAGAATGCTAGGATTCAAATGAATCTTCATTTGAGCCTTTTGCCCTATTCAATCCCTTCCAGATTGATGGAGGGCTGGGATCTACTGGATGGGCTTCCAGATGAGTGCCATCTATCCAGGGAGTTGGTGGGAGCAGCAGCCAAGGACATGGAGAGGACATCCTATGTGTAAAGGGTGTTTGGTCCCCACTTGGACACATGGAGGGATGGGGACTGTTTGATCTGGATTCAAGGGTCAAGATTAATCCTAGGAAGCTTCTAGAGCTGTTTCTAACAGCTGGAGAGTGATTAAATTGGTTGGATTAGCTTAAGGAGTTTGTTTAATCACCCTTGGCTCATTTAAAACCTCATGTTGACTGTTTGACTGGTCAATCAGTCAAACATTGGTGAGGTGGCAGTAAAGAGGAGCTATGGGTGCAGGTTTGAATTGGATTTGATCAAAAGGATTGAGGGGATTTGGGTTTAACAAGTTTAATCAAGGGTTTTAACCACTTGGAAACTCCTTTGACCATTTTTTGACTCGTTTGACCAGTCAACAGCCAAGTGGACAGCTGAGGTGGCATAGAGGGATGTCTTGAGTGTTGGTTGCTTGGTTTTGGAGCTAGGGATTGAAGCTTGAGGTGTTTTGACCATGTTTAATTTGGTCAAAGTGATCATGACTTGGCTCATGGTGCATTTGGCAAGGTTTAAGACATTTGTAGGAATGATTTGAAAGCTTCATAAAAGTTTGACTAAGTGCACATGGTGGTTTTGATCAAAACATATAAGTTTGACCGAAATCAAAATGTTGACTTAGTTAATTTGGTTTGGATTTGGTTTACCAATGGTTAAGACATGATTGAGCCATTAGTAGGAGTTGATTTGGGGTTTGAAAGGGGTCAAATGGGTTGAATGGATTAAAATGACCCATTTGAACCCTTAAGGGCTCATTAGGTCAACCTAGGTTGACTAGGTCAACCAAGTCGGTCCGGGGTTTGGAACTGGGTTCAATCAATTTGAAATGACATTTGGAGACCATTGAAGGTGGTCCCCGGGTATGGGGAAGTCAAATCAGTCAAAATGCCTGTTTTAACCCTTAATGGCCGATTTGGTAAACCTAGGTTGACTTAGTCAACTAGGTTGACCCAAGGTCTAGATTTGGGTCGAACAGGTTCGATTTGATATTTGAAACTTGTTGGAAGTGGTTGCGTTCAATTCAGAGGTCGTTTGGTTTGAAATCGATGTTTGAGCCCCCCCCCCCCCCCCACCCCCAAGGGGTATTTTGTTGATTTTGACCCCTGGTGAACTAGGGGTCAAAATAGGTCTAAAAAAATGCATTTTATCGATCAACATATCAGGATTAAGGGTCTAGAAGTGACTAGAGGCTTTGGTGAATGCTCTAAGGTCAGAATCTTCTAGGTTACAGGTCTAGTGGCATAGGCTGTAAATATTTGAAGGTTTTACAGCCTTTGGATTTTGATTTAGATTCTCAGGATAGAGACCTCAGAATGGGCTCAAATTTGGAGGGTTGCCTCCAGAGACATGCCCCATCAGTGTGCAACTGACAGACTCTGAATAGGAGGTCATTTGATTAGGTTTTGAGATGTTTGAAAATTTGCTGAAAAAGGCTTTTAGGACTTGGCCCTTTTAGCATGTGATTTTGGTTTCAAATTCTGGATTTGGATTGGGTTTTGGATTTGATTGATTAAATGTCTGAATTGATTTATGATCTAGGTAAATCCTAAAGTCTGACTTCTAGAAAGGTCTTAAGGTCTAGAGTAGATCCAAAGGTCAGGATTCTGGGAAGATCCTAGAGTTTGGATTGATTTAGGATTTGAATTGATTTTGGGGCAAGATTGATCCAAGTGACCTCATACAAAAATGAGGTCAACAATATAATTGGACTTTATTGCAATGTTGTGTATCTGTTGGTGGAATTTTGAAAACAGGTTTTGAAAAACATTAGTTTTCTTTTGGGAATTTTAAAATTGAGATTGAATTCTAATTCTAGAAGTCGAATCAACTCGTTCAAAAAAGTATATTGCCCCGAAGGACGAAAATAAAATTTCGTAACGGTGTTCAGACTTAGAATTATGTAATTCATCTTAAATATCATGGCTAGATTCTAAAGAGAACTTCACACGACCCCGAGGGGACGAGGTAAAGTTCAACTAAATATCCAGTTATGATATTCAAGGAATATGATTGTCGAATTCATATTCAAAGCCTTATAAAAGAAGGATGTATCTCCCTAAAGGAAGATAACACCTTTCAATGATAATTCTTCTAATATGACAACGACAATCATTCTTTAACATTTCCCAAAGAAATCTAGGAAGATTTTAAAAAAATTAATCTTGAAATCAGGTGCGTGTGGTTCCAAATCTCCTACGAGCGCAAGCCCTCGTAGTTAATTATATCGTAGGGAGACAGAGTCCCCTACGAAAACTCTCAATTAAAATAAGAATGAAATTTTGTTAGATTTTCTAGGAGTGATATCAAAGACGAATGGAATTTTTTGGAAAATCAAAAGGGAAAGGATCAAGATTGAACATTTATTAACAGAATCGAGGGAAGAGAAGTAGGGGACACCTTGAGATTCCAGAACCATCCGGAAATGTCCCAACTTAATCTAAGTGTTGGGCTTTATATTTTAGGATTGAAAGGAAACTTTAATTGAAGTTGAACATTTTATTAGAAATTTGGGACTATATTCCTGAAATTTGGGGTCTTATAATTAAAGATCTGCCCCGGATCCTAAATCTATTTTGGACATTGGACCACAGTCGTCCGATCCTAACTAATGCAGTGCAATGCCTGGACTTACCCCGGCCTGGATTGGGGAGCCAGCTAACCACCTAATCGATTTAAAAGAGATGAGTCCGGTCTTTTATGAAAGAGTGGTAGGAACGTTGTACTTAAAGTTTTGGAGAGTCGGGGCCGACATCTAGAAATTTTCCTAATTGGCCCCTTCGACTTATGTTGGGTGCAAAATACTAAGGACTAATGTAATTAAAATTTTGACACTTTTAATTTATTTCTAGTGCAATGCATGCTAGTTAACAACCTCAAATCAAGTATGCTTGAAATTTTAAAAACAGGCTTAGAAAATAATTTTTTAGAAGACTGGACTTCCCTAGGTCCGGCACCTCATCCTCATAGGTCAGACTATCCGGACTCTACCCACAGGCGGGGAAGGGTCTAAAGCAAGGAGAGAGCAATGCAGAAATATGCATGCGACCCCGGGGTCGATCCCCAGCTAATTCCCTAGATTCGTTATCTTTCTATGTTATTTAGACTCACTAAAATTTTAAACATTTAAGATTTTGAGTAGAAAACTTTCACACCCTTACGAGTCTCACATATCCAGGCGAAAACAAAAGCGGCACGCAATCGCCAAAAAACTAAGAAAAACAGGCAATCCTAAAGGCAATCAATTCATCACATCAAATATAAATTAACTAATTAATAAATGTCCATAGGCAAAGTTTCCTTGCTTATTACAAACCAGAATTTTGCAGAAAGTAAAGTGGCCGGGCACCACTGACAACAACCCGGATTCTAAGCCTAGTAATGACGCAAGTAATTTTGAGTGGGATACTCTCAATCTTCAAGTCTTCAATCTTATTCTTCTTTGAACTCCTTTTCTTCAAACTCCTTGGATTCTTCGTGGTGAACTACCCAAATGGATAAGAGGGCACTTCCCTTTTAAGGGGAAGGCCACTCTTTCCTCTTTGGGTATAGGAAAAGTGTGATCCAAATTTGGATTTCCAAATGGAAAAAGAAATACTTCCAAAAGGGTATCCTTTCCTCTTTGGAATCCAAGTTTTGGACCTACGTATCCCGACTCAAAATTAACTTTCACAATACTTGATAATTGTACAAATTACATTTATATCAAAAATAAAATCTAGACTCACCTGCAGGATTATCCTAAGCAGTTAATAAATAAGAAGCAGTTATTCCCAAGCAGTTATATGTGCAGAAAAGAAAGTAAACACACTGTCCACGCTCTTTTTATTTGGGGGCTTTAGCAGCTGAAGTACCTGTGCAAGCATTTATAATAATTGATATTTTTTTATTGATTTAGCCCCCCCTTTTACTGCCCTGCATGAGCATGGCCACCTGCAGAAAACTATGTGAACATTCAGATCGTACCTAACCTAAGGGTAATCTAGTCTCCAAACACATCAATCCATCCACATAGTGCAGAAAAGTAAGCAGACACAACAAAGCAGTTTCATCCACAACATGCAGTAAAAACTATGAAAAATCCGGCACACAGCAGTAAAGTAAACACCAGCCTAACCTAGATCTACAGTTGGTTGTCCTAGCACATCATCTAAAGTGTGTGTAAAAGGTCGTGTGGCTGGGGTAAATCCTAAGTTGGGTGATTAATCAAAGTTGTCTAAAAGTCTGGGTTTGTTAAGGCTTAAAAGGGGAACTTAAGTTAAACTTTAAGTATTAATGAATTAGAAATTTTAATTAAATATATTTTAAAATTTGATTGATTACTACCTTTGTTTCACACCGAGGCTGTGAAGTTTATTTCACCTTCCTTGGGGCTAAGCTAATAGCCTCATAGGCCTGGGTTACCCAGTAGCAATCGGGGTTAATTAAGTTATTTAAATTAGTTGGAATTAAAGGAGTGGATTGATATTAAAGGGAGTTGGTTACTGATTTTAATAGGTTGGTTGAGAATTTTAATAACCTATTAAGAGAATTCTAGAATTTTGAGGGCTTAACAGATTTTAAAGGATTATCCGGATATGCTAACTAAGGGGTCAAAATTTGACTTTCAAAATTAGAGTTAATATTAAGGGTTTCAAATTTTTAATAAGTACTAGATCTAATTATGAGTTGTTAGACAAGTAGCACACTCAATTTGGAGTTTTCTATGAAAAGTTATGATTTTTAGAAGTTTTGGCCCGTTTTGACCTAAGGTCACCTAAGATGTTGAGTCCTTGATTTTGACCAAATTATGGAGGTTTAATATTTTTAGGGAGTAATATATTCTAATTGAAGTCATTAGCCATTGAGTTTGATTAGTTTAAATTTTTCTATAATTAATAGTGAATTTTAGAAGTTATACATATTCGTAGGAATTACCAAATTATTACAACTAAGGGGGCTGTTTAAGGATTTGAACCCAAATGAGTCCTAAACTCCTTGGGATCAATTACAAAGGTCATAAATGACCTAAGGACAGATCAACAAGTGTTTAAAGCCCTTTTGGTATTTTTAATGTTTTTGGGATTAATTAAAACTGGTTAACCCTTGATTTTACCTAAGGATTAAACTAAGAAAAATCTAGAAATCAATTTGAGAGAGTTTCAATTCTTATTGATTAGGGGATTAATTAGGGACAATTATGAACATTTTAATGGATTTTATAAGTTAAGGGCAGTTCATTATCAATTGATCAGGGTTAATAGGCCATTTCTAAGAAGGATTTTTTTTTTTAGGCTCCTACTTGGGGAACCAAATGAACTCCAAATTTGATAAAATTTGGACCATAGGATCACCTGACCCTAAGGACTAAACCCACCAAATTTGAGCTCAAATGGAGTTCTCTAAGGTGGTTAACTAAACCACCCAAGGTGAGCTCTAAGTCACCTTCAAATCACTATGGGGGTCTATCCTAAGCTTGGATTGGGGCAAAATTAGTGGCTCTACACTCCTTATCCTACATATCACCAGCACACAAAAAATCACACCCTAAATCCCATTGGATAGGTCTATACCCCATTTTGAATTTAAGGGTCAAACCATTACCCTTAAACTTAAAATTTGGGGAAAGTGCCCTTGAACATCTTAAAATGGGGAGATAAAATTTGGACATGTAAAAAACATGTTCAATTTTAATCTCCCAAAATTCCAGGCCTGGTGGACTTGTATTTAAAGAGTAATTAAAGAAATCAATAAAATGCTAAAATTGAAATTAAGCCTAACACTGAATTAACCAAGGCCTGGGACCATAAGCCTTTTGTAGATCTCCCTGAGACCTTTCCAATGAGCCTAAGAACACCTAATTTGGACAAATGTGGTGGGAGTTATGAATTTTTGAAGTTCCCTTAAATTTTTGGAATTAATAACTCGTCCATTACACAGTCAGCAGCCCTTTACACGCGCCGCGCGCTGATTTGCCAGGCAATCATTGGCGCTAACTGTTAATGGTCGGATTAACCACAGCCGTCAGATGGCAGATCGGACGGCTGGGATCAAAATCGCTCCGATACCGCGGGATCTAATCCGAGCCGTTGATCGAAATCAACGGCTGAGATTTCGTCTTCAACCTCCCACGCGTCTCCGAGACCGCAAAGCTTCTCCGACGTGATCCAGGCGATCCCGCCGGCGAACTCCAATGAAATTTCACAGGGAGGATCAGGGCAGTGGAAACCTTCAATCCAATGGTGGAGATCCGTTGGGTTGAAGGTTTCCTTCACACTTGACCGGACTACCTAGCTAAGGAGCTCGGGATGGAGGGATTACCGCAGAGAAGGCCTCAACGAATGAGCTTCTCTATCAGGAAGCTTCAAGGGACGATGGCGAACTGATCTCCTTCAGACGTCGGGACCGAAGGACGGCCGGGGGTGTGACTTCTAGCGGGACGCCGAAAAATTTCACTGGCGCTTGCTCGAATGGACGAAGGGATCGATCTGGGAGCTCGAAGGGAGCGTCTGGGAGGTTAAAACAGCTATGGGAAGTGATTTCGAGCGAATGAGGATTCATCTCTCGGTCTGGGGAGCTCGAGCCTATTCGGCCACCTTTCACGAGCTCGGACGGACGAGATTGAGCTGAAGGGGGCTTGGATTGCTGCCAGGTGGAAGATGGCGACATCCTAGGGAGGTCGTGGGGATCAAACCGGTGGGCAGCAGCTTTGAACCAGAAGTTGTCTGGGGGGGACCATCGGAACTCATTGTCCATTGGTTCCGACCGCCGCCGGCCATGGTCTGGGTCGGGTTGACTGGGGGAGGCCGATGTGGACATGTTGGAGTCGAGAATGGAGTCAATTTGGCCTGGGAATGTCTGGATTGAACTAGTGGCTGGGTTGGACCCAAACCTGCTCGGTTCGAGTCAAATTGAGCTCGATCCAGGTCAGGTCAGACCCTGGATTTAGTATGGGAGATAGATCTGGGTCTGGTGCACCCAATGCAAGTGGCTATTGGATCCAATTTGGCCTGGGTTAAAAGATGGCTCGGGTTGATCCAAATCTGCTCGGTTCGGGTAGATTTGGGCTCAACCCAAGTCAGGTCAAGCCTTGGGCTTGAGGTGGGAAGTGGGTCTTGGTCTGGTGGACCCAATGCAAGTGGCAATTGGGTCCAATTTGATCTGAGTTGGAAGATGGCTCGGGTCTAAGTGTTTTTGGCTACTTTGGGTTAGCCTAAAACCTAACCAAAGTTAACCCAAGGCATGTGCTGGCTGGAGGAGGTTTGTTGGGCCTAGGGCCACCTATGAGAGGTGTTGATCAAGTTCAATTGGGCTTAGGTAAAGAAT
Organism: Dendrobium nobile; assembly: GCA_022539455.1. Classification (NCBI taxonomy): domain Eukaryota; kingdom Viridiplantae; phylum Streptophyta; class Magnoliopsida; order Asparagales; family Orchidaceae; genus Dendrobium; species Dendrobium nobile. The sequence continues at coordinate 30,775,058 of CM039728.1, read as the reverse complement.
TGGCTCAATCCCAAGTGATCTTGGGAACTTTGGGTTAGCCTAACTCTTGACCCAAGTTAGCCCAAGGGTTGGGCTGGTCAAGGAAGGTGCATTGGGTCAATAGGAACCCAATGATACCTTGATTTGGATTCAATTTGATTAAGGTTAAAAGATGGCTCAAGGGAGGCCTCTCTTTGGTCACTTGGGTCAAGCTATATGGCTAACCCAAGTGAGCCCAAGGCTTGGGTCTCCAAGAGAGGTCTCTTGGGTACCCAAGGGGTCATCCCTTGCATTCAAAAGGACTTGGAATGGACTTGATTCAAAGATTTGAAAGAGAAGGGGTGTATGGGTTAATGGGTCAAACTTGGTTGACTTGGTCAATTAGGTTGACCCAAGGTCTAGGTTTGGGCTCAACAAGTTGGGTTTGATGTTTGAAACTTGTTGAAAGTGGTTTCAAAGAATTTGGAATTGATTTGAGTTGAAATGGGCATTTGAAATCCCATAGGGGTATTTTGGTCAATTTTGACCCATTGGTCAACTAGGGTCAAAAATGGGTCTGAAAAATGCAGTTTATTGCTCAATGGCTTATAATCAAGGGTCTGGAAGTGATTGGAGGCTTTGATAAGGGCTCCAAGATCAAAATCTTCAAGGTGTTAAGTCCAATGGCATAGGGTGTAAATATTTGAAGGTTTTACAGCCTTTGGATTTTAATTCAGATTCTGGAGTTAGAGACCCCAGATGGGCTCAAAATTGGAGGGTAACCTCTAGAGACATGTCTTATCACTTTGTAAGTGATAGACCCTGAATCAGATGCCATTTGACTGGGTTTTGAAATGTTTGAAAAGTCTTTAAAAAGGTCTTTAGGACAGGGCCTTAAGACTTTGGATTTGAGTCTGGATTTCTGGATTTGGAATGGATTTTAAGTTTGAATGATTAATATTGGAGTATCCAAATCGTTTACAATCATGTGGTGATTGTTAATGAATGGATAGGGTCAAAGCTAGATCAAAGGTAGGATCAAAGTCTAGATTGAAATTTGGATTCTCAAATGGATTGGATCAAAGTTTGAATATGTTTGAAACTTGAATTAATTTGGATTTGAATTGAATGAAGTTTGAGATTTGAATTAATCAAGGGTAAGGATTAACTTGAAGTTGGAGTTGATCAAAGATAGGGATTGATTTGAGGTTGGAATTGATCAAAGGTAGGGATTGATTTGAATCTAGATTGGTCCTAAGATTTAGAGGGGTTCTAAGATCTAGGATCTAGAGGGGCTCTAGAATTTGGGATATAAGAGAATCCTAAGCTCTAGAGTAGGCCCTAAGGTCTTGGATCTAGAAAAGAATCTTAAGCTCTAGAGTAGGCCCTAAGGTCTGGCTCTAGGAGAGGATCTTAAGCTCTAGAGTAGGCCCTAAGGTCTGGCTCTAGGAAAGGATCTTAAAGTCTAGAGTGGATCCTAGGATCTAGAATTGATCTGGAGTTTGGAAGGGCCTTAGTGACCTTATACAAAAATGAGGTCAACAGTATCATAACTGGAGGAATAGGAATGCTGCGAAACATGGGAAAACTGTTATATCCATTCCTGTTTTAGCAGCTAATGTATTATATTCTGCTGTTAAAATCGCTTATCCTTTTATTGATAGCTGGGGTGCTAATCTCCCTAGGGAGTTTCAAACTTTTTGGCACCCTCCACCGCTTGATTGGATTAAGATAAATGTGGATGCATCTCTCCTTACTTCTTATAGTGCTGGAATTGGAGGTTGCTTTAGAGACTATAAAGGGAGATTATTGATTGCTTTTGGAGAAAGAAGAACACATTGGGATATAGCTCATCTTGAAATGGATGCTATTATGACTCTTAGAAGACTCATTCAACCATGGATGCTTGAAAGTAAAGGAGTAATAATTGAAGGTGATAACATCAATGTTATCAAATTCATTCAACATTCTTTGAATAAGGCTAATTGGCAAGGTCACAATCGGATTGGGGAGGATTTTCTTTTCTTGGCCAATTTCAATAAGGTAATTTTTCATCATGTTCATAGAGATTGTAATAAGGTAGCCGATTTGTGTGCTACTTTGGCTTTTGATAACAACTTTACTTTGATAGTTCTTTTTTTGCTAACATTCCTCCTTCTCTTTATTCTTTATTGAAGAAGGAATGTGAGCATTTTCTTTAGTTTGTAATTAGCTCTTTTCTCTTAATTGCAAAGTGCATTTTTCAAAAAAAAAAAGATAATTTCCTAAAACCCATTAATTCTTTCAAACTTCAGAATTTCATAAGTTGGTTAATAAAATTCTTAATCAACCCATTAAAATCAGTAATAAACTCTCCCTAATATTAATTTACTCCTCTTAATTTCAACCAACTTAAATTAACTTAATCAACCCCGATTACTACTGGGTAACCCAGGCCTACTATGCTATTAGCTTAGCCCCAAGGAAGGTGAAATAAACTTCACGGCCTCGATGTAAAATAAAGGTAGTAATCAATTAACCCTTAAAATATATTCAAATAAAGTTCTTAATACATTAATATTTAAACTCTAGCCTAAATTTCCCTTTAAGCCTTAACAAATTCAAATACTAGATAACTCTAACTAATCACCCAACTTAGGATCTACCCTTGCTACACGACCTTCTACACACACTTTAGATGATTTGCTAGAACAACCAACTCTAGATCTAGGTCAGACCGGTGTTTACTTTACTATTGTGTGCCGAATTTTTCATGATTTTACTGCATGTTGTGGATGTTATTGCTTTGTTGTGTCAGCTTACTTTTTACTGTACTTTGTAGATGATTGATATATTTGGCGACTAGATTACCCTTAGGATAGGAATGATCTTGATATTCACACAATTTTCTACAGGTGGCCACGCTCATGCAGGGCGATGAAAAAGGGGGCTAAATAAAAAAAATCAATTATAATAATGCTTGCACAGGTGCTTCAGCTGCTAAATCCCCCAAATAATAAAAAGAGTGTGGCTAGTGTGTTTATTTACTTTTCTGCACATACATAACTGCTTGGGAATAAATGTTTTTTTTTTTTGAATTATTAACTGCTTAGGATAACCCTGCAGGAGAGTCTAGTTTTTTTTTTTATATATACAAATATAATTTGAGCAAATGTAAAGTGTTGTGAGAGTGTAGTTTTTAGTTTGCATACTTATATCCAAAGGTTTGATTCCAAAGAGAAAAGGACACCCCTTAGGGGAGTAGCCCTTTTCTATTTGGAAATTTAAATTTGGATCACTGCTTCCTTACCCATAGAGGAAAGTGTTGAGTCCAGTAATTAGGTTGTTAAGCCTAAGTAAGTGTCCCAAGGCTACCAAGAGGGGGGTGAATTGGTAGTTTTTAAAATTTTAAACCCTCTTAATAATAAAGTTGAACCGAAATAAAATTTTCTTTTAAAGTTAGTAGAAAAATGTTTTTCAACCACAGAGTTGTTAAAATTGAAATTTAAAGTGCGGAAACGTAAAAGCTATAAAGTAAATGACACCAGATTTATAGTGGTTCGGTCTATAACCAGACCTACATCCACTCCTCAGAGGCACCCTCTGAGTATTGCACTAATACCACAAAGTGACTCTCCTTTAGCACCCACAGCAAGGCGGAGAAGCCTGTACAAAACACTCTTTTCACCACTACCCGGTGCGGCAGAGAACCGTCGTCCTTTCACACTCTCCTAGTGTGGGCAGAGAACCCTACGGCTGTTCACACTCTCCAAGTGTAGGCAGAGAACCTTCTTCCTTTCACACTCTCCTAGTGTGGGCAGAGAACCCTCGTCTGTTCACACTCTCCAAGTGTCGGCAGAGAACCCTCGTCTGTTCACACTCTCCAAGTGTCGGCAGAGAACCGGACCTTCTTGAATGATCTTCTCACAAGAATCTAGAAGGAAGAAAGAAAAAGAGTGAAGAAATCCAATTCCACAAGTAGAGAATCTTACCTTAGCAATCCAAGTGAAGCCTTCTCGCTCCAGTGGTAGGAATCCTCCTTTGAATGCTCTCTTCCACTCTCTTCTTGGCTATTCTCTCAAGAGGCACGAAGATCAAATGACAAAAAGATTGGGTGGCAGTCTAATTTGGACTATTTATATAAAAGACAAGTGAAACCGCCCAAAAACTGCAAATTTTCAATTCTGTACGCAGTGGATCGTCCTGTACGATTCTGGATCGTCCTGGATGATTTTACTTAAACGATCTGAAACGACCCAATTTGTATATGTGTACGAACTGACTTCGTACAGCTGATCGTCCTGTACGAACTTGGTTCGTCCAGTACGAACGGTTATTACAAGGTCGGTTCTAGAAACTGCTGAAAACTGTTCTAAGTCGGTTTATCGTTTGAACGAAAATGTGATCGTCTGGACGAAAATTTTCCAGAGAGCCGATCGTCCTGGACGATTATTTATTTCGTCTGGACGAAAATTTTCCAGAGAACCAATCGCCGCGGACGATAATTTGTTTTCGTCTGGACGAAAAATTTCCAGAGAGCTGATCGTCCTGTACGATATTTATTTTCGTCTGGACGAAAATTTTCCAGAGGACTCGTCGCCTCGTACGATGGTAAAATTCGTCTGGACGAAAATTTTACAGAGAACCCATCGCCTGGTACGATAATAAATTTCGTCCTGGACGAATAGGACTTAGAAAATTTTTCAAAGCAAGTTCCTATTCGTTCCAAGTGCTCTATAGGAGATAACTGACAGATCGTCCAGTACGATAAATATCGTCCTGTACGATCAGTATAGAATTTCAAGATCTCCTTATTTGTGTGTGTGAGATTTTATTCACTCAATTACAATCACTCCCTTTCAAAATTAATTCAAAGAAAAGACAAACATCAATTAAACAAAATATCTTATGTTGAATTTGAATTGAACTTTTCGTAGTCTGGAGTCTGATTTTCCTGAAATGTTAGTACACACAAGAGCGAGTGCAAATCTTCTGAAATTGTTAGGAGATAACTATACATTTGAACAATAATGTTTGGAATCATCAAAACTACATAAGTTGCATAAATATAACTCATTCAAATAGCAACTATTCAAACAATCTCCCCCTTTTTGATGATGGCAAAATAATTATTATTAGTATGGTTTCAAGTTAAAACACATCTTTTATCTCCTAAACTCCCCCTGAATTTATGAGTACATTAAAATAAGGAGGCATTAAAGAACAATATTTAACGAACAAAATTTTTGTTTTTTCAAAAATTTTAACACAAACTACACAAACTTGCAAACAGAACAACTAAAAAGAGAAAACACAAACATACACAAACTAATAATTTCTCCCCCTTTTTGACAGCAACAAAAAGTGAAGAAGAAAAAGACAAGAAATGTAAATAATTATATGAAATTCATTGTTAAAATTTAATCTAAATGGTGATTGACATAGGGTATGCAATTTTAAACTAAAGATATTAGGTCAATCATAGAAATTCATAAAATTTATGAAATGATATAACATTGTAAGTAAGAAGAATTTTTCAAAGACATGATTCAATTTAGACATTTTGATTATTGAAAATCATTACAAGTCAGATGTAAAAAAATTCTATATTTCAAAGTTCAAGAGAATATGAATGAACATTAGATCAACTTGAATTAAGAGATTGAACGAATTTGGAAAGAAGAGAATTACCTCATGTGGTGCTTTGCACATCTTTTCAAAGTTTTGTAGCACATTTTTGTGCATTTTTCTTTGAGTGGGCTTATTTTGTGCCTCTTTTCTATTTTACAAATTTTTGTGAATCCCTTTTGATTTTTGTACATTTGTACACTGTTCAAGAGTAATTTGACCAATTCTTTCCAAAATCTATAATCTAAAATTTCAAATTTTTCTAGGTGCATAAATATCATTTGAGCATAGAAATACAAACTAAGAAAACATCAAAATTGTAATAACAATATTAACTTTTATGTAGTCTAAATGAATAGACATGAATTTAAAAGTTCTAAGTACAACAAGTTATAAACAAATTATAAATTTAGAAAGTCTAGATTTTCTAATATAGATAATCTCAAATTACAATCGAATTTAAGCACTATGTAGATTAAAAAATACTAATGAAATTCATAAATATTAGCCACATTTCAAAACAAATCTAACAAAAACAAACTTTCATTGAAAAGAAAAGATTACATAAACATTGAACTTAAAAACATAAAAACAATCACAATAACACATATAAGATAAAAACAAAATAACAAAACAAAAAATACAACAGACACACAACAACAAAAAAAATTTTTACTGTTCTGGAGGAGGAGGAGGTATGCCGCTAAAGAGGTTGAAGTAGGAGGCCATCAACATTACATTGGTATTAATTTCATGAACTTCATCTTTAATGTTACCAATGTCATGTTGCTGCTGAGTAAGTTGAGCATCAAATTGATCAAACCTTTGATCAATGTGAGTCTCTAGTCTATCAAATCTCTCAATCAGATTCTGGTAATCTGATTGAGAAGCAGAAGCTTGCACTCCTTCTTCTTCTTCTTCTTCTGAAGCACTGTCATGTGCTTCCCCTTTTTCTTTTTCTTCCTTGAAGAGCAGTCTGAATGATGTGTTGTTATAGTAAACTGGCTCTTCATATTCCTCATCAGGATGCACTATATTGTACTTCTTCTCCAAAATATAAGTAATTAAGTGCCCTAATGAAATGTTCTTCTTCCTCTTCTGATCAGCATGTCCTATTTCTGAAAGCCCATAGATATGATCTATGATGAGTTGGGCTTCATCAATAGGATGTCTTGACATGATTAAAAAAGTTAGACAAGAAAGGAGAGGAGTAATGTTAATCCTATCACCAGCTTTAGGAATAATTGAGGATCTAAGGATGTGCTGGATGATTCGGGCATCTTGGGTCATACCTGAGACTCTAGCAACATGATTGTCAATCGCATTTTTTCTTATTACCCTATTGATTTCAAACCATTTGAAGGAGGTTTCTGACATTAGGGTGTGGGCTCTATATCCCTCAGTTCTTAACTTTAAAAATGCACCAAGATCGTGCTTGGTGATTTCAATTTTTTTCTTAAAAACAAAAGAACTAATGATAGAGTGGTCAGAATTGAAACTCATGTTGGCTAGAAAGTAATGGTAGGTTTGTTTATTGTAGAGGTGGACGAGAGAAAGAATGAACTGAAATTGGGTTGAGGCGAAGAGGTGCATTACCCGAAATTTCAACTCTGTTGGGATAAGAATGCGAGACGGAGTGATTTTTGCGGAGGCAAAACGAGGAAAAGATTCCTCATTTGCCTTGGAAAGAAAGTTGTCTGGGGCATTCCTGTTTGGTTTCTTCACCAAAACCTTTTGTCTTTTGCTAGAGGAGGCCATTGTTGATTTGATGTTAAAAGGGATTGAAAAAGAAATTTGAAAGTGTGATTGTCAAGTTTGAAAAGCCTTCATATTTAAAGGAAAACGATACTTTCGTCCTGGACGAAAATATTCGTCCTGGACGAAACATAATAATTCGTCTGGACGAAGAAAGTTCGTACAGACGATCCAATTCGTCCAAAATGTAACGGCTTTTCGTATTCAACACAACTTACGATGCGTCCCTTCGTACAGGCTTTTTGACTTGACCAATCGTACAGACGAAAAAATTTCGTACAGACGATCGAAAAGTATTTCGTTTTAATGACTCTTGAAAACCGTCCCCTACAATGAATCGACACATGTTCGTCTGGACGAACTAAAATTTCGTACAGAAGAAGTTCGTATTAAAAACTGTCTTATCCACTCAACCGCTGCATTCAATCGTTCCGACGTTTGAGAGAAAAAAAATTCGTCCTGGACGATCACAGATCGTACAGACGATCCAATAAAAAACTGCTCTAAAACGGTTTAAATTTTCGCAAACTGTTCCTTTACACATCGTCCCGTACGAAAATAAATCGTCCTGGACGATTTCCTCCAAAAAATTTAAATTTTTAAATTAACAAAATCAACAAAAACAATCAGAAACACAGAAAACATAAAACAAAATCATAAATCCAAAAACAATTCATTAAAAACACAAAATTCATAAAATTTCAAAAACAAAACATAACAAGTATCAATGTTGCAAAGACATTTTAGTTAAGCATTCAAATCAATAACACCAAGCCTTGTTCTTAAAGTACTGAAGGTATCAAAGGCTAAAGGTTTTGTAAAAATGTCTGCAAGTTGATTTTCAGTTGAAACATGTATGAGTTCAATTTCTCCTTTGGATACGTGATCCCTTATGAAATGATGCCTTATATCGATGTGTTTGGTTCTAGAATGTTGAATAGGATTTTTTGAAATACAAATAGCACTAGTATTGTCACAATAAATTGGAATAGTGCCTATAGTTAATCCTAAGTCAATCAACTGTTGTTTTAACCAAAGTACTTGTGCCACACAACTTCCTAATGCAATGTATTCTGCTTCTGCAGTAGATAGTGCCACTGAATTTTGTTTTCTACTAGACCATGAAACTAATGAATTTCCAATGAATTGACATGTTCCAGAAGTGCTTTTCCTATCCACTCTACAGCCTGCAAAGTCAGAATCTGAGTAACCAATAATTTCAAATGAAGAGCTAAACTTAGGATACCAAATTCCTAAGTTTTGAGTTCCTAGTAGATATCTTAAAATCCTTTTTACTGCTGTCAAATGTGATTCTTTTGGATCTGATTGAAATCTAGCACATAGGCAAACACTAAACATAATATCTGGTCGGCTAGCAGTCAAGTAAAGTAAAGATCCAATTATCCCTCTAAATTTCTTTTGATCAACAGATTTTCCCTTAAGGTCCTTATCCAACTGAACTGAAGAACTCATTGGTGTACTAACAGGTTTAGCATTGTCCATTTCATATTTTTTGAGGATGTCCTTAATATATTTGTTTTGACTAAGAAAAGTACCTTCCTCAAGTTGCTTAATGCTAAATCCTAGAAAGTAATTTAAATCTCCCATTAGACTCATTTCGAATTCATTACTCATTGTTTTAGAAAAATCATCACAAAGATGTTTATTTGAAAATCCAAAGATGATGTCATCCACATAAATTTGAACAATGAGTATATCCTTTCCAATTTTTCTTAAAAAGAGAGTTGTATCCACACTTCCTTTTTCAAAAGATCTTTCAAGTAGGAAGGTGCTTAACCTCTCATACCAAGCCCTAGGTGCCTGTTTCAATCCATATAATGCCTTTTTTAATTTGAAAACATGATTTGGAAATTTAGAATTTTCAAAACCTGGAGGTTGTTCTACAAAAACATCTTCTTCAATTACTCCATTTAAAAAGGCACTTTTAACATCCATTTGAAACAATTTAAAACCTTTAAAACAGGCAAAGGCTAGTAAAACCCTAATTGCTTCAAGTCTAACTACAGGGGCAAAAGTTTCCTCAAAATCAATTCCTTCAATTTGATTATACCCCTTAGCTACTAATCTAGCCTTATTTCTAATGACTACTCCTGAGTCATTCATTTTATTTTTGAACACCCACTTGGTTCCAACAACACTTTGATCTTTTGGCCTTGTAGTTAGTTCCCAAACTTTATTTCTTACAAATTGATTTAACTCTTCTTGCATGGCCAATATCTAAAATTCATCTGAAAGTGCTTGATCAATGTTAGTGGGTTCAATAGTTGAAATAAAAGCTGAATGATTGACTTCCTTGTTTAATCCACGCCTAGTTCTAACACCCTCACTTGGTTCACCTATAATTAATTCCTTTGGGTGATTTTTAGAGAATCTCAAATCTCTAGGCAAAGGGTCTTCTCTTTCTATAATTTCTTCCACATTTTCTTCCAAATTTAATCTATCAATCTTTTGGGAGTTTTCTTCAATTTCTTCTTCAACAACTTTTGGCTCTTCTATGTTTCCATTTTCATCAAAAACAACATGTGTGGTTTCTTCAATGACTAAAGTTCTTTTGTTGAATACTCTATAAGATTTTCCAACACTTGAATATCCAACAAAAATTCCTTCATCTGATTTTGGATCAAATTTTCCTAAGGCAGATTTTTCATTATTATGTATAAACACCTTGCAACCAAATACATGTAAATGAGACAAATTTGGTGTTCTACCTTTTACCAATTCATAGGGTGTTTTATTCAAATTTGATCTCACATTTACCCTATTCAGAACATAGCATGCAGTGCTAACCGCCTCAGCCCAAAAATATCTAGGAAGAGTGTATTCTGCTAACATTGCTCGGGCGGCTTCTATTAATGTTCTGTTCTTTCTTTCAACTACTCCATTTTGTTGAGGAGTTCTAGGTGCAGAAAAATTGTGATCAATCCCCTTTTCTTTACAGAAATCTTCAAATCTTTCATTTTCAAATTCTCCTCCATGATCACTTTGTATAGAAATTATTTCACATCCTAGTTTTCTTTGTATCCAAGTTGAAAAATTTCTGAATTCCTCAAATGATTCACTCTTTTGAAAAAGAAATTTAACCCAGGTGAATCTTGAAAAATCATCTACTATTACAAATCCATATACCTTTCCTCCTAGACTAACCGTGCTTACAGGTCCAAAAAGATCCATGTGAAGAATTTCTAAAGGTTTACTTGTCCTAAGATCTTTATTGGACTTAAAAGAGGACTTCACTTGTTTTCCTAATTGACATGCATCACATAAGTGGTCCTTAGTAAAGTCTAGTTTAGGTATTCCTCTAACCAAATTCTTTTGGGTAATTCTTCTAAGATTTTTCATACTAGAATGACAAAGTCTCCTATGCCAAAGCCATGATTCATCAGAAACAGTTTTCAAACAAAAAGCAGTAGGAGATTGAATACAATTTAAATCTAGCATGTAGACATTGTTCACCCTTTTTCCATTTAAAACAATTTTCCCATTTAGGCTAATTATGCAGCTAGTAGGTAAAAATTTTACATTATAGCCCTTATCACATAGCTGACTTATGCTAAGCAAATTATGTTTTAAGCCTTCAACTAATAAAACATTATCTATGAAAAAGTTTTTCAAATTTCCAATCATACCTGATCCAACCACTTTCTTTGTGGTATTATCTCCAAGTGTAACCTTGCCTCCACTCCTGGCTTCCAGCGTTATGAATTGAGCAGTATCTCCAGTCATGTGCTTAGAACATCCGCTGTCCAGGTACCATATACTCTCACGAGGTCTTGTGTGAGAGTATACCTGCAAAATTCTCAAATGTTAGACCTGGGAACCCAAACTAGTTTGGGTTCACCTTTATGAAATTCATAATCAGATGCATGTGTGATATGTCTAGGTTTATGCATCTTAGATCTCCACACCAAATTAGGTTTCATCTTTAAAGTGCAGGTGTGAGATATATGTCCCAAAAATCCACAATTGTTACATTTAACATTAGGAAAAATATTCCTATGTTTTCTTTCATATGATTGTCTTCTAAGGGATTTCATGAATTTAGGATAATATTTAGGATTTGTAAAATCTTCAAGTTTAGGGGGGTTCCTATTATCCTCGAGAGCTCTTATAGTAAGTTTGTAAAATGAATTCATATCCTCCAAGATTCGATTTGTATAATTGATTCTATATGTCTTGTGCTCAGATTCATCCTTAAATTTCTTAAATTCTTTTTCAAGTTCAGCATAGGATGATTTTAAATTTTCGAAATTTTTATTCAAGTCATCATATTCATCAAGTAGTTTCATGTGGTTGCTATCAATTAAAGCATGATCTTTTCTAAGGATTTCGTGTTCCTTATTAAGCTCTTCCAATTCTAAAACTAAACTAGAATGCATCTTTTTAGTTTTCCTATATGCATCATGCATGTGTTCAGAAACTTCAAACAGTTCATCATAGGTTAAATCACATACCTCTTCTTGATCTGATTGTTCAGCTTTATCTGCCATCAAGCAAAGGTTGGTGACTTCTTCTTCGTTTTCAGTCTCAGATGAGTCTGAAGCTGAGTCCGCCCAAAAAGCCTTTTGAAACTTCTTCTTGCCCTTTTTTACCATTGGTTTCTCCTCTACCTTCTCCTTGCTAGGAGTGGCTTTAAGTTTTGGACAATCAGTTTTTATATGACCTGGTTTCCTGCATTCATAACAAATCACTTCATTAGAAACCCTGCCATTTTTGTTATACTTACCTCTATTCCATTGCTGGCGTCTCTTCTGCTTCCTCTTTAAAAAGCTTCTGAATTGTCTAGTCTTCAGTGCTATATCGTCTTCATCCTCAGGTTGTGAGTGTTCACTTTCTGACTCTTCCACATTTAATGCAAGATTCTTGTCCTTTCTTGGTTCACCTGCATCAATCTTTCTTTGACTTACTCCTTGCTCGTAAGCAATGAGTGAACCAAGAAGATTGTCAATAGAATAAATGTTCAGATCTTTTGACTCTGTAATTGCAGTAATTTTAGCATCGTATGCAGTAGGTAAACAACGAAGAATCTTATTAACCATTTCAGCATTAGTTAATTCCCTACCAAGTGCATGCAAAGAGGTTACAATTTGAGTGAATCTTGTGTACATGTCAGATATAGATTCATTAGGTTTCATGCGAAATAATTCGTAGTCATGTAACAAGATATTGAGTCTTGATTGCTTAACCTCATTTGTCCCTTCATAAGTAATACAAAGTCTATCCCATATGTCTTTTCCGCTTTTACAAGTGGAAACTCGCATGTAGTCTTCAGATTTTAAAGCACAAAAGAAACTATTTAAACATTTCGCATTTAATTGTGCTAAGTCACGTTCTTCTATAGTCCAATCTGCATAGGGTGTATCTACCCTAATTCCATCAACTAATCTAGTTGGTTTTGTGTAACCTTCCTGGACTAGCATCCACATGCGATAATCAAGTGACTGTAAGAAAGTAGACATGCGTGTTTTCCAAAAATCAAAAGGAATATTATCAAACAGTGGAGGTCTACTGATAGAGTAACCCTCAGGTGTGTTTCGGTTTCCAAATGTAGCCATCTACGTTAATCAAAAAGTAGTTCAAACTTATGATTTTGAAACTCTGCTCTGATACCACTTGTTGAGTCCAGTAATTAGGTTGTTAAGCCTAAGTAAGTGTCCCAAGGCTACCAAGAGGGGGGTGAATTGGTAGTTTTTAAAATTTTAAACCCTCTTAATAATAAAGTTGAACCGAAATAAAATTTTCTTTTAAAGTTAGTAGAAAAATGTTTTTCAACCACAGAGTTGTTAAAACTGAAATTTAAAGTGCGGAAACGTAAAAGCTATAAAGTAAATGACACCAGATTTATAGTGGTTCGGTCTATAACCAGACCTACATCCACTCCTCAGAGGCACCCTCTGAGTATTGCACTAATACCACAAAGTGACTCTCCTTTAGCACCCACAGCAAGGCGGAGAAGCCTGTACAAAACACTCTTTTCACCACTACCCGGTGCGGCAGAGAACCGTCGTCCTTTCACACTCTCCTAGTGTGGGCAGAGAACCCTACGGCTGTTCACACTCTCCAAGTGTAGGCAGAGAACCTTCTTCCTTTCACACTCTCCTAGTGTGGGCAGAGAACCCTCGTCTGTTCACACTCTCCAAGTGTCGGCAGAGAACCCTCGTCTGTTCACACTCTCCAAGTGTCGGCAGAGAACCGGACCTTCTTGAATGATCTTCTCACAAGAATCTAGAAGGAAGAAAGAAAAAGAGTGAAGAAATCCAATTCCACAAGTAGAGACTCTTACCTTAGCAATCCAAGTGAAGCCTTCTCGCTCCAGTGGTAGGAATCCTCCTTTGAATGCTCTCTTCCACTCTCTTCTTGGCTATTCTCTCAAGAGGCACGAAGATCAAATGACAAAAAGATTGGGTGGCAGTCTAATTTGGACTATTTATATAAAAGACAAGTGAAACCGCCCAAAAACTGCAAATTTTCAATTCTGTACGCAGTGGATCGTCCTGTACGATTCTGGATCGTCCTGGACGATTTTACTTAAACGATCTGAAACGACCCAATTTGTATATGTGTACGAACTGACTTCGTACAGCTGATCGTCCTGTACGAACTTGGTTCGTCCAGTACGAACGGTTATTACAAGGTCGGTTCTAGAAACTGCTGAAAACTGTTCTAAGTCGGTTTATCGTTTGAACGAAAATGTGATCGTCTGGACGAAAATTTTCCAGAGAGCCGATCATCCTGGACGATTATTTATTTCGTCTGGACGAAAATTTTCCAGAGAACCAATCGCCGCGGACGATAATTTGTTTTCGTCTGGACGAAAAATTTCCAGAGAGCTGATCGTCCTGTACGATATTTATTTTCGTCTGGACGAAAATTTTCCAGAGGACTCGTCGCCTCGTACGATGGTAAAATTCGTCTGGACGAAAATTTTACAGAGAACCCATCGCCTGGTACGATAATAAATTTCGTCCTGGACGAATAGGACTTAGAAAATTTTTCAAAGCAAGTTCCTATTCGTTCCAAGTGCTCTATAGGAGATAACTGACAGATCGTCCAGTACGATAAATATCGTCCTGTACGATCAGTATAGAATTTCAAGATCTCCTTATTTGTGTGTGTGAGATTTTATTCACTCAATTACAATCACTCCCTTTCAAAATTAATTCAAAGAAAAGACAAACATCAATTAAACAAAATATCTTATGTTGAATTTGAATTGAACTTTTCGTAGTCTGGAGTCTGATTTTCCTGAAATGTTAGTACACACAAGAGCGAGTGCAAATCTTCTGAAATTGTTAGGAGATAACTATACATTTGAACAATAATGTTTGGAATCATCAAAACTACATAAGTTGCATAAATATAACTCATTCAAATAGCAACTATTCAAATAGAAAGAGTGGCCTTCCCCTCAAAGGAAGTTCCCTCTTATCCATTTGGGTAGCCTACTACGAAGAATCCAAGGAGCTCGAGGTAAAGGAGCCCGAAGGAGAACAAGATTGAAGATTTGAAGACAAAAGTATCCAACTCAAAATCACTTGCGTCTCTACTAGGTTTAGAATCCGGGTTGTTGTTAGTGGTGCCCGGCCACTTTACTTTCTACAAGACACTAGTTTGTAATAAGCAAGGCAACTTTGTCTATGGATATTTATTAATTGATTCATTTATATTTGATGTGTTGATGTGATTTCCTTTAGGATTACCTATTTTTCTTAGTTTTTTGGCTTTTGTGTGTTACTTTTATTTTTGCCTAGACTCATGAGACTCGTGAGGGTGTGAAAATTTTCATACTCATAATCTTAAAGTAAAATTTTAGCGAGTCTAAATAATATAGAAAGATAATGAATCTAGGGAATTAGCCGGGGATCGACCCCGGGGGCGCATGCATATTTCTGCACTTCTTCTTTCCTTGCTTTAGACCCTTCCCCGCTTGCGGGTAGAGTCCAGATAGTTTGATCTATTAGGACAAGGTGCAGACCTCGGGAAGTCCAGTCTTCTAAAAAAATTATTTTCTAAGCCTATTTTTAACTTTCAAGCATTCATGATTTGACGTTGCTGACTAGCATGCATTGCATTAGAAACACATTTAAAAGAGTCAAAATTTTAATTACATTAGTCTTTAGCATTTTGCACCCAGCATAAGTCAAAGGAGCCAATTAGGAAAATCTCTAGATGTCGGCCCAAGCTCTCCAAAACATTAAATAAAACGTCCCTACCACTCTTTCATAAAAGATCGGACTCATCTATATTAAATCGACTAGGTGGTTAGCTGGCTCCCCAATCCAGGTAGGGGTAAGTCCATACCTTACACTGCATTAGTTAGGTTTGGACGATTGTGGTCCAGCATCCAAATTAGATTTAGAATCCGGGGCATATCTTTGATTATAAGACCCAAAACTTCAGGAATATAATTCCAAATTTCTAATAAAATGCTCAACTCTAATTAAATATCATTTCAATCTAAAACATAAAGCCTAACACTTAGATTAAGTTGGGACACTTCCGGATGGTTCTGGAATCTCAAAGTGTCCCCTACTTTTCTTCCCTTGATTTTGATAATAACTGCTCAATTTTGATCCATTCCCTTATTAGACTTCAAAATTCACCTCTTTTTGATATCACTTCTAAAAAATCTAATGAAATTTTGTCATTATTTTAATCAAGAGTTTTCGTAGGGAACTCTATCCCCCTACGATGTAATTAACTACGAGGGTTTATGCTCGTAGGAGATTTAGAACCACACAGTCACCTGATTTTAAAAAATTGATTTTTTTAAAATTCATATTGGATTCCTTTGGAAAAGATTAAAAGGTGATCGTTATTATCACATTTAAAGAATTATCATTGAATGGTGTTATCTCCCTTTGGGGAGATATATCTTTCTTTGATAAGGCTTTAGATGTGAACTAAATAATCACATTTCTTGAATATTGTAGCTGGATATTTAATTGAACTTTATTTTGGTCTTTCGGGGCCATACAAAGTTCTATTTAGAATCCGATCACAATACTCAAGATGAGATTCATAATTCTAAGTCTGAACACCGTTATGAAATTTTATTTTCATCTTTCGAGGTGATATACCTTTTTTTAACAGGATGATTCGATTTTAGAATTACATTTAATTTTAACTCCAAAATTTCAAAAGAGAACTAATATTTTTCAAAACCTGTTTTCAAAATTCCACCAACAGTACCTGGATAGTAAATGCTCAAGATACATGAGTAGAGATGTCAATCAATTCATTTCACTGGAGACCAAGGCTAGAGGCAAGGTCATTCTTGGAGACAACACCACTAAGAAAGTGGTGGGTGTATGTATAATCAAAAACTCCAAGAATATTTTGATTGAAAATGTTTTGCTTGTAGATGGACTAAAATATAACTTGCTCAACATCAGTCAGCTTTACGATAAGGGCTTTATCATAAAAATTTTGGCACATACATGTATCATTATCTTGAATAACAACATTGTTTTTGTAGGGAAAATAGATTAATAATATTTACATACATGAATTAAATAATATTGAATGTTCTGCTTTATTTTGCTTAAAAACTACTGCTGATGATTCTTGGTTGTAACATAAGAGGTTATGACATGTCAGCATAAAAACCCTTAGGAAAGTGACCCAAAAGGATATAGTTAGAGGTATCCCCAAGCTTAAGTTTACTAAGGATCACCTGTGTGATGCCTGTCAAATAGGGAAGCAAGTTCAATCCTCTTTCCATTCAATTAATAACATTAGCACCTCTAGACCTTTAGAAGTACTTCACAAGGATTTGTTTGGACCCATTAGCACTGCTAGCTCAGGGGAAAAAGTCTTTGTAATAATTATCGATGACTACTCAAGGTTCACTTGGATTAGATTTTTTATCACATTAGATATTTGAAGAATTTTATGAGGATCAATGGGTTAATCACAACTTCTCAGCTCCTAGGACCCCTTAGTAGAATGAGGTAGCTGAAATGAAAAATAGAACCTTACTTGAAAAACACTAAAGCCATGTTTATTGAGTATTTACTTCAAAAATACTTTTGGGCTGAAGCGATAAACATAGCTTATTATGTGTTAAATAGGGATAATATTAGAGCCAAACTAGAAAAGACACCCTATGAGAATATTAAAGGTAGGATACCCAACCTTTCCCACCTCCATGTCTTTGACTGTAAGATTTTCATTCTTTATAATGGTTAGTCACCCTTAGGTAAATTTAACCAAAAATCTGATGAAGAAGTGTTCTTAGGATATTCAAGTGTGGGGAAATCCTTTAGGGTGTTTAACGAGAGGACATTAGTGGTGGAGGAGAATACTCAAGTGGTGTTTGATGAATCTGATCCTAAGAAGCATGGAGTTGAGGAAGAAGATGAAGTTGGAGAGGTTATCCAAGGAGTTGTAAATTTGGAGAAAATGATATAGCCTCAAAACATTGAAGGAGTAGGTGAGATTACCTAACGAGTAGAAAATGTAAATTTGGAGGAAAGAGTAGAACCTAGACACATTTTGCCTAGAGATTAGAGATATTCTTCGAGTCATCCTAAAGAACTGATCTTAAGAGACCCATTCTAAATGTGTTAGAACTAGGCATGGACTTAGGAAGGAAGTGAATCACTCTGTCTATATCACTCTGCCTTTACCTTTTATAAGGGATTTAAGCTTTCCAAATGGATGTCAAGAGTGCATTTTTAAATGGGATGATAAAAGAGGATGTGTTTGTTGAGCAACCTCTACCTTTTGAGAGTTCCTAATTTCCATATCATGTTTACAAATTAAAAAATGTCTTATATATATTAAAATAGACACCTAGAGCTTGGTATGAGAGGCTTAGCACATTCCTACTAGAGAGGGAGTTTGTTAAGGGGAGCGTAGACACCAACCTATTTTTAAGAAAGTAAGAGATTAGTTACTCATTGTTTAAATCTATATTGATGATATACTTTTTTGATCCTCTGATAAAAAGTTATGTGATAATTTTTCTAGAATAATGAGTAAGGAATTTGAGTGAGTACGATGGGAGAGTTGTCCTACTTTTTGGGATTTAATTATTCAAAGTACATTAAGTATATCTTGAAGAAATATGAAATAGATAAAGTCAAGCAAATAAATACTCCCATGAGCTCCAGTGTTCAGTTGGATAAGGACTCAAATGGAAAATCTGTTGATCAAAAGAAGTATAGATGAATGATTGGATCACTACTTTACTTGACTGCTACCCAACATGATATAGTATTTAGTGTTTGTCTCTGTACTAGATTTTAAGCTGATTCTAAAGAATCTCACCTGAGTATAACTAAGAGAATCCTTAGATACCTCTTAAGGATCAAAAACTTAGAAATCTAGTATCCTAGGAATAACACTTCTTTTGAGATTATTAGATATTCTTATTTCAATTTTGCAGGATGTAGGGTGGATAGAAAGAGCACTTCTGATACTTTCCAATTTATAGGATAGTCCTTAGTCTCTTGGTCTAGTAGAAAATAAAACTTTGTTGCACTTTTCACTACTGAAGTTGAGTACATTGCCTTAAGAAGTTGTGTGGCCTAAGTCATTTGGTTGAAGTAATAAATTCTTGATTTAACATTATCTGTAGGCATAATTTCAATCCTATGTGACAATACTAGTGTCATCTGCATCTCTAAAAATCCTATCCAACATTTAAGGATCAAACATATTGACATAAGGCATCACTTTATTAGGGACCATATTACCAAAGGAGACATTGAGTTACACCATGTGGCAATTGATAATCAACTAGGTGACATTTTTACTAAATCACTGTCCTTTGACACATTCAGTATTTTAAGGACCAAATTGGGTGTAATTAACATAAATGCAGGAACTTGATACTTTCTAAACTCTGAATTTTATATATGTTGTTTGTTGTTATTTTTTGTTCTTTATTTTATTTTTTAGTTTTTAAGTGTTGATTTTTTATTTGCTACTATTTTCCATGTTTTCATTTCTGATGTTTCAGCTTTTTTTTTAGTTTTTCTTTTGGTCACTGCTAAAATGATATTTTATTCCTTATTTTTTATTTATGAAAATTTATAGAAAATGATTGACATCTCTAAATCAGTTAAAGGGATAAACACTATGATTGTTTCCCTTTCTCTAACTCCTTTTAGCGGTGTAATTTTTCTTTTCTAAATAAAAGTCTATCTCAAATTAACAACTAGACTTTGCAATTGAGATATTTTCTAACTTGTTACAGTAATCTATCTTATATAAATAATGTTCAAAGTCACTAAATCACTCTCAAGCTTTCATAATCTTGTCGTTGCATTTATCATATGAATTTGTTTCCTCTTTGTGATTTACTCTTTCTTATATTAGAGAATGAGTTTCTCTTCTCTGATATCTGAAAGATATTCTCAAAACTAAGATTATTTAAAAGTTTGAAAGAGTCCTAGCTTGCAAAAATGACAAGAGGCATAAAATGATGTGTAATAATCGACAAAAAAATTGAAAAGATGTGTAATAATCGACAAAAAAAATTGAGAGATACACAAAATGTATAAATAATTAAAAGATGCACAAAGTACGCCAACTAATTGGCAAGAGGCACAAAATGAGCGCACAATAAAGCAAGCTTCTTTTCTCTTGCAAACCTTTAAATCTTAGAAGAAATTTATGTGTTACTTGATATTTTTAAGGACTTGATTTCAAAATTCATGATTGTGACTAATTACTTTGCTATGTTATTCTATAAGATATTTTTTTGGAACCAAGTTTTGAACGGATCACTTTTTCTTATATAATTAATTTTTTTTAAGTTAGATCTTTATTTTTAAAAGGTGGTTTGCCATGTAAGAAGTCCGAGCTAGGACTAACAGGATCAGTTGTTCTACCAGTTTTTTAATTTTGATAATGTTAACTCGTTTTCTTATAAATTTTTAATTCAATTACATGGATAATTTATCATATTTGTACTTTGATAAAAAAAAACTTTGTTTTTCATTCTTTTTGTTATTTTTATCATGTTTTTATTATGTCATATTTTATTTTTACTAGTTTTTTATGTTTTGGGGCTCTTTCTGATCAACTCTCACTATCATCAAAATTTCATTTTTTTGGTCACATCATCTTGGATGATATTTCTATCATCCTAGATGATATCTTCAATCAACTCTTCATCTTCCATCTAACGGCTGATCTGACTCAATCATTTGAGATCGTCCTGGATGATACCCATCATCCTGGATGATCTGATCGAATTCTGCTTCAACTATTTCTGATCATCCTGGATGATTCACATGTTCATCCTAGACGATCCACGTGGCCAAAAATGTTACACATTTTAAATTCGACCAATACAATCAATTATTGTCAATTGTCCTGGATGATCCACCTAATCGTCCGGGATGATCTTCTTTTTTAATAGTTATATAGCATGACTCCTCGGGACAATTGCATGTGTCTAATCATACTAGATGATGTCTGATCTTCCTTGATGATATTATCACCTTTTTGACCAATCATCTCGGATGTCATAAATTTGTGTGATTGTCCTAGATGATCTTTCGATCATCCTAGATGATATGGCTGATTCTTTATAATTAACTATTTTGAACCTTTTTCATCAC
Source organism: Dendrobium nobile (assembly GCA_022539455.1). NCBI lineage: Eukaryota > Viridiplantae > Streptophyta > Magnoliopsida > Asparagales > Orchidaceae > Dendrobium > Dendrobium nobile. The sequence continues at coordinate 30,754,143 of CM039728.1, read as the reverse complement.
ACCTTCCTTCTTCAATCCTTGATAATCTTTCCTTCCTCTTCCTCATTTATTCAATGGAGACTAGAAAGTGCACTAGAATATTGGCTAGAAGTTCTTCAAGGACTATTGTTGACCCTCAATTCATTGAGGTGGCTGACCAAGCAGCCTATCTTTGCTACACGATTATTAGGATCACATTGTCCGGGACCGTCAACCCTTGTATGCTCACTTACTCTGTCCTAAATATTTTTCTCACACCTCCCTCACCTTCATTCATACACTCGCCTTTTTTTTTTTTTTTTTTGAACTTCTTTATGAATTTTTTATGAGCCTTAGGATCAACTCCACCTACACTACCCTTCAGTCCTATATAAACAAACGACCTGTATAAATTACCTATTAGGATTGCCATGAACTCCTTCAACTGTCCACTACTAGAGAAAAGATTCACCTTATGTGGAACACTCATGTATCTTATCATTATGGGGCGTCTAGTACCTTAAAGATGCTAGGATAATCCAACATGTACTTCGCACCTTAGTAATCCCTAAGGCTGGTGATTGTGTCCACATCACTCCTCTCCTTTTAATCACCACCTTCTATATCATGACCCAGAGAGAGTTCAATGCTATTGATCTTCTTTTCCGATACATTGAGCATCTAACTAGTATTAAGGATCTAGGGCACAGAAGAAATCCTAACCTTGCCTTATGACACATCGTAGCCTATGTCCTGGAAACCAAATATAACCTTTAATATTATACCCTGTCTAATTTTCAGCCTACCTTCTATACCAACAGCTCCTTCCACATGCTTCATAGTACTCATCTCCACCCAGAGCATGAGGAGGCTAAGGGAGCTGAGGAGGAAGCTGTTCATGCACCTACTTTAATCTGCCAGCACTCACAGCTGGATCAGCAGGTGGAGAAATTGAACTAGTGGGAGGCTAGGTTTGACTCTTACATTGCTATATAGGAGCAGCAGCATGTGGAGATGTCACTAGATTTGATTCGTACATGGCACACCAGTAGTAGCAACGCGACTAGGATATGGCCTGGTTTAGGGAGCAATTCGCTAATATTTCTAGTTTCTTTCAACTACCACCACCACCTCCTTCTAATGATCAGGGCTCTTCATACTTGTAACCTATCATTCTTATGATATTTTTTGTGATGTTATTAGTTTCTATTTTCTATTTTTTGTTATGTATTTCTTTTCTATTTTCCTCCTCCTTTTTGTTATGTCAAAAGGGGGAGTAGTGGTAGTGTTAGTGTGTTTGTGTTGTTTCATTATTTTGTTACTATTATTTAGTATTTGAACCATCTGCTTGATTTTAGTAAAATTTACATTGCTTGGTTCACACTATTTTTCTATACGTTATGTTTCAATTAACTACTTAAGTTAAATTTCCTATCAAATAATTATCATCAATAAAAAGAGAAAGATTGTTGCAAATCTGGATTCAGGGATTATAATTTTAATGATTACAAATATTTCTGACACTTCTACTTTTTCTACTATTGGCATGCCTACTAAAATTTTAGGTTCATAAGGTCAATTGCAAATCAAGTCAGTTTAAGATTGGGTAGATTAGGACTATGTTAGTCTATAAGTGTACTTCAAGTATTGTTATCTTTTCTTGAGTCAAATGTAATTTTTGTGGATCCTGATGCTAAGTAATCTTATACACACACACAGAGGGGAAATTCTTTCTATTTTAAAGTTTTTTTTTTTATCATATCATCTGGGATAATCCAAAATATCCTGGATGATTAGTTAAAACTAAAAACTCTAATTAAGGCATCCTTATTAAGATAACTGAATTAAGTAAATCATCCTAAATAATATGCTTAAATCAGAAAGAATTAACCGCCAACTCTTTTAGGCATATTATTATTTTTAGATATCATACAGGACATCATCTTGGATGATGCATTACAATTATGCCTAAATTAGTCTAATGATTAAGGAAAGTAATTAAGATTTGATTGAACGATCATATCATCCTAGACAATCACAGGATCATTTAGGATGATCAATTAAACAAACATTAGTATCTTTCTGAATTATCCAAGACTAATAGAATAATTTGTTAGATGATATTTATTTATTTGAACTAATCATACAGGCTTGTCCAATAATCAGCCTGGATGATCAATTCTTTTTTTCATCATCCAACATGTAAAATCTGGCCGAATAGTGTGATGGTCTGGATGATATTTGATGTTTTAAACTATTCATACAGGACGATGTAGCCATCATCATGGATGATCAGAATAAACATATCTTCTAATCATCTAGCCTCCCCTAGATCATCCTAGCTAATTGAGCTGAATTTATACTGATCGTATCATCCTGGATGATATTTGTTGATTAATTACAATTTAGGGAAAATTTGAAGCCCTTCTATATAAGATCTATTGTTTACTTAAGATGATATATTTTGCTGTTGTCTTGACCTGAGAGAGCGAAAAGGAGAAGGAGAGCCTGAGAAAGAGTGAGAAAGGATCTTGTGAGGGGGAGTTTGTGAGGGTTTCACAAAGGTTGCTCCAAGCAAGGATCTGAGTCATCTTCTCCAATCATTATCCCTAGTTCCTTAGAGGTTCTAGAGAGGTCTACTTCAGTGATTGATCGAGGTTCTCTACCTGCTTCAAGTGGAAGTGAAATGAGTCGTGTTCTCTGCCTGCTTTAGGAGGAAGTGGAAGGAGTGGGTTCTCTGCTTCACCGTGGTTGGTGGAAAGGAGTTTTTGTAAAGACTTCTTCATCTTTCTGTGGAAGAAAAAGGAGAGTCACTAAGTTTAATGCAATACCTGAGGGAGAGGCTCCGGGGAGTGGATGTAGGTCAAGTTGACAAAACCTCTATAAAACTTGGTGTGTTCTTTATTATTTAATTTCTGTAATTTATTTTTTGGTGAATGATTGTATTGTTTGATATCTTAAAATATTTTAAAAAGATTGTGTTTTTTTTTTAAGTATTTTTAAAACACCAATTAACCCCCCCCCCCCCCCCCCCCCCCCCCCCACCACCACCTCTTATTTAGCTTCGGGCTAGTTCATAAGGGCTTAACATCCCTAACGAACGTTCATGCTTGTGCCTCCTAAATAAGCAAAAGATTTAAATAATAATTAAATAAAATTAGTGATGTGATTAGTGAATAATTGAGGTTCAATTATTCACTAATCCTCCCCCATGAATTATAATTATATGTATAACCTATGTTTGAAATTTCAAAAGATCTCTCAAAATTAAAGGATTTCATATATGTATAATTTTAAAATATTTTAAAATACATATACATTAAAATATAAATATATGAGCTTTAAAATAAAATAATTCATAATAATATAAAACATTTTAATTTTGAGATATCCACTAATCAACAAAAGGAGGGATTCAAAACAATTCAAAATAATTTTTAATTTTGAAAATAATTAATATAATATCTAATTACAAAGTAACTAAGTATTAAAAGTAATTTAAATCATTAAGAAAAGTTAAGAAAAATTATGTTTCAATATATCAAAAGACTTTTAAATTAAAATATTTAACTTTTTAAAAATTTTAAGAAATTAACTGAATTTTTAGGATTTAAACAAAATTTATTAGGAATTTTCAAAGTTTAAAATAATTAAAAGGTATTTAAATTAATTTAAAAATAATTAATATTTAAAATAATTATTAAATTAAATAGTGAAAGTTCTTTAAATATAAAAAAAATTAAAATAATTTTAATAAATTTTTAGAAAATATTTGAATTTTAATTTAATTAATTATTAATTAAGTAATTAAATATTTAATTAATTAAAACTTAATCATAATAAAATTAAAAAAAAGTTCTTAATTTAAAATTAACTAATTTAGGAAATAATTCTTTGATTTTTTAAAGTATTTAATATAATAGTAAATTAAATATTCATTAAATATTTAAAAATAATGGTTTTTAAATAATTGTAATATATAAAATTTTTTAAAGTAGTTTTAACTTTAAATTAAACGAAATTAAATTCTGAAAATTTTTGATAAATTATAAGTATTTTTAGATTTAAATTATTTTTAAATTAGTATTTAAAGAAATCTTATTTTTAAAAGCATTTGAAAATAATTTAAAACTTAATTTAAATAAAAATGACAGAGGGTTGCCCCAAATCGAGGATGTAGTTTGTAATCATTTGTAATGATTACGCAATGGTGCAATCATTGCTAATAATTGGCCGACGACACGGCAGCTGACTTATCTGAGTCAGCAGCATGCTGTACCGTTGGATCCTCCTCAGATTTAATCAATGACCCAAATCACGCTGGATGAAAGAATTGACCACAGGATCGAGATCCCTGGTCCGAACAAGCCACAAAATGATAAGATCTGAGCCGTTGAACATAAGATCAATAGTTCAGATCATACTTAACATGAACGTTGCGTAAATCAAACCCTAAAATAATAATTCATTTAGTTTGATATTGGCTTGATCAAATTGAATAAAATTTTAAACCTAGATAGTACAAGTGAAGAGCATTCGTGGGATACCAATATCGCATTTTGAATTGCACTATAAGAAAAGTTATTTAGCTTTACATGTTATATACTAGGGTTTGAGTTTTTACCTAATCCAATGGTTGAATTCAGGGGATATTGGGCTTGTTGCACTTTAAACTATCAATGGTCCTATTTATAAAAGAAATTGTGTTTCAAAATGCGGTGGATCAACAAAAATTTTCCTTGGAAGGTATGTAGCCTTGATTCGCTAGAGATCTTCCCACCGGCAAGGCTTTCATGATGGGTTTGGCTTGGGAAAGGTGGAGGGAGACTAGGGGAGCTATCACACAAAAATTTTTGGGCTTAGAGAGCTTTTGGGAGGAAAATAATATACGATCCTCTAAATGGTACCCTAGCACCTCTATTTAAAGTCTTAGGCTTGTAATGGATGGTTAGGATTACTCCTAAGGTTAATTAAGAGAGAAAAGAACCTCCTTGGCCGTGATTTGAGCCAAGGGAAGATTGAGAATGTTTTGAATGCAATAAATAGGGAGAATTGGACCTAAATAGGTTAAATTTGACCTAACAAGGCTTAGGTTGACCAAGACATAAGTTGACCTAGTCAATATGGTTTATTAGACCCAAATGGGTGAGGGGTTGAGCAAAGGATAGTTTGAAATTGATTGGAATTCAAATAAGGGCAATTTGGGCTAATTGGATTAACCTAGGTTGACATGGTCAACCATATTGACCTAGGACTTGGGACTAGGCTCAACAAACTTGGTTTGACCCAATGAACCCAATGGAAGTGGTATTGGGGTTTTGCTTGGTTAATTTGACCAAATCAACACCCCTAGACCCATGCTTCGGTGAAAACAAGGTCAAGAGCCCTTAGGAGAACATGTAGCAGATTTGAGAGAGCAGCTAGACCATGTCACAAATTTCTTTGATGAGAGCAGGTGTTGGCAAACTCATATGGTAGGCAAACATGAGAGGCATTATCACTATACCTCTAATTTTAATGAGGTATTAGTGGGGATGATTAGATGCAGCCACTTTGTTGAAAATCCAAACTAACTTCAATTCCTGGCCACTCCTATCTTAAGGCCATTTATTTGGGGCTCATCTACTAGTTGAGATGATGATGAGGTGGGGTAGGAAGAAGATAGAGTTTTTGTGGGTTATTATTTTATTTTCTTTATTTTGTAATTCACTTGTAGGCTTAAGAGAGAGAGGATAAAGATTATGGGATATTTTTAGTACTATTTGTAGTTTATTTTTCTTTTGTTTATTTTTTAGTTCTTTGCTTGGGGGTAGATCCTCATAATGATGATGTGATAGTAGTTCTTGTAATGGCTATGAGAGCCAATTTGATGTACTGATGAGAGCAAATGATTGATGAACTATCATTTGAGAAATAGTTCTTCAAGAACTATAGTTATCTTTTGTCTTTGTTAGTTGTATTTCATTATCTCAAAGATTTTTATGATTTTAATGAAAAAAAAGTTTATTTTTATGTGCTTAATGATGTTTTTTACAGATAGTCTTTATTTAGTTTTATTTAAATTATTTTTGTTATGCATAATTTATATTTTATTAAATTCTTATTTATGCTTAACTCTTGAAAATTATCCTCTAGATAACAATTGCACTGTGATTATTTATTTAAATAAAATAAAATAAAAAAATAATTAAAAATTATCTAAAATTAAGAATAATAATAAAACCTTAGATGATAATTTGAATAAACAAAGCGTAGTAATTTATAATTTGAAAACCTTAATATTTTACTAAGATCATTTAAGTCATTGACTTGTCTTGAACTTAGAAGATATATACTCTTGAACTAATTATTGAATTAAAGAATAAATAGTTGAGTTTTGGAAAAAGAAGTGTGTAGCTTAAATTATGACAATCATTGTAAACTTAAACATGAAATTAAAGATCTTATTAAATATTTACATAAAATTTATTCAAATTACTAGAGGGATAAAGGCAAAATTGATATTCCAAATTATTAATATGTACTCCAAATATGAAAAAGTAAAAAAATATGAAAAATAAAAATAATAATAATAGAGAATTACAAAAAAAAATGAGTACATTCAAAAATTTGTATATGTTGAAGCTCAAGTCCAGCAAGCATCATAATACTTAAATCAAATAGGATATGGTAACTGAACTAAAACATATGATGGTGCACTAATGAACTTCTCTATAATAAAAACTAATCTCTAAATAGGATATTATTTATTTCTCAAATTAGAAGCCAATCTTACACATACACACATAGTAGATAAGTTCAATTAGAGCAATACAAGTATTATTACTTAGGCTAATTATTTAGGATTTTTCAAATTAGTATTACAACTTTGATCATTTCAAAATACTTCTTGTTGCATCCTGGAGTATTCGCAGTGGTAGAGAAATATAAAATTTAACATCATAACTTTGTATGAAAATTCGGCACACAATCAGATAAGAGAGAGGGTGTAGCATTTATGAGATAATAAGATTTTTAAGTGAAAAAACCCATGAAAATGGGGAAAACCATTGGGCCTAGCCTAGTTTGAATGAATCCACTATTATTTGCAGTCGATTGCAAATGAGGCCCTTCCTTAGGGGTAAGGCCTTGGCTTGATATTGTTGCAAATCTGGATTCAAGAATCATAATTTTGGTGATGGCAAATATTTCTTACACTTCTATTTTTCTACAACTATCTTGTCTACTAATGTTTCAGGTCCACAAGGCCAATTGCAAATCAAGCCACCTCAAGATTGGATAGATTAAGACTAAATCAATCTGTAAACTATCGTTAAGTTTATTTTACCTTTTTTTGAGTTAATTGTAATAATGTGGGTCCTGATGCTAAGTAACCTTGCACACATACACTCGGGAAAAAATTCTAACTATTTTAGAGTTTTTTATTTTGATCATATCATTCGAGAAAATCCAAAATCATCCTCGATAATCTGTTAAAAATAGAAACCCTAATTAGGGCATCCTGATTAAGGCAGCCACAATTAAGCAAATCATCCTAGATGATATTATCATTATAGGCTCAAATTAAATAGAATCAACCACCATATTTGTTTAGGCATGTCTTAATTTTAAAATATTATCCAGGATATCATTCTAGATGATGCAATCCAATTATACCTAAATTAGTTTTGTAATTAAGGTTTGATTGCATGATCATATCATCTGGGACGATTGCCAGATCGTTTGGGATGATCAGTTAAATAAACCTTAGTTTCTTCTTGGATGACCAGAATGATGTTCTGAACAATGTGTATTATTTTGCACTAATCATCTAGATGATCCCAAATCATCCTGGATGATCAGTTATTTTTCTATCATCCAGACATGCAAACAGGGCGATGTTCTAGATGATATTTAAGGTTTTGAACTAATCGTCCAGGCTGATTGTGAAATATTCCTGAATGATCAATTTAGTTTTTCATCATCCAAACATACATTCAGGGTGATATTCTGGATGATACTCAATGATTTGAACTAATCGTACATGATGATTTGAATATCATCCTGGACGATTATGTCAGTTTGTAGCTATTAAGGGTAAATATGAAGCTCTTCTATTTAAGACCTCTTGTTTAACCAAGATTATATCCTTTGTTATTATCTTTACCTGAGAGAGCCAAGAGGAGAGGGAGAGGTTGGAGAGAGAGAGAGAGAGAGAGAGAGAGAGAGAGAGAGAGGATCTTGTGAGGGGGAGTTTATATGTGTTGCAACCCATGACCCCGAGTTTGAGATTTTGATGATGACAAATAATGTCGTTTGAATTATCTATTCATTGAATATTATTTTGTTTGCTATTATCCGTGAGTACTAACATTTCATGAAGATCATAAGCTACTTAGGACGACAGGAAGACTCAAGAATGGGTAGATTAGGAGTATGAGTCTGACAATGTATTTTGTTATTTATTTTATTTTTATTTCCTTGAGTCTGGCCACAAAATACATAAAAGTCTGAGCAACCATGCACACACACAGGGAGAGAGGGTTGTTTAAATGTAAAATCTAGAGATTTTCTTTCTCTATGGATCGTACTGTACGAAGTTATATCGTACCGTATGATTTGAGCTTTGTTGGACGATTCTGTGAATAGATCGTACCGTATTAATATAAATCGTACTGTACGATATGTTCAAATCCAAAATCCTAGCCGTCGTTTTAACTTAAGTAAGTTATTTTATACCGTTTGTACTGTACAAACATGTTCGTATGGTATGATGAATTTTAAATACTTACTTAATTTAACCCGTGATTAGTGCAAGAAATCCAAGCTTAATTAGAATTTGAACATCGTATTGTACAAATCTATTCATACAATACGATGAACAGAGATGAATTATAATCATCCTGGAGATCATCCTGGACGATCTCTTGGTTTTTTGTCTCATCGTACTGTATGATGTCAATCATACCATACGATGAACAGAGATGATGTTTGATCGTCCCGGCTATCATCCTGTACGAACAGTATTATTGTGGATTGTACCGTACGATTTAATATCGTACTGTACGGATGTTTTTGAACTGTTCGTATAACATCATACCAGGACGAAGCCTATTTATGCATATCGTACTGTACGATAGTAACGGCTACTTTGAGATTTTAGGGATTTTGGAGCCCGTTTTTAGGTATCAAAATAGTAATGTTTTGAGTGTGTGAATCAGAGAGGAGAACGTGGTTAGAGAGGGATTCTAAGGGAGAGAGCTCTTGAGAAGTTCTTTAGGGTTTGAGAGAGGAAGGAGAAGGTGAGCGTTGTGAGGGAGAAGAGGTGTGAGGGAGTTCACACGGTTGCTCCAAACTTGCTGCATCTTATTCCTCCTGTGGCCCTAGAAAAATTTATGGGAGGATCTCCAAGGGAAAGGCTCTTCTACATCCGTGACCTCGAGGTACTCTGTCTTCTCCAGGAGGGAGAAAAATGAGAAGGTTCTCTGCCGTCACCAGGAGGGTGAAAATAGAGTTTGGCACTCCGCCACGCCGGATTGGTGAAAGGGAGTATTGTAAGGTCTTCTCCGCCTTGCCAAAGGGGCAAAAGGAGATATATTACTTGTAGTGAAATACCCAGAGTGGAGGACTCTGGGGAGTGGACGTAGGTCATGGTTTGACCGAACCACTATAAAAATCCAGTGTGCTTTTTCCTTATCATTTTTATTCTTGCGTGCATTTTTTATTTTCAATATAACTGCTTGGTGAAATATTATGATTGAACTGGATTCCATTATTTCACGTTGTTTTTCATGTTAAAACCTTAAAAAATATTAGAACTCCTATTTAGGTTTTATTTATTGCTATAAATCTTTCATAATTCACCCCCCCCCCCTATTGTCCATCTAGTAATTTCAATAAGTGCTTCACAAAGGTTGCTCCAAGAAAGGACCTACATTGTCTTCTCTGATCGCCATCCTTGGTTCCTTGGAGGTTCTAAAGAGGTCTACTTCAATAAATGATCAAGGTTTTTTGCCTGATTCGGGAGAAAGCAAAATGAGTTGGGTTCTCTACCTGCTTTAGGAGGAAGCAAAAGGAGTTGGGTTCTCTGCCTGGTTCAGGAGGAAGCAAAAAGAGTTGGATTCTCTGCCTCATCGAGGTTGGTGGAAAGGAGGTCTATACAGGCTTCTCTGCCTTGCTGTGGGAGCAAATGGAGAGTCATTGAGTTTAGTGTAATACCCATAGGAGAGGCTCCAGGGAGAAGACGTAGGTCAAGTTGACTGAACCACTATAAATTTCTGTGTTTTTTCTTATTATTTTTTCGCATTTAATTTCTACACTTCAATTTCCTTGTGATGAATTTTGTTTTGATTTAAGATTATGTTTTTTATTGAGAAAATTTTAAATACAAATTCACGCCCCCTCCCCCCCCCTCTTTGTTAGCTTTGGGCTAGTTCACATGAGCTTAACATCCCAAACAAACTTTTAGAAGTAATTTATATGAAATACATGATGGGAATAAAAAGAGTCGCCATTGACATTTTTATTTGGTCAGAAGAATCGTAGTCGATGGGCAATGTAAGTTGGAAGGACCGTAGTCGACGGGCAATGGAGGTTGATAGGATCATTGTCTAATGATGTGTTGAGTCTAGTAATTAGGTTGTTAAGCCTAAGTGAATGTCCCACGGCTACCAAGAGGGGGGTGAATTGGTAGTTTTTAAAAAACAAAGTTAAAATTTAAGACCCCTTTTTTTAATATTAGTGAACCGAAATAAATTCTCTTTTAATTTTGTAGAAAAAGGTTTTTCAACCACAGAGTTTTTTAAACTGAAATAAAAAGTGCGGAAACGTAAAAACAGTAAAGTAAATGACACCAGATTTATAGTGGTTCGGTCTATAACCAAACCTACATCCACTCCCCAGAGGCACCCTCTGAGTACTGCACTAATACTAATAGTGACTCTCCTTTTGTACCCACAGCAAGGCGGAGAAGCCTTTACAACACACTCTTTTCACCACTCCCCGGTGCGGCAGAGAACCGTCCGTCCTTTTACACAATACCCAGTGTTGGCAGAGAACCGTCCGTCCTTTCACACTATTCCCAGTGTGGGCAGAGAACCCTTCGTCCTTTCACACTCTCCTAGTGTGGGCAGAGAACCCTTCGTCCTTTCACACTCTCCTAGTGTGGGCAGAGAACCCTTCGTCCTTTCACACTCTCCTAGTGTGGGCAGAGAACCCTTCGTCCTTTCACACTCTCCTAGTGTGGGCAGAGAACCCTTCGGCTGTTCACACTCTCCAAGTATCGGCAGAGAACCGGATCTCCTTGACATATCTTCTCACAAGAATCTAGAAGGAAGAAAGAAAAGAGTGAAGTAATCTCAATTCACAAGTAGAGACTCTTACCTTTGAAATCCAAGTGAAGCCTTCTCGCTTCAGTGGTAGAAATCCTCCCTTGAATGCTCTCTTCAACTCTCTCCTTGGCTATTCTCTCAATAGGCACGAAGATCAAATGACAAAGAGATAGGGTGGCAGTCTAATTTGAACTATTTATACAAAAGACAAGAAAAACCGCCCAAAAACTGCAAGTACTCAATTCTGTACGCAGTGGATCATCCTGTACGATCGTGGATTGTCCTGGACGATTTACTTAAACGATCTGAAATGACCCTATTTGAATATGTGTACGAAATGTCTTCGTACAGCTGATCGTCCTGTACGAACTAGGTTCGTCCAGTACGAACGGTTATTACAAGGTCGATTCTAGAAACTGCTGAAAACTGTCCTAAGTCGGTTAATCGTTTGGACGAAAATATATTCGTTTGGACGAAATTTTTACAGAGGACTGATCGTCCTGTACGATAATTTATTTCGTCTGGACGAAAAATTTCCCGAGGACTGATCGTCCTGGACGATAATTTATTTTCGTTTGGACGAAAATTTTCCCGAGGACTGATCGTCCTGGACGATAATTTATTTCCGTCTGGACGAGAATTTTCCAGAGACCCAATCGTCCTGGACGATAATTTTATTTCGTCTGGACGAGAATTTTCCAGAGAGCCAATCGTACTGGACGATAATTTTATTTCGTCCTGGACGAATAGGACTTAGAAAAAATTTCAAGCAAGTTCCTATTCGTTCCAAATGCTCTATAGGAGATAACTGTCTGATCGTCCAGTACGAACAGAAGATCGTCCTGTACGATCAGTATAAATTCTACATGATCTCCTTATGTGTGAATGTTTTTATTTTCTCAACATACAATCACTCCCTTTCAATTTGATTTCTAAGAAAAGTGCAAGCTTCAAATTTTACAAAGTATCTCATGCTGAATTTAATTTGAAGTCTTCGTAGTCTGGAGTTCGTTTTTCCTGAAATGTCAGTACACACAAGAGCAAATACAATTCTTCCAAAATTGTTAGGAGATAACTACACATTTGAACAATAATGTTTGAAATCATCAAAACTTTATAAGTTACAAAAATGAAAAGCATGCAAATAGCAACTATCTTAACAATCTCCCCCTTTTTGATGATGGCAAAACAATTATTGTTTGTATGATTTCAATTTAAACAAATCTTTCTATCTCCTAAACTCCCCCTGAATTGATGAATACATGAAAATAAGGAGGCAATTTGAAGCAAAAAAAAAATTTATTTTTCAAAAAAATAACTAAAATAAACTAGAAACTCAAACATACAAACATATGAACAAACAAAGCATACAAACATAGCATACAAACACAATGATTTCTCCCCCTTTTTGACAACAACAAAAAGTGAAGAAGAAATAGACAAGAAATGTAAGTAATTGTATGAAATTCATTGGAACATTTAATCTAAATGGTGATTGATACAAGGTATGCAATTTTAAAACTAAAAACATTAGGTGAATCATAGAAATTCATGAAATTTAAAAAGTGATATAACATTGTAAGTAAGAAGAATTTAGCAAAGACATGATTCATTTTAGACATTCCAATATAGAAAATCATTACTAGAGAGATGAAGAAAAATTCGATATTTCAAAGTTCAAAAGAATATAAATGAACATAAGATCAATTTGAATTAAGAGATTGAAATAATTTGGAAAGAAGAGAATTACCACAAGTGGCGCTTTGCGCATCTTTTTCATATAGCTGGCACATTTTTGTGCATCTTTCTTTATTGGGCTTATTTTGTGCCTCTTTTTCACATTTGCAACTTTGTTGCGCATTCCTTTTGATTTTGTACATTTGTACAATTTTCAAGAGTAATTGAATTCTTTCCAAAGACAATAATCTAGAATCTCAAATTTTTTAAGTGCATAAATATTAATTGAGCTAGGAAATACAAAATAAGACAACATCTAAATTGCAATAATAATATTAACTTTTATGTAGTCTAAATGAATAGACATGAATTTAAAAGTTTTAATTACAACAAGTTATAAACAACTTTTAAATTTAGAAAGACTAGATTTTCTAATGTAGATAATCTCAAATTACAATCTAATTTAAGCACTATGAAGATTAAATAATACTAATGAAATTCATAAAAATTAACCACATTTTAATAACAAATCAACATTGAAACAAGTACGAAATGCATTGATATTTATGAAAGGATTACACATTTCACAATATCTAAACACAACTTAAAAGAAAAGACAAACAAACACTTAACATAAACACTAAAACAACAACTACAACACAAGTAAAACAAAGACACAGAAATTCATCTCTACTGTTCTGGAGGAGGAGGAGGAGGAATGCCACCGAAAAGGTTAAAGTAGGAGGCCATCAACATTACATTGGTATTGATATCATGTACTTCATTTCTAATTATACCAATGTCATGTTGTTGCTGCACAAGTTGAGCATCAAATTGATCAAACCTTTGATCAATATGAGTCTCTAATCTATCAAATTTCTCAATCAGATTCTGATAATCTGACTGAGGTGCAGAGGTTTGCGCTCCTTCTTCTTCTTCTTCTTCTGAAGCACTGGCATGCACTTTTTCTTTTTCTTTTTCCTCCCTGAAGAGCAATCTGAAGGATGCATCATTATAGTAAACTGGCTCTTCATATTCTTCATCAGGATGCACCAAATTATATTTCTTCTCCAAAATATAGGTAATTAAATGTCCCAAAGAAATATTCTTTTTCCTCTTCTGTTCAGCATGTCCTATTTCTGAAAGCCTATAGAGATGATCTATGATAAGTTGGGCTTCGTCGATAGGGCGACGATCCATAATCAAAAAGGTTAGAACAGAAAGGAGAGGAGTAATGTTTATCCTATCACCAGCTTTAGGAATGATTGAAGATCTAAGGATATGCTGGATGATACGGGCATTTTGGGTCATCCCAGATACTCTAGCAATATGATAGGTTACGCCACTTTTTCTAATTACCATATTGACATCTTCCCATCTGATTGTGTTTTCGGTCATAACGGTGTGAGCTCTATATCCTTCAGTCCTTAGGTTTAGAAATGCACCAATGTCATGCTTGGTGATTTCTACTTTTTGCTTGAATACATAGGAACTAATGGAAGAGTGGTCGGAGTTAAAACTCATGTTGGCTAGAAAGTAGAGAAATGTTTGCTTGTTGTAGAAATGGACGAGAGAAAGTATGAAATGGAATTGGGTTGAGGCAAAAAGGTGTATTACCTTAAAATTTATCTCGCTTTGGATTAAGATGCGAGATGGAGTTATTTTTGCGAAAGCAAAACGAAAAATGATTCCTCATTTGCCTTAGAAAGGAAGTTTTCCGAGGCATTCCTATTCGGCTTCTTCGCTAACACCTTTTGTCTTTTGCTTGAGGAGGCCATTGACAATTTGAAGTAGAAAGGGATTGAAAGAGAAGTTTGAAATTGTGATTGTTGAGTTAGAAAGCCTCCATATTTAAAGAAAACGATACGTTCGTCCTGGACAAAAAAAAGTTCGTCCTGGACGAAAATCATCGTTCGTCTGGACGAAAATTATTTCGTACAGACGATCAAATTTGTCCAAAATGTAACGGCTTTTCGTAATCAACAAAACTTACAATGCGTCTCTTCGTACAGACCTTTGACTTGACCGATCGTACATACGAACAAAAGTTTGTACAGACGATCTAGAATTAACTCGTTTAAATGTCTTTTGAAAACCGTCCCCTACACTGAAACGACATATGTTCGTCTGGACGAACCAAAATTTCGTACATACGAAATCCGCATTAAAAACTGTCTTATCCACTCAACCGCTGCATTCAATCGTCCCGACGTTTGAGAACAAAAAGTTCGTCCTGGACGATATTCAGATCGTACAGACGATTTAATTAAAAATTGCTCTCAAAACTGGTAAAATGCACGCAAACCAATTTTTCTCACATCGTCCAGTACGAACCAAAAGTCGTCCCGGACGATTTCCTCCAATTTTTGAATTTTTGAATTTTATTTTAAGAAAATCAAACAAAACTTAAAAAAAAAAAAAACAAACAAAAAAAATATACACTCAAAAACAAATTCATTCAAAACACACAAAAATTCACATAATCAAAAACAAAACAAAAACATAAACATCAATGTTGCAAAGACATTTTGTTTAGGCATTTAAATCAATAACACCTAACCTTGTTCTTAAAGTACTGAAGGTATCAAGGGCTAAAGGTTTTGTAAAAATGTCTGCAAGTTGATTTTCAGTTGAAACATGTGTGAGTTCAATTTCTCCTTTGGATACATGATCCCTTATGAAATGATGTCTTATATCTATGTGTTTGGTTCTAGAATGTTGAATAGGATTTTTGGAAATGCAAATAGCACTAGTATTGTCACAATAAATTGGAATAGTGCCTACAGATAATCCTAAATCAATCAACTGTTATTTTAACCAAAGTACTTGGGCCACACAACTTCCTAATGCAATGTATTCTGCTTCTGCAGTAGATAGGGCTACTGAATTTTGTTTTCTACTGGACCAAGAAACTAATGAATTTCCAATGAATTGACATGTTCCAGAAGTGCTTTTCCTATCCACTCTACAGCCTGCAAAGTCAGAATCTGAATAACCAATAATTTCAAATGAAGAGCTAAACTTAGGATACCAAATTCCTAAGTTTTGAGTTCCTAGTAAATATCTTAAGATCCTTTTCACTGCTGTCAAATGTGATTCTTTTGGATCTGATTGAAATCTAGCACATAAGCAAACACTGAACATAATATCTGGTCGGCTAGCAGTCAAGTAAAGCAAAGATCCAATAATCCCTCTATATTTCTTTTGATCAACAGATTTTCCCTTAAGGTCCTTATCTAACTGAACTGAGGAACTCATTGGTGTACTAACAGGTTTAGCATTGTCCATTTCATATTTCTTGAGGATGTCCTTAATATATTTGGTTTGACTAAGAAATGTTCCTTCCTCAAGTTGCTTGATGCTAAAACCTAGAAAGTAATTTAAATCTCTCATTAGACTCATTTCAAATTCACTACTCATTGTATTAGAAAAATCATCACAAAGATTTTTATTTGAAAATCCAAAGATGATATCATCCACATAAATTTGAACAATGAGTATTTCCTTTCCAAATTTCTTTAAGAAGAGAGTTGTATCCACACTTCCTTTTTCAAAAGATCTTTCAAGTAGGAAAGTGCTCAATCTCTCATACCAAGCCCTAGGTGCCTGTTTCAATCCATATAATGCCTTTTTTAACTTAAAAACATGATTTGGGTATTTTGAATTTTCAAATCCTGGAGGTTGTTCTACATAAACATCTTCTTCAATAACACCATTCAAAAAGGCACTTTTGACATCCATTTGAAACAATTTAAAACTTTTAAAACAGGCAAAGGCAAGTAAAACCCTAATTGCTTCAAGTCTTGCTACAGGGGCAAAGGTCTCCTCAAAATCAATTCCTTCAATTTGATTATACCCCTTAGCAACTAATCTAGCCTTATTTCTAATGACTACTCCTGAGTCATTCATTTTATTTTTGAACACCCACTTTGTTCCAACAACACTTTGATCTTTTGGCCTTGTAGTTAATTCCCAAACTTTATTTCTTACAAATTGATTTAACTCTTCTTGCATGACCAATATCCAAAATTCATCAGAAAGTGCTTGATCAATATTAGTGGGTTCTATGGTTGAAATAAAGGCTGAATGATTGACTTCCTTATTTAATCCACGCCTAGTTCTAACACCCTCACTAGGTTCTCCTATAATCAATTCTCTTGGGTGTTTTTAGAAAATCTCAAATCTCTAGGCAAAGGGTTTTCTCTTTCAAAGTTTTCTTCCACATTTTCTTCCAAATTTAATCTATCAAATTTTTTGGGAGTTTTCCTCAATTTCTTCTTCAACAATATTTGGCTTTTCTAAATTTCCAGATTCATCAAATACAACATGTGTGGTTTCTTCAATAACTAAAGTTCTTTTGTTGAATACCCTATAAGATTTTCCAACACTTGAATATCCAACAAAAATTCCTTCATCTGATTTTGGATCAAATTTTCCTAAGGCAGATTTTCCATTGTTATGAATGAACACCTTGCAACCAAAAACATGCAAATGAGACAAATTTGGTGTTCTACCTTTTAGTAACTCATAGGGTGTTTTATTTAAATTTGATCTCACATTCACCCTATTCAGAACATAACATGCAGTGCTAACCGCCTCAGCCCAAAAATATTTAGGAAGAGAGTATTCTGCCAACATTGCTCTAGCGGCTTCTATTAATGTTCTGTTTTTCCTTTCAACTACCCCATTTTGTTGAGGGGTTCTAGGAGCAGAAAAGTTGTGATCAATCCCTTTTTCTTTACAAAAATTTTCAAATCTATAATTTTCAAATTCTCCTCCATGATCACTTTGTATAGATATTATTTCACATCCTAATTTTCTCTGAATCCAAGTTGAAAAATTTCTGAATTTCTCAATTGATTCACTTTTATGAAAAAGAAATCTAACCCAAGTGAACCTAGAGAAATCATCCACAATAACAAATCCGTATACCTTCCCTCCTAGACTTACAGTTCTTACTGGTCCAAAAAGATCCATGTGAAGAATTTCCAATGGTTTACTAGTTCTAAGATCATTATTGGATTTAAAAGAGGACTTCACTTGTTTTCCTAATTGACATGCATCACAAAGATGGTCCTTAGTAAAGTCTAGTTTTGATATACCTCTTACTAAATTCTTTTGGGTAATTCTCCTAAGATTTTTCATACTAGAATGACAAAGTCTCCTATGCCAAAGCCAAGATTCATCAGAAACAGTTTTCAAACAGAAAGCAATAGGAGTATGAAATGAATTCAAATCTAGCATGTAAACATTGTTTACCCTTTTTCCATTTAAAACTTCTTTCCCATTTAGGCTTAATATGCAGCTAGTAGGTAAAAATTTCACATTATAACCCTTGTCACATAGCTGACTTATACTTAACAAATTATGCTTTAAGCCTTCAACCAATAGCACATTGTCTATAAAAAAGTTTTTGAAATTACCAATCATACCTGATCCAACCACTTTCTTTGTGGTATTATCTCCAAGTGTAACCTTGCCTCCATTCCTGGCTTCTAGCGATATGAATTGTGTAGTGTCTCCAGTCATATGCTTTGAACATCCGCTATCCAGGTACCATATGCTCCCACGAGGTCTTGTGTGAGAGCAATCCTGCAAAAATATCAAATGTTAGACCTGGGAACCCAAACAAGTTTGGGTTCACCTTTTAGCAATTTATAATCAGATGCATGTATGATATGTCTAGGTTTATGCATCTTAGGTCTCCACACCAAATTAGATTTCATCATCAAGGTACAGGTGTGAGATATATGTCCAAAAAATCCATAATTATTACATTTAACATTAG
This sequence comes from Dendrobium nobile, assembly GCA_022539455.1. NCBI lineage: Eukaryota > Viridiplantae > Streptophyta > Magnoliopsida > Asparagales > Orchidaceae > Dendrobium > Dendrobium nobile. Next base: position 30,735,411 of record CM039728.1, on the reverse strand, counting down.
GAAAAATATTCCTAAGTTTTCTTCCATGTGATTGTCTTCTAAGGGATTTCATGAATTTAGGATAATATTTAGGATTTGTAAAATCTTCAAGTCTGGGGGGTTTCCTATTATCCTCGAGAGCTCTTATTGTTAGTTTGTAAAATGAATTCATATCTTCCAAGATTCGATTGGTATAATTGATTCTATATGTTTTGCTCTCAGATTCATCCTTAAAATTTTTAAATTCCTTTTCAAGATCAGTATAGGATGACTTTAGATTTTCAAAATTCTTATTCAAGTCATCATATTCATCAAGTAGTTTCATGTGGTTGTCATCTATTAAAGCATGGTCTTTTCTAAGGATTTCATTTTCCTTCTTGAGCTCTTCAAATTCTAAACTTAAACTAGCATGCATCTTTTTCATTTTCCTATATGCATCATGCATGTGTTCAGAAACTTCAAATAATTCATCATAGGATAAGTCACATACCTCTTCTTGATCTGAGTGATCCACTTTGTCTGCCATCAAGCAAAGATTAGTGACTTCTTCTTCTTTTTCTGTCTCAGATGAGTCTGAAGCTGAGTCCGCCCAGAAAGCTCTTTGAAACTTCTTCTTGCCCTTCTTTACCATAGGTTTCTCCTCCACCTTCTCCTTAGCAGGAGTGGCTTTGAGTTTTGGGCAATCAGTCTTGATATGACCTGGTTTCCTGCATTCATAACAAATCATTTCATTAGAAACCTTGCCATTTCTGTTAAACTTACATCTATTCCATAGCTGGCATTTCTTCTACTTCCTCTTTAAAAAGCTTCTGAATTGTCTAGTCATTAGTGCAACATCATCTTCATCCTCAAGTTGTGAGTGTTCACTCTCTGACTCTTCCACTTTTAGTGCTATATTCTTCTCCTTTCGTGGTTCACCTGCATCAATCTTCCTTTGACTTACTCCTTGCTCATAAGCAATGAGTGAACCAAGAAGATTGTCAATAGAATAAATGTTTAAATCTTTAGACTCTGTAATTACAGTAATTTTTGCATCATAAGCAGTAGGTAAACAACGAAGAATCTTATTGACCATTTCAGCATTAGTTAATTCCCTACCAAGTGCATGCAAAGAAGTGACAATTTGTGTAAATCTTGTGTACATGTCGGAAATAGATTCATTAGGTTTCATGCGAAACAATTCATAGTCATGTAACAAGATATTGAGCCTTGATTGTTTAACCTCATTTGCCCCTTCATAAGTTATACAAAGTCTATCCCATATGTCCTTTCCGCTTTTGCAAGTGGAAACCCGCATGTTGTCTTCAGATTTTAAAGCACAAAAGAAACTGTTTAAACATTTGGCATTTAATTGTGCTAAGTCACGTTCTTCTACAGTCCAATCAGTAAAAGGTATTTCTACCATTACTCCATCAACTAATCTAGTTGGTTTAGTGTAGCCATCCTGGACTAATATCCACATGCGATAATCAAGTGCCTGTAAGAAAGTAGACATGCGTGTTTTCCAGAAATCAAAAGGAATATTATCAAACAGTGGAGGTCTAGTAATAGAGTAACCCTCAGGTGTGTTCCGGTTTCCGAAAGTAGCCATCTACGTTAATCAAAAAGTAGTTCAAACTTATGATATTGAAACTAATCTCTGATACCACTTGTTGAGTCTAGTAATTAGGTTGTTAAGCCTAAGTGAATGTCCCACGGCTACCAAGAGGGGGGTGAATTGGTATTTTTTAAAAAACAAAGTTAAAATTTAAGACCCCTTTTTTTAATATTATTGAACCGAAATAAATTCTTTTTTAATTTTGTAGAAAAAGGTTTTTCAACCACAGAGTTTTTTAAACTGAAATAAAAAGTGCGGAAACGTAAAAACAGTAAAGTAAATGACACCAGATTTATAGTGGTTCGGTCTATAACCAGACCTACATCCACTCCCCAGAGGCACCCTCTGAGTATTGCACTAATACCAATAGTGACTCTCCTTTTACACCCACAGCAAGGCGGAGAAGCCTTTACAACACACTCTTTTCACCACTCCCCGGTGCGGCAGAGAACCGTCCGTCCTTTTACACAATACCCAGTGTTGGCAGAGAACCGTCCGTCCTTTCACACTATCCCCAGTGTGGGCAGAAAACCCTTCGTCCTTTCACACTCTCCTAGTGTGGGCAGAGAACCCTTCATCCTTTCACACTCTCCTAGTGTGGGCAGAGAACCCTTCGTCCTTTCACACTCTCCTAGTGTGGGCAGAGAACCCTTCATCCTTTCACACTCTCCTAGTGTGGGCAAAGAACCCTTCGTCCTTTCACACTCTCCTAGTGTGGGCAGAGAACCCTTCGGCTGTTCACATTCTCCAAGTGTCGGCAGAGAACCGGATCTCCTTGACAGATCTTCTCACAAGAATCTAGAAGGAAGAAAGAAAAGAGTGAAGTAATCTCAATTCACAAGTAGAGACTCTTACCTTTGAAATCCAAGTGAAGCCTTCTCGCTTCAGTGGTAGAAATCCTCCCTTGAATGCTCTCTTCAACTCTCTCCTTGGCTATTCTCTCAATAGGCACGAAGATCAAATGACAAAGAGATAGGGTGGCAGTCTAATTTGAACTATTTATACAAAAGACAAGAAAAACCGCCCAAAAACTGCAAGTATTCAATTCTGTACGCAGTGGATCGTCCTGTACGATCGTGGATCGTCCTGGACGATTTTACTTAAACGATCTGAAACGACCCTATTTGAATATGTGTACGAAATGTCTTCATACAGCTGATCGTCCTGTACAAACTAGGTTCGTCCAGTACGAACGGTTATTACAAGGTCGATTCTAGAAACTGTTGAAAACTGTCCTAAGTCGGTTAATCGTTTGGACGAAAATATATTCGTCTGGACGAAATTTTTACAGAGGACTGATCGTCCTGTACGATAATTTATTTCGTCTGGAGAAAAATTTCCCGAGGACTGATCGTCCTGGACGATAATTTATTTCCGTCTGGACGAAAATTTTCCCGAGACCCAATCGTCCTGGACGATAATTTTATTTTGTCTGGACGAGAATTTTCCAGAGACCCAATCGTCCTGGATGATAATTTTATTTTGTCTGGATGAGAATTTTCTAGAGAGCCAATCGTACTGGACGATAATTTTATTTCGTCCTGGACGAATAGGACTTAGAAAAAATTTCAAGCAAGTTCCTATTCATTCCAAATGCTCTATAGGAGATAACTGTCTGATCGTCCAGTACGAACAGAAGATCGTCCTGTACGATCAGTATAAATTCTACATGATCTCCTTATGTGTGAATGTTTTTATTTTCTCAACATACAATCACTCCCTTTCAATTTGATTTCTAAGAAAAGTGCAAGCTTCAAATTTTACAAAGTATCTCATGCTGAATTTAATTTGAAGTCTTCGTAGTCTGGAGTTCGTTTTTCCTGAAATGTCAGTACACACAAGAGCAAATACAATTCTTCCAAAATTGTTAGGAGATAACTACACATTTGAGCAATAATGTTTGAAATCATCAAAACTTTATAAGTTGCAAAAATGAAAAGCATGCAAATAGCAACTATCTTAACATGATGGAGGTTAAAATGACGGCGTCAAGTAGAAGTCTAGCAATGGATAGAAATCCATCATTGGATAGATGTCCGATGAAAGTCTGACAACGGGCAGAAGTCTAGCATTGGGTAAAAATCTGGCGATAAATAGAGGTCTAGTATCTGGTATAATTATGACATCAGTCAATGGCTAGGGAGAACTCTGAGGTTAAATAATATTCTAGAAAAACTCTAAAGTCACTTAAAGATCCGATAGAATTCCAACATCACTTGGAGATCGGGCGGAGTTTTAGCGTCACTTAAAACTTGGGTGGAACTTCGACGTCACCTGAAAGTCAGGCAAAAATCCGTTGTCACTTGAAAGTTGGGTAAAACTTTGATGTAACTTAAAAGTTGGGCAGAACTCCGACGTCACTTGAAAGTCGAGGGGAACTCCGGCGGTGGTTGAGGAGAAGTTTCTTCTCTCATCTTCTTCTCTTCTATTCTTCTTCTTCTTCTTCTTTTGGGTCCCCTCTTAAGAGAAATTAGGGGCTATTTATAATTTTTTGAGGACGTCATAGCTAGTAAATAGGAGGAAGATCGGGGGTAAATTGGGAGTGGTTTAAATGGATGGTCGATATTGAATCCCTTGATCGTGGACCATTCGTCAGACATTTGAAGATCTTAATGATATCGAAATTCAATGATCTTGGGCTTGTTAGATTTTTCTCATCAAGCAGCTCAATTTGACTGTAAGCATGTCATGTTTGGAATCTATTTAGTAATCCAAATCGTTGTTTAAACCTTCCAAATATGGTTTGGGTTTTTGATCTGAACTATTTTAGACTCAGATTGAGTTGAATTTGGTGTTGTTGGGTTTGTATTTTTGAGACGCTTAGTTTTACTATAAATTTGTTGAAATTTGAGCTGAGATGCTCCCAAATTTAATTTTTTAGACTTCCAACTTATTTTTTGCCTTGAGATTCGTGCCCGATCAAAGAAATTTTTTGATGATATATCAGTTGCCCCCTATTTTCGGATGTTGAAGCTCCAGTTGTCTGAAAATACATATAATTACATTTTATATTGATTTAATTGAAAAATAATATGTTCCAAAAATTATAAACTTATTCAAACTCGATCATAAAGGTCTCATTGAGCTCCAAAAATATCAAAATTGAGTTTAGAACGCCAAAAAATGTGTCCAGGAACCCCAAAAATGTCTGAATTAGACCATCCTGGCTAAAAATCAGGCCCAGACATGCGTAGCCAGCCAAATCAGCCGGCTAGCCAGCCATGCGCCGACAGCCGATGCCAGCGGTAGCCTGTGTTGGCGTGCAGGCGAAGTGGCCCGCCACTCCTGGGTGCCCCGTTTGGAAGCAGCCAGCAACCGCCGGATACCATTAAGGTGTTTTTTTTTTTTTTTTGAAAAAGTGCGGCCCACTATTTTTTTTTAAAGGGGCGGTTGTTCAACCGCCCCTCTATATTTTTTTTTCAATTTTTTTAGAATTCCAAAAATTTTATATGTGGGCCCAAAAAATTCAAAAAAGCTTCTAGAAACTTTTTGAATCAATTTAAATAATTTAAGGCGAATTTCCCCCCTCTTTCATCCTATAAATACCCCCTTGAGATAAGGGATTATTTCCACCTTCTCCACTTCTCCCTTCTTCCTCCAACTTTCTTACAGTTGAGGTATTCCCCTATTTTTTGTAGGCGGTATCCCCTACTAAAATTCATGGCCCCTCTCCATATGTAGAAGTTAAAAATTTTATAGTCATTCTTTTTCCTTCTCATCCCTCATTCTAACTTTCTTACAGTTGAGGCATTCCCCTATTTTTGGTAGGTGGCATCCCCTACTCAAATTCAAGGCCCCACACCTTGTGTAGAAGTTAGAATTTTTATAGTCATTCTTTTTTCTTTCTCCTCCCGCATTCTAACTTTTTCAAAGTTGAGGAATTCCTCTATTTTTGGTAGGTGTCATCCCCTACTCAAATTTAGGGCCCCTCTCCTTATGTATAAAATAGAATTTTTGAAGTCATTTTTTTTTCTTTCTCATCCTGTGTTATAACTTTCTAACAGTTGAGGCATTCCTCTATTTTGCATAGGTGACATCCCCTACTCAAATTTAGGGCCCCTCTCCATATGTAGAAGTTGGAATTTTTGGAGTCGTTTCTTTTCTTTCTCCTACCATATTCCAACTCTATTACAGTTATGGCATTCCCCTATTTTTATGGGCGGCATCCCCTACTAAAATTCAAAGCCCCTCTTTGTGTCAAGAAGGAGATTTTTTCCTCCTTATTCATCTCTTGCGTTCTTCTTCTTACATTAGAGGTATTCCACTATCGGAGATAGGTGGCATTCCCCTATCAAGCTTTAATGCCCATCTTTTATGTAGGAGTTTTTTTCCTCCTTAGTTTTCTATTACATTTTTCTTCTTACATTGGAGGCATTTCACTGTCGGAGATAGGTGGTCTTCCCCTATCAAACTTCAATTCCCCTCTCTTGTGTAGAAGGAGAATTTTTCCTTCTTATTTTTCCCTTACATTCTTCTTTTACATTGGAGGCATTCCACTATCAGAGATAGGTGGCATTCTCCTATTAAGCTTCAGTGCCCCTCTCCTATGCAGAAGAAGTCATGATGAGACTCTATCTTCTTAATAGACAACCCTTGATAGAAGAAGATCAATTGCTACTTATATGCGATGGTGATTTGAGAAGATCTAGCTGTAATAGTATTTGGGAGGAGAACCAAAAATTGATGAGTAGACTGGAAGAATTTTGATGCTATTTAAACAAGAGTTTATCGACGATGGACATTCGAGCTGAAGTTAATCAACAATTTACAGTCGAGTACAAAGCTAAAAGAGAGAATTAGAGGGTGTGCGACAATAAGTAGTTAAGAGAGAAGGAGATGATGGCATATATATGTGAATGATCGATGATAGACATCAGATGAAAGGCCGATGATGGTGGGTATCTGATGGCATTTTGCTAAGGCTATATACATTCATATTGAAATATACTGACATCAAATATCCCTTATGAAAGGGGTCGATGTAGTGTACATTGTCACCATTCAAGAAACACAATAACATTATTAACTGAGTGAAGGCCTGATGATGATCAGGTTGTTAGGAAAGTTGCTATTTGCATGTTTTACATTCTTGCAACTTGTATTATTTTGATGATTACAAATATTATTGTTTTATGTGTAGTTATCTCCTAACACTTTTTGGAAGATTTGTTTTTGCTCTTGTGTGTACTAATATTTCAGGAAAATCAAACTCCAGACTACGAAGACTTCAAATCAAATTCAGCATGAGATACTTTGTGAAATTGAAGCTTGTACTTTTTATTTGAATTAAATTTGAGAGGGAGTGATTGTAATTGAGTGAATAAATTTACACAAACTTAAAGGAGATCTTGAAAAAGTTTTTATACTGATTGTACGGGACGAACATTGTTCGTACGGGACGATCAGATCAGTTATCTCCTTGTAAGAGCAATGGAACGGATAAGAACTGAACTGGAAATATTTTCTAAGTCCTAATCGTCCAGACGAAATCATTTTCGTCCCAAGACGAGTTTCTTTCTGCAAAAATTTCGTCCAGACGAAGTCCTGTTCGTCCAGGACGATGGGAACCGACTATGGCAGTTTCTGGCAGTTTCTGGAACTGACTTTTGATATAACTATTCGTCCAGATGAAATATTTTCGTCCAGGACGAACCAATTTCGTCCAGGATGAAATTGGTTCGTACAGATGAACAAAATTTCGTACGGGACGATCCAGTGCGCAGAAAAACTTGTTTTGGGTAGTTTTTTGGACGGTTTTTCTTCTCCTTTCTATATAAGGAGTCCTAGAAACTATTACAAATGCCTTTGGAGTTGTTTTTTCTTGAGAGGGATCATTGAGAGGGAGAAGATCCTTGGAGGGGATTTCAAGGGAGTGTGGAGGGGATATTCACACGGTTGCTCCGGCGAAGGCTCTCAAGTGAAGTTCAACAACATCAGTCCGGTTCTCTACCGACACTTGGAGAAGTGTAAAAGGACGACAAAGTGTATCTTTGACAGTCATTGTGTCTTCGTTCTTGTGGAGAAAACTAGAAGAGAGAACTTGAAAGGGAGAGAGAAAATGGTGGAGTTTGAGAGGGAGAAGATCTTTGAAGGGGATTTCAAGGGAGTGTGAAGGGGATATTCACACGGTTGCTCCGGTGAACTTGCACTTCAGTACCATCGGATTCAAGGGTCATCTTGAGGGAAGTTTTGGCAAGAAGAAGATCTCTTTGGTGTTAAAGAACCCGGCTACTCCGCCGCACCGGGGAAGGTGAAAGTGATTTTGTACAGGCTTCTCCGCCTTGCTGTGGGGGCAAAAGGAGAGTCACTTTGTGGTATTAGTGCAATACTCAGAGGGTGCCTCTGGGGAGTGGATGTAGGTCAAGGTTTGACCGAACCACTATAAATCTGGTGTGTTCTTTCTTATTTTTTATTCCGCATTTAATTTTATTGCAAGTTGTTTACTCTGGTTGAAAAGTTTATTTTTAAACTTTAATTTTAACTTGCATCAATAATTCAAAAGGTTTTCTAAAATTCCAAGAGTTGAAGTTACATTTTTTAATTGCCAATTCACCCCCCCTCTTGGTTAGCCTTGGGACATTCACTTAGGCTTAACAACCTAATTACTAGACCCAACACAGGTTATGTCCTTTCTTTAAAGAAAAAGTTATAGGAGATGCTTATATGCAGTAAAGAATAAGTCACTTAAATCCATCAAGGATATTTGATTGTTTTGAAGTTTCTTATTTCTTGATGATAGTAGTTTGTATGGATGATGCCAATGCAATTTTTTACTTTCAGATTCTTACAAAAATGAACTTGATGTATAATTTTTGTAATGTAACTCCAATGATATTATATATGAAGTTGAGAACTTATCCTTTGAAGGAAGCTAAATTGTGATTGCATCTTTGAGGCATACTTTGATATATTACATAATGAACTTTTTTAATGATCTTTAGCATGCTAAGAATCTACATATGAGTGATGATTTTATCAACCACTTAATTTCATGGAATTTTTATAGAGATAATATTGTTCACTAATAGCATTGCTCAATGATACTAACCTCTGTAAAAGAGGTCACAAGAGTCCACTAAGGATGTATGACCTATGTGAGGTCGTATATCAGAGCCCTGCTCGATGAAAATAACATATAGGAAGAGGTCTAAGGAATCCACCAAAGATATATGACATATCCGAGGTTGTATGTTAAAGCCCCGCTCAATGACATTAACCTATATGTAAGAGGTTAAGAGAATCCACCAATGATGCATGACTTATCCGATATTGTATGTCAGTTCATTGCTCGATGATGTTAACCTATATGGAAGAGATCAAGAGAATCCACCAATAATACATGATTTATACAAGGTTGTATGTTAAAGCGTTACTCGATGATGTTAACCTATATGAAAAAGGTCAAGAGGATTCACCAAGGATGCATGACCTATTTGAGGTTATATGTCAGAGCACTGCTCAATGATATTAACCTATATGGAAGAGATTGATAGAATCCACCAAGGATGTATGACCTATTCGAAATTATATGTCAGAGTGTTGCTCAATGATGTTAACCTATATGAAAGAGGTCAAGAGAATCCACCAAAGATATATGACCTATCCGAGGTTGTATGTCAGAGCCCAGCTCAATGAAATTAACCTATGTGGAAGAGGTTGAGAAAATCCACTAAGGATAAATGACCTATCTGAGATTATATGCCAGAGTACTACTCGATGATGTTAACCTATATACAAGAGGTTGAGAGAATCCACCAAGGATGCATGACCTATTCAAGATTATATGTTAGAGCGTTGCTTGATGATGTTAACCTATATAGAAGATATCAAGAGAATCCAACAAGGATATATGACCTATCAAAGTTATATGTCAAATCCCCGCTCAATGACGTTAACCTATATAGAATATATTGAGAGAATCCACCAAGGATGTATGACCTATATGAGGTTATATATTAAAGCACTACTCATTGACGTTAACCTATTTGAAAGAGGTCGAGAGAATCCACCAAGGATGCATGACTTATTCAAGGTTGTATGTTAGAGCATTGCTCGAAGACATTAACCTATATGGAAGAGGTTAAGAGGATCCATCAAAGATGCATGATCTATCTGAGGTTGCATGTTAGAGCACTACTCGATGACATTAACCTATATGGAAGATGTTGAGAGAATCCACCAAGGATGTATGACCTATTCGAGGTTGTATGTCAAAGCCCCACTCAATGATGTTAACCTATATGAAAGAGGTTGAGAGAATCCACCAAGGATATATGACCTATCTGAGGTTATATGTCAGAGCAGTGCTCGATGATGTTAACCTATATAAAAGAGGTCGAGAGAATCCACCAAGGTTGTATGACCTATCTGAGGTTGTATGTCAAAGCCCCGCTCGATGATGTTAACCTATGTGGAAGACATTGATAGAATCTACCAAGGATATATGACCTATCCAAGGTTGTATGTCAGAGCACTAATTGATGACATTAACATATATGGAAAAGGTCGAGAGAATTCACCAAGGATATATAACCTATCCGAGATTGTATGCCAGAGCCTCGCTCGATAACATTAACCTATGTGGAAGAGGTCAAATCAAATGCCCTTGGGATTTATTTTGCCTTGATTGGGAGGGGGGCGAATGTTTCGTATATCTCATCTCAAAGGTGAAGAATGGTTTATCTTTAGACCGATACTGCCTTTTTGAGGTCAAGATTAAGACCTTGCCCAAGGAGTAGAAGTCCATCAAGGGATTGTATAAAGCTTGCAATCTTTGCATTTGCTAGAAACTTTATGAAAATATTTTTCCAAAATATCAACTTGGATATTAGAAACATTGGAGGAACTTTATTGAATGCTATTGCAGTCAAGGTTTTCCCATTGTCCATATCTAATTTCAATGATTTTGAGGGAGTATTATTTGATGTCAATATATTGATATAAACTACTTTTGAGATTGGGGCAATAGGTGCCCACTAGTTATTAATAATTTTCTCACAGACGGCGCCAGATTATTGCATCCTGGAGTATTCACAGTGTTAGAGAAATATAAAATTTAACATCTTAACTTTGTATGAAAATCTGACATGCAATCAGATAAGAGAGAGGGTGTAGCATTTATGAGACACCAAGATTTTTACATGGAAAACCCCTGAAAAGGGGGGAAAACTATAGGTCCTATCCCAGTTTGAATGAATCCACTATTATTTGTAATTGATTACAAATGAGGCCCTTCCTTAGGGGGAAGGCCTTGGATTGATGTATATTATATGAAGTATATAATGGGAATACAAAGAGTTATTGTTGACATATTCATTTAGTCGAAAGGACCATAGTCGATGGGCAACATAAGTTAGAAGGACCATAATCGACATGTGATGGAGGTCAGTATGACCGTTGTCTGATGATAGAGGTCAAAATTATAGCATCAGGTAAAAGTCTAGCAATGGATAGAAATCCAACATTGAATAGATGTCCGGCAAAAGTTTGACAATGGGTAGAAGTCTAACGTTTGGTAGAAATATGGCAATGAATAGAGGTTCGACGTCGGGTAGAAGTGCAATGTCATTCGACAGCTGAGGAGAACTCCAACGTTAGATGATATTCGGGAAAAACTCCAGAGTAACTTGGAGATCGGATAGAGTTCCGACATCACTTGAAGATTGAGAGGAGTTTCGGCATCACTTGGAGATCAGGCAAAGTTTTTGCATCACTTGAAATTTGGGTAGAACTCCGGAATTACTTGAAAGCCAGGCAAAACTCCGGCGTCACCTGAAAGTCTAGTGAAACTCCGGCATCACTTGAAAGTCGGGCGAAACTCCAACGTCACTTAAAAGTCTGGCAAAACTCTGGCGGTGGTCGAGGAGTAGTTTCTTCCCTCCTTCTCTTCTTCTATTATCTTCTTCTTCTTCTTTTGGGTCCCCTCTTAAGAGAAATGAGGGGCTATTTATAGTTCTTTTAAGATGGCATGGCCAGTAAATAATAGAAAGATTGGCAGTAAATAGGGAGTGGTTTGAATGGATGGTCGATATTGAATCTTGTGATTGTGGACCGTTCGTCAGACATTTAAAGGTCTTAATGATATCAAAATTTGGCAATCTTGGGCTTGTTGGATTTGTCTCATTGAGCTGCTCGATTCGCCTATAAGCATGTCATGTTTAGAAATCATTTGGTAATCTAAATTGTGGTTTGAACCTTCTAAATGTGCTTCGGGTCTTTGATTTGAACCATTTTGGACTCAGACTAAGTTGAATTTGGTGTTGTTGGCTTCGTATTTTTGAGACGCTCAATTTGACTAAGATGGTCCCATATTTAATTTTTAAAGCTTCCAACTTATTTTTTACCTCAAGATTCATGCCCGATCAAGGTAATTTTTTAATGATATATCCCTTTTAAATCTTGATGTACTATCTTATATTTTAGTACTTTCAATCTACCAATTTTTATTTAGGCTATTAAGTTAATCAATAAGTGATTATACCATTCCTTGAGGGTAAGTGAGAGCTTATGCTAGAGGGAATTTGTTAAGAATAACATTTACACAATTTATTATCTTAAAAATTAATTAAATATGATGTTTTAGTTCATGTTGTGCATGAAATCCTCAAGAGAAAGACAAAAATATTCATTAGTATTGAACTAGCGCCACAGCGCTCAAATTATGAGCACCATAGCACTTATAATGCATCGACGCTAGATCGGGGAATCAGAGAGCTGGAACCTCAAGAAAGATGACAAATAATTTAGCACCTCAATAAGGTCAGCATTGCATCACTTCATAATGCTACAGCATCAGAATTCCAAACCGCATCACCTAAGTCTCATAAATTTGACTGCTAAAGCGCCAATTATTATACTACCATAGCACTGGGTTATACATTCAAGTGCCGTAGCACCAACTTTTGTAGTGTCATGGTAGAATAGTTGTCAAAACATGAAGCCTTGCTAAATCAGTCGAGTGACACATTTGTCAGCCATTAAACACATTGCATCACTTCATAATGCTAAATCAGTCGAGTGACCGCACTAAAGCAAACCAAATAGCATCAAGGTGTTAGCTCATCTTATAATGTAGTAGGGCCACCATTTCAAGTACCGCAATACTTGAGGCTTTATTTGTTACTTATTATAAATAGTTTTTTTAGTTCTTTTATTTAGGAGTTTTGTCAATCATAGATTAGTTCTATATTTTTTAGTATAGTTATTTAGTGCCTCTTTATAGTAAGTCTAAATGAGGCTATGAAAGTGAAAGATGCTTTTATTGGAGATCTTATCTTGTCTTGTGTATGCAATTTTACCATTGGAAGAACGAGTGTGGAGATGTTCATTTGCATTATCCTGATGAATTTTTTTCTTATTGATTCTCCTATATCTTTTCTTCTATGACTCAAATGAAGATGTGTTTTCTTTCTATTTTATTTATGTCTAGCTAATTTATAAGTATTGGACAAATGATGTGAACATAATTCAAGTACTAATGTTGATTGTTATTCTTTACATGAATTACGGATGTTTTTAACATCTCACATTCTTAATTTAATACATAATGAACATATGTATACTTAATCTCTAATATGATGTATTACCTCGATGAAGGAATACTGAAATAAGATCTGGGATGTTAAATCTTATAAGTTCAATGGAGACATTAGAATTGTACGAAGCATATAAATCTCCCTTTCACACATACAAGCTCAATAGAGATCTAGGAATGTATATGTTTTGATCCACATTAGCAATTAAGAGTATAATTAGAAAAACTTTGTTATTTTACAAGAATTAGTCCAAAGAGTATTTTATATATAGGTTTCTCATCATCTTTTGCATTCTCTATAGTTGGAAGAAACTCAAAATCTTTAATTTTAGTTCAATAGGATAAATTTTGCATATATATTAGACAGTATAGTTTGAGTACAATATAGCATAACACTTTTCATGAGATCGGTACTCTCTTAATCACTTTATTACTTAATTAATACATATACTTACTTATCTAGTGGGCAGTCTCTATCAAAGAAAACCTAAGTACTAATTGACCCAAGGAATATTCTATTTCACACATGCATTCAGCTATTCACGCCTATGGTCATCTCTATAAAGTGACACTATGCATGTTAGCACTGTGGTGCATCCCCTGTATATTGATGTAGAAATTTTGGAAGCGTAATTGTGGCCCTATGTTAGAAATGAAGTTTTTATATATATAATATCTAAATATATTTTCCAAAACTATTTTTACCTCACTTAATTATGGTGAAGGATAAGGGAAAGAAGAGGAGGAGAAGAAAAGAGAAATGAGAGAGGAGATTTGGAGGCCACGGAGTCAAATTCGTCTATCATATAAGTGAAAGTTTGACAGGGATGTTAAGCCCTTATGAACTAGTCCCAAGGCTAACCAAGAGGGGGGTGAATTGGTATTTAAAATTTTCTCTAAATAAGATCACAAACATAACCAAAAAATCACCACAGAAACTAAAGTGCGAAAATTAAATGTGAAACTACAATAAGAAAGAACACACCAGATTTTATAGTGGTTCGATCAACTTGACCTACGTGCACTCCCTGGAACCTCTCCTCCAAGTATTGCACTAAACATAATGTCTCTCCTTATGTCCCTGCAGCAAGGTGGAGAAGCCTGTGTAAAAACCCCTTCCCACCGACCCCGATGTGGCAAAGAACCCAACTCCTTTACTTCCTCCTGAAGCAGGTAGAGAACACAACTCCTTTTTCTTCCTCCAGAAGCAGGCAAAGAACCCAACTCTTTTTTCTTCCTCTAGAAGTAGGTAGAGAACCTCAATCAGTTGCTGAAGTTGACCTCTCTAGAACCCCCAAGGAACCAGGGAGGACGACCAGAGAAGATGATGTGGATCCTTGCTTGGAGCAACCTTTGTGAAACCCCTCACAAACTCCCCCTCACAAGATCCTCTCTTTCTCTCTCTCTCTCTCTCTCCCTTGATCTCCCTCTCCTCTAGGCTCTCTCAGGTCAGGATAATAGCAAAATATCTTTTCTTGAAAAAATAAGATATCTTTTAAATAAGGGTGTTAAGATAGTTGCTATTTGCATGCTTTACATTTTTGCAACTTATGAAGTTTTAATGATTCCAAACATTATTGTTCAAATGTGTAGCTATCTCCTGACAATTTTGGAAGAATTGTATTTGCTCTTGTGTGTACTAACATTTCAAGGAAAATGAACTCCAGATTACGATGACTTCAAATTGAATTCAGCATGAGATACTCTGTAATATTTGAAGCTTGCACTTTTCTTTGAAATAAAAATTGAAAGGGAGTGATTGTAACTTGAGTGAATAAAAACATACACACACACATGAGGAGATCATATAAAATTTATTTTGATCGTACAGGACGATATACGTTCGTACTGGACGATCAGACAGTTATCTCCTATAGAGCATATGGAACGAATAGGAACTTGCTTGGAAAATTTTTTCTAAGTCCTATTCGTCCAGGACGAAATTAATTATCATCCAGGACGATTGGCTCTCTGTAAAATTTTCGTCCAGACGAAATTAAATTATCGTCCGTGGCGACTGGTTCTCTGGAAAGATTTCGTCCAGACGAAATTAAAAATCGTCCAGGACGATCGAGTCTCTGGAAAAGTTTCGTCCAGACGAAATTAAATTATCGTCCGTGGCGATTGGTCCTCTAGAAAAGTTTTGTCCAGACGAAGTAAAGAATCGTCCAGGATGATCGGTCCTCTGTAAAAATTTCGTCCAGACGAATAAATTTTCGTCCAAACGATTAACCGACTTAGGACAGTTTTCAGCAGTTTCTAGAACCGACCTTGTAATAACCGTTCGTACTGGACGAACCCAGTTCGTACAGGACGATCATCTGTACGAAGACATTTCGTACACATATTCAAATAGGGTCGTTTCAGATCATTTAAGTAAAATCGTCCAGGATGATCCATGATCGTACAGGACGATCCACTGCGTACATAATTGAATACTTGCAGTTTTTGGGCGGTTTTTCATGTCTTTTGTATAAATAGTCCAAATTAGACTGCCACCCAATCTTTTTGTCATTTGATCTTCGTGCCTCTTGAGATAATAGCCAAGGAGAGAGTGGAAGAGAGCATTCAAGTGAGGATTCCTACCACTGGAGCGAGAAGGCTTTACTTGGAGTTCAAAGGTAAGAGTCTCTACTTGTGAATTGGGATTACTTCACTCTTTTCCTTCTTTCTTCTAGATTCTTGTGAGAAGATCTGTCAAGGAGATCTGGTTCTCTGCCGACACTTGGAGAGTGTGAACAGCCGATGGGTTCTCTGCCCACACTTAGAGAGTGTAAACAGCGGAAGGGTTCTCTGCCCACACTAGGAGAGTGTGAAAGGACGGACGGTTCTCTGCCAACACAGGGGATAGTGTGAAAGGACGGACGGTTCTCTACCAACACTGGGAATTGTGTAAAAGGACGGACGGTTCTCTGCCGCACCGGGGAGTGGTGAAAAGAGTGTGTTGTAAAGGCTTCTCCGCCTTGCTGTGGGTGCAAAAGGAGAGTCACTATTGGTATTAGTGCAATACTCAGAGGGTGCCTCTGGGGAGTGGATGTAGGTCTGGTTATAGACCGAACCACTATAAATCTGGTGTCATTTACTTTATTGTTTTTACGTTTCCGCACTTTATATTTCAGTTTTAAAAACTCTGTGGTTGAAAATTATTTTTCTACAAAATTTAAAAGAAATTTTATTTCGGTTTAATAATTTTCAAAAGGGGACTTTAATTTTTTTAAACTACCAATTCACCCCCCTCTTGGTAGCCTTGGGACATTCACTTAGGCTTAACAACCTAATTACTAGACTCAACAAGTGGTATCAGAGCATCGTTTCAAAATCATAAGTTTGAACTACTTTTTGATTAACGTAGATGGCTACTTTCGAAAACCGAAACACACATGAGGGTTACTCTATCACTAGACCTCCACTGTTTGACAATATTTCTTTTGATTTTTGGAAAACACGCATGTCTACTTTCTTACAGTCACTTGACTATCGCATGTGGATGCTAGTCCAGGATGGCTACACAAAACCAACTAGATTAGTTGATGGAGTAATGGTAGAAATACCTTTTACAGATTGGACTATAGAAGAACGTGACTTAGCACAATTAAATGCTAAATGTTTAAATAGTTTCTTTTGTGCTTTAAAATCTGAAGACTACATGCGGGTTTCCACTTGCAAAAGCGGAAAGGACATATGGGATAGACTTTGTATAACTTATGAAGGGACAAATGAGGTTAAACAATCAAGGCTCAATATCTTGTTACATGACTATGAATTGTTTCGCATGAAACCTAATGAATCTATTTCCGACATGTACACAAGATTTACACAAATTGTCACTTCTTTGCATGCACTTGATAGGGAATTAACTAATGCTGAAATGGTTAATAAGATTCTTCGTTGTTTACCTACTGCTTATGATACAAAAATTACTGTAATTACAGAGTCTAAAGACTTAAACATTTATTCTATTGACAATCTTCTTGGTTCACTCATTGCTTATGAGCAAGGAGTAAGTCAAAGGAAGATTGATGCTGGTGAATCTCGAAAGGAGAAGAATATAGCACTAAAAGTGGAAGAGTCAGAGAGTGAACACTCACAACCTGAGGATGAAGATGATGTTGCACTGATGACTAGACAATTCAGAAGCTTTTTAAAGAGGAAACAGAAGAGACGCCAGCAATGGAATAGAGGTAAGTTTAACAGAAATGGCAAGGTTTCTAATGAAGTGATTTGTTATGAATGCAGAAAACCAGGTCATATCAAGACTGATAGCCCAAAACTCAAAGCCACTCCTGGTAAGGAGAAGGTGGAGGAGAAACCTATGGTAAAGAAGGGCAAGAAGAAGTTTCAAAGAGCTTTCTGGGCGGACTCAGCTTTAGACTCATCTGAGATGGAAAAAGAAGAAGAAGTCACTAATCTTTGCTTGATGGCAGACAATGTTGATCACTCAGATCAAGAAGAGGTATGTGACTTAACCTATGATGAATTATTTGAAGTTTCTGAACACATGCATGATGCATATAGGAAAATAAAAAAGATGCATGCTAGTTTAAGTTTAGAATATGAAGAGCTCAAGAAGGAACATGAAATCCTTAGGAAAGATCATGCATTAATAGATGACAACCACATGAAACTACTTGATGAATATGATGACTTGAATAAGAATTTTGAAAATCTAAAATCATCATATGCTGATCTTGAAAAAGATTTTAAGAATTTTAAAGATGAATCTGAGAGGAAAACATATCAAATCAATTATACAAATAGACTCTTGGAAGAAATGAATTCATTTTATAAATTGACAATAAGAGCTCTTGAGGATAATAGGATACCCCCCAAAATTGAAGATTTTACAAATCCTAAATATTATCCTAAATATATGGAATCCCTTAGAAGACAATCAAATGGAAGAAAACTTAGGAATATTTTTCCTAATGTTAAATGTAATAATTGTGGATTTTTGGGACATATAGCTCACACATGTACTATAAAGATGAAATCTAATCTAGTGTGGAGACTTAAGATGCATAAACCTAGACATATCATATATGCATCTGATTATAAATTGCTAAAAGGTGAACCCAAACTTGTTTGGGTTCCCAGGTCTAACATTTGATAATTTTTGCAGGATTGCTCTCACACAAGACCTCGTGGGAGCATATGGTACCTGGATAGCAGATGTTCAAAGCATATGACTGGAGACACTACACAATTCATATCGCTAGAAGCCAGGAACGGAGGCAAGGTTACACTTGGAGATAATACCACAAAGAAAGTAGTTGGATTTGGTATGATTGGTAATTTTAAAAACTTTTTTATAGACAATGTGTTATTGGTTGAAGGCTTAAAGCATAATTTGTTAAGTATAAGTCAGCTATGTGACAAGGGATATAATGTAAAATTTTTACCTACTAGCTGCATATTAAGCCTAAATGGGAAAGAAGTTTTAAATGGAAAAAGGGTTAACAATGTTTACATGCTAGATTTGAATTCATTTCATACTCCTATTGCTTTCTGTTTGAAAACTATTTCTGATGAATCTTGGCTTTGGCATATGAGACTTTGTCATTCTAGTATAAAAAATCTTAGGAGAATTACCCAAAAGAATTTAGTAAGAGGTATACCAAAACTAGACTTTACTAAGGACCACCTTTGTGATGCATGTCAATTAGGAAAATAAGTGAAGTCCTCTTTTAAGTCCAATAATGATTTTAGAACTAGTAAACCATTGGAAATTCTTCACATGGATCTTTTTGGACCAGTAGGAACTGTAAGTCTAGGAGGGAAGGTATACGGATTTGTTATTGTGGATGATTTCTCTAGATTCACTTGGGTTAGATTTCTTTTTCATAAAAGTGAATCATTTGAGGAATTCAGAAATTTTTCAACTTGGATACAGAGAAAACTAGGATGTGAAATAATGTCTTTACAAAGTGATCATGGAGGAGAATTTGAAAATGAAAAATTTGAAAATTTTTGTAAAGAAAAAGGGATTGATCACAATTTTTCTGCACCTAGAACCCCTCAACAAAATGGGGTAGTTGAAAGGAAAAATAGAACATTAATAGAAGCCGCTAGAGCAATGTTGGCAGAATACTCACTTCCTAGATATTTTTGGGCTGAGGCGGTTAGCACTGCATGTTATGTTCTGAATAGGGTGAATGTGAGATCGAATTTAAATAAAACACCCTATGAGTTACTAAAAGGTAGAACACCAAATTTGTCTCATTTGCATGTTTTTGGTTACAAGGTGTTCATTCATAACAATGGAAAATCTTCCTTAAGAAAATTTGATCCAAAATCAGATGAAGGAATTTTTGTTGGATATTCAAGTGTTGGAAAATCTTATAGGGTATTCAACAAAAGAACTTTAGTTATTGAAGAAACCACACATGTTGTATTTGATGAATCTAGAAATTTAGAAGAGCCAAATATTGTTGAAGAAGAAATTGAGGAAAACTCCCAAAAGATTGATAGATTAAATTTGGAAGAAAATGTGGAAGAAAATTTGGAAAGAGAAAACCCTTTACCTAGAGATTTGAGATTTTCTAAAAACCACCCAAGAGAATTGATTATAGGAGAACCTAGTGAGGGTGTTAGAACTAGGCGTGGATTAAATAAGGAAGTCAATCATTCAGCCTTTATTTCAACCATAGAACCCACTAATATTGATCAGGCACTTTCTGATGAATTTTGGATATTGGCCATGCCAGAAGAGTTAAATCAATTTGTAAGAAATAAAGTTTGGGAATTAACTACAAGGCCAAAAGATCAAAGTGTTGTTGGAACTAAGTGGGTGTTCAAAAATAAAATGAATGACTCAGGAGTAGTCATTAGAAATAAGGCTAGATTAGTTGCTAAGGGGTATAATCAAATTGAAGGAATTGATTTTGAGGAGACCTTTGCCCCTGTAGCAAGACTTGAAGCAATTAGGGTTTTACTTGCCTTTGCCTGTTTTAAAAGTTTTAAATTGTTTCAAATGGATGTCAAAAGTGCCTTTTTGAATGGTGTTATTGAAGAAGATGTTTTTGTAGAACAACCTCCAGGATTTGAAAATTCAAAATACCCAAACCATGTTTTTAAGTTAAAAAAGGCATTATATGGATTGAAACAGGCACCTAGGGCTTGGTATGAGAGATTAAGCACTTTCCTACTTGAAAGATCTTTTGAAAAAGGAAGAGTGGATACAACTCTCTTCTTAAAGAAATTTGGAAAGGAAATACTCATTGTTCAAATTTATATGGATGATATCATCTTTGGATCTTCAAATAAAAATCTTTGTGATGATTTTTCTAATACAATGAGTAGTGAATTTGAAATGAGTCTTATGGGAGATTTAAATTACTTTCTAGGTTTTAGCATCAAGAAACTTGAGGAAGGGACATTTCTTAGTCAAACTAAATATATTAAGGACATCCTCAAGAAATATGAAATGGACAATGCTAAACCTGTTAGTACACCAATGAGTTCCTCAGTTCAGTTAGATAAGGACCTTAAGGGAAAATCTGTTGATCAAAAGAAATATAGAGGGATTATTGGATCTTTGCTTTACTTGACTGCTAGCCGACCAGATATTATGTTCAGTGTTTGCTTATGTGCTAGATTTCAATCAGATCCAAAAGAATCACATTTGACAGCAGTGAAAAGGATTTTAAGATACTTACTAGGAACTCAAAACTTAGGAATTTGGTATCCTAAGTTTAGCTCTTCATTTGAAATTATTGGTTATTCAGATTCTGACTTTGCAGGCTGTAGAGTGGATAGGAAAAGCACTTTTGGAACATGTCAATTCATTGGAAATTCATTAGTTTCTTGGTCCAGTAGAAAACAAAATTCAGTAGCCCTATCTACTGCAGAAGCAGAATACATTGCATTAGGAAGTTGTGTGGCACAAGTACTTTGGTTAAAACAACAGTTGATTGATTTAGGATTATTTGTAGGCACTATTCCAATTTATTGTGACAATACTAGTGTTATTTGCATTTCCAAAAATCCTATTCAACATTCTAGAACCAAACACATTTATATAAGACATCATTTCATAAGGGATCATGTATCCAAAGGAGAAATTGAACTCACACATGTTTCAACTGAAAATCAACTTGCAGACATTTTTACAAAACCTTTAGCCCTTGATACCTTCAGTACTTTAAGAACAAGGCTTGGTGTTATTGATTTAAATGCCTAAACAAAATGTCTTTGCAACATTGATATTTAAGTTTATGTTTTGTTTTGATTTTGTGAAATTTTGAGTGTTTTGAATGAATTTGTTTTTGAGTCTATTGTTTTGCTTTATGTTTTCTGTGTTTTTAAATGTTTAGTTTGATTTTCTTAAATTAAAATTCAAAATTCAAAAATTGGAGGATTATGTTTGTCTTTCTTTTAAGTTAAGAGTATGTTCTTAAATGTTTTTAGATATTATGAAATGTGTAATCCTTTCATTAATATCAATGCATGTAGTTCTTGTTTCAAATTTGATTTGTTTTTGAAATGTGGTTAATTTTTATGAATTTTATTAGTATTATTTAATCTTCTTAGTGCTTAAATTAGATTGTAATTTGAGATTATCTACATTAGAAAATCTAGTCTTTCTAAATTTAAAAGTTGTTTATAACTTGTTGTAATTAAAACTTTTAAATTCATGTCTATTCATTTAGACTACATAAAAGTTAATATTATTATTATAATTTAGATGTTTTCTTATTTTGTATTTCCTTGCTCAAATAATATTTATGCACTTAGAAATATTTGAAATTTTAGATTATTGATTTTGGAAAGAATTGATCTCAATTACTCTTGAAAAATTGTACAAAAAGTACAAAAATTAAAAGAAATGCGCAAAGGTTCGCAAATATGAAAAAGAGGCACAAAATCAGCCCAATATCAAAAGATGCACAAAAATGTGCCCAAAAATTTTGAAAAAGATGCGCAAAGCGCCACATGTAGTAATTCTCTTCTTTCCAAATTCTTTCATCTCTTAATTCAAATTGATCTTATGTTCATTTATATTCTATTGAACTTTGAAATATCAAATTTGTCTTCATCTCTCTTGTAATGATTTTCTATATTGGAATATCTAAATTGAATCATGTCTTTGCTAAATTCTTCTTACTTACAATGTTATATCACTTTTTAAACTTCATGAATTTCTAGGATTGACCTAATATTTTTAGTTTAAAATTGCATACCTTGTATCAATCACCATTTAGATTAAATATTCAAATGAATTTCATACAATTACTTACATTTCTCGTCTTTTTCTTCTTCACTTTTTGTTGTTGTCAAAAAGGGCGAGAAATCATTGTGTTTGTATGTTTTGTTTGTGTGTTTGTGTGTCTCTAGGTTTATTTTTTTGAAAAATAAAAATTTTTGTGTTTTATGGTTCAAATTGCCTCCTTATTTTCTTGTATTCATCAATTCAGGAGGAGTTTAGGAGATAGGAGATTTGTTTAAATTGAAATCATACAAACAATAATTGTTTTGCCATCATCAAAAAGGGGGAGATTGTTAAGATAGTTGCTATTTGCATGCTTTACATTTTTGCAACTTATGAAGTTTTGATGATTCCAAACATTATTGTTCAAATGTGTAGTTATCT
The DNA here is from genome assembly GCA_022539455.1 of Dendrobium nobile. NCBI lineage: Eukaryota > Viridiplantae > Streptophyta > Magnoliopsida > Asparagales > Orchidaceae > Dendrobium > Dendrobium nobile. The sequence goes on along the minus strand of CM039728.1, from coordinate 30,712,713 downwards.
CCTGATAATTTTGGAAGAATTGTATTTGCTCTTGTGTGTACTAACATTTCAGGGAAAACGAACTCCAGATTACGATGACTTCAAATTGAATTCAGCATGAGATACTCTGTAATATTTGAAGCTTGCACTTTTCTTTGAAATAAAAATTGAAAGGGAGTGATTGTAACTTGAGTGAATAAAAACATACACACACACATGAGGAGATCATATAAAATTTATTTTGATCGTACAGGACGATATACGTTTGTACTGGACGATCCGACAGTTATCTCCTATAGAGCATATGGAACGAATAGGAACTTGCTCGGAAAATTTTTTCTAAGTCCTATTCGTCCAGGACGAAATTAATTATCGTCCAGGACGATTGGCTCTCTGTAAAATTTTCGTCCATACGAAATTAAATTATCGTCCGTGGCGACTGGTTCTCTGGAAAGATTTCGTCCAGACGAAATTAAAAATCGTCCAGGACGATCGAGTCTCTGGAAAATTTTCGTCCATACGAAATTAAATTATCATCCGTGGCAATTGGTCCTCTGGAAAATTTTCGACCAGACGAAGTAAAGAATCGTCCAGGACGATCGGTCCTCTGTAAAAATTTCGTCCAGACGAATAAATTTTCGTCCAAACGATTAACCGACTTAGGACAGTTTTCAGCAGTTTCTAGAACTGAACTTGTAATAACCGTTCGTACTGGACGAACCCAGTTCGTACAGGACGATCATCTGTACGAAGACATTTTGTACACATATTCAAATAGGGTCGTTTCAGATCATTTAAGTAAAATCGTCCAGGACGATCCACTGCGTACAGAATTGAATACTTGCAGTTTTTGGGCGATTTTTCTTGTCTTTTGTATAAATAGTCCAAATTAGACTGCCACCTAATATTTTTGTCATTTAATCTTCGTGCCTCTTGAGAGAATAGCCAAGGAGAGAGTGGAAGAGAGCATTCAAGTGAGGATTCCTACCACTGGAGCGAGAAGGCTTCACTTGGAGTTCAAAGGTAAGAGTCTCTACTTGTGAATTGGGATTACTTCACTCTTTTCCTTCTTCCTTCTAGATTCTTGTGAGAAGATCTGTTAAGGAGATCCGGTTCTCTGCCGACACTTGGAGAGTGTGAACAGCCGAAGGGTTCTCTGCCCACACTTAGAGAGTGTAAACAGCGGAAGGGTTCTCTGCCGACACTAGGAGAGTGTGAAAGGACGGACGGTTCTCTGCCAACACTGGGGATAGTGTGAAAGGACGGACGGTTCTCTGCCAACACTGGAAATTGTGTAAAAGGACGGACGGTTCTCTGCCGCACCGGGGAGTGGTGAAAAGAGTGTGTTGTAAAGGCTTCTCCGCTTTGCTGTGGGTGCAAAAGGAGAGTCACTATTGGTATTAGTGCAATACTCAGAGGGTGCCTCTGGGGAGTGGATGTAGGTCTGGTTATAGACCGAACCACTATAAATCTGGTGTCATTTACTTTACTGTTTTTACGTTTCCGCACTTTATATTTCAGTTTTAAAAACTCTGTGGTTGAAAAACATTTTTCTACAAAATTTAAAAGAAATTTTATTTCGGTTCAATAATTTTCAAAAGGGGACTTTAATTTTTTTAAACTACCAATTCACCCCCCTCTTGGTAGTCTTGGGACATTCACTTAGGCTTAACAACCTAATTACTAGACTCAATAAAGGGCTCCAAATTAGCCCTAATTAGTAACTAATCATCAAATATCATCTAGGATGATAGTATATCATCATGTACGAGTAGTTCAACTTGATGAATATCGTTCATACCATTGCCCTGGATGGATATCTGGATGATGGAAAAATGACTACATCCCAAGATGATCTCACAATCGTTCCGGCCGATTAGTATAAAATGACAAATATCATCTAGAACATCGCCCTGAATAGATGTCTGGATGATGAAAAATAACTTGATCATTCAGAGTAATCTTTGATCATCCAGAAAAAACTAAGGTTTGTGAACTTATCGTCCTAGATGATCCTATGACCGTCCAGACCGATATGATCGAGTAATTAAACCTTAATTTCATTCCTTAATTACCATATTAATTTAGGCATAATTACACTACATTGTCTGTCCTGGACAATATCTAAAAATAAAATATGCCTAAATAGATATGGTGGGTGATTCTTTCTGATTTGAGCCTATCATCCCAGACGATGCTAATATCATCCAGTATGATTCCCTTAATTGTGGTTTCCTTAACCAGGATGCCCTAATTAGAATTTTTATTTTTAATGGATCATCCACGCAGATTTATGGATCGTCCTAGATGATATGATAAAAAATAGAAAACTCTAAATCAGTCAAAAATTCTCCCCCAAGGGTGTGTATGTAAGGTTACTTAGCATCAGGACCCACAATGATATAATGGACTTAAGAAACAATAAAAGATACTTGTTGTACATTATAAACTGACTCAGTCCTAATCTACCCAATCTTAAGCTGGTTTGATTTGCAATTTGATCTTGTGGACCTAAAATGTTAGTAGGCTTCGTATAAAAATAGAAATATTTGTTATCATCAAAATTTTATTTTCTGAAATAAGATTCATAACAATCTCTCTTTTTTTATGATGGCAAACACAAAATAATTAAAGCAATTCAATAGAAACAGTGTGAATCAAAAAGTTTTAATTTTGCTAAGAGACAAACACAGTATAACTAATCAATCATAAAATAACAAACATAGTATAACATAAAATAGTATAAGTAAGCAATATAAAACAGTGCAACTACTCCCCCTTTTGACATCACAAAAAGGAGGAGGGAAAGAGAAAAGAAACAAAATAGAAGTAAACTACAACAAGGAAAAACCAACATCACAAAAATAAACTAAAAGAAGGATGGCCCCTGATCATTTGAAGGAGGTGGTGGTGGAGATAGAAAGAAACTAGAAAGAGTAGCAAACTGCTCCCCAAACCAAGCCATGTCCTAGTCGTGCTAGTGTTGTTGGTGAGCCACGAATGAGTCAAAGCGAGCAACATCCTCTGCATGTTGATGCTCCTATACAACAATGTAGGAGTCAAACTGAGTCTCTCATTGGTCAAACTACTCTACCAGCTAATCCAACTGTTAGTGCTGGCAGAGTGGAGCAGGTGCAGAAACAGGTGTAGGAGCAGCCACCTCCTCAGCTCCCTCAGCTTTCTCGTGCTCCAGGTGGAGATGAGTATTGTGAAGAATATGGAAGGAGTTGTTAGAGTAGAAAGCAGGATAAAAGTTTAGTGGGGCAGAATATTAAAGATTGTATTTGGATTCTAGGATATAGGTTATGATGTGTCCTAAGGTAAGATTCAGCTTCCTTTTATGTCCTGAATCTCTAATGTTCAGCAGGTGCTCAATGTATCAAAAAATCATATCATTAGCATTAAATTCACGGTGGGTCATGATGTAAAAAGTGGTGATCGAAAGGAGTGGAGTGATGTGAATGTGATCACCATCTTTCAAAAGAACTGAGGTGCGAATTACATGTTGGATTGTCCTAGCATCTTTAAGTAAGCTGCTGACTCTCCAATATGATAGGAAATATTATTATTTCTTAGAAAGTGATTAGTAGGAGCCCAGTCGTAGTCGGGGTCTTGAGATAAGATGTGAATCTTTTCTCCAATTGTGGATAACTGTAGGAGCTCATAACAGTCTTGATATGTGATTTTGACAGGGCGCCTATTAACATAAGATAGAAGAGCAGTGAAGGAGGAGTTGATGCGGAGGCTAGCAAAGAATTCAAATAGTAATTTAGAATTAAACAGGATGGTCAGTAGAAGGATAAAGGTAGAGATGTGTGTGCAAACAAGTCGAGAATAGGATAACAAAGTATGTGAGGGTTGACAGTCCAGGATAAAGAGATCCCGACTATCTTGTATCGCTGATAGGTGGCTTGGTTGGTCGCCTCAGTGAAATGAGGGTCAAGATATATTGGCCCTCAAGAAGCATCTAGAAGCCATACGAGGTCTTTTTCCACCAGCCATGATCAAGAAAAATGAAGAGGAAGTAAGAGAAAGGAAGATTCAAGGAAGGTTGTGTGAGAAACAATGTTTGAATGCCTCAGTTTAAAAAGAAAATTGACCGATCATCTAGGACGATCGTAGAATCATTCAGGCCAATCAGGTGAAATTATTATGTTCGGGAGGATTGGTCAAAAAGGTGGTAATATCATTCAGGATTATCAGACATCATCCGGGATGATAAGACACAGGTGATCATCATGATGCGTCAATCTGGATGACCATTAAAAAAGAAGATCATCCGTGCAAACACAAACATAAACAGTAGTGCAAAGCATTTAAAAAATGTGCAAACACAAACATACTACTCCCCCTTTTGACATCTCAAAAAGGAAGAGGAAACTAAAAAAGAAAGTAAACAAACCCTAATATATTTTTTTTAACCAAAGTATGAACATGATATAGTATTCCATGTGATTGATTTTAAAAATTTGTAAGTTAATGAGTTAACAACATCAAAAATCTAAAAAATGGTAGAATATCTGATCATGTTAACCCTAAGCTCAAACTTTTTTCAGGGCAAAATTATCTTTTGAAATTAACAACCTAACTCAAAAAATCAATTGGATATGAAAAAGAGATCCGTTCACCACTTGGTCTCAGAAAAAATATCTTATAGAATAATGTATCAAAGTAATTTTGTCACAATCATAAAGAGTCAAAATCAAGCCTTTGATTTTATCAAGTGATGCATGAAAACTTTCTAAGTTTTGGAAAGAGAGGAGAGCTTGCTTTTGGTGGGCTCATTTTATGCCTCTTGTCAATTTGAAAGGCGCTTTGCGCATCTTTTAATTTTTGATACACTTTGTGTATTTTTTTTTATTTGGCGTCATTGCGCATCTTTTGTTTTTGGCATCATTGGCCAATTTTTTTTTTCATTTTTGCAAGCTAAATTCTCTTTCAAAAACTCTTAAAAAATCTTAGTTGTGAGTATATCTTCTAGATATTAGAGAAGAAAAACTCACTCTCTAATATAGGGAAGAACAATCCACAAAACAGAATCAATAATCGTATGAAGAAATGCAATGACAAGGTAACGAAAAATCTTGATGTGACATAAAGACTTTGATCATTATAAATACAAGATAGATTTGTTGTATCAAGGTAGAAAATATCTTAATTGCATAATCAATTTGTTAATTTGAGATAGACTATTAATTAGAAAAGAAAACTGTACCACTAAAACAGGTTAGAGAAAGAGACACAATCAACGGTATATTTTTACTAATGGATTAAGAGATGTAAAATATTGACTACAAATTTTTAAATGCAAGAACAAGGCATACAATATCACTTCAGCGATGATTTTAAAAAATATAAGAAAATAAAAAATAAATCACAAAAAGTAAAACAACAAACAAAAAACCTAACAACAAAACATAAAGCAATAAAAGAAGAAAAGAAAAAGAAAGAACAAAAAGAAAAGCAAATAAAAAATCAAGTTCATGCATTTATGTCAATCACTCCCAATCTGGTCCTTAAATAGCTGAAAGTGTCGAAGGCTAGTGGTTTAGTAAAGATATAAGCTAGTTGATTCTAAGTTGTCACATGGTATAACTCAATGTCTCTCTTATTCACAAGGTCTCTAATAAAGTGATGCCTAATGTCAATGAACTTAGTCCTTGAATGTTGGATAGGATTCTTAGAAATACAGACGGCACTACTGTTGTCACAAAAAATTGAGATGATGCCTACCGGTAATCCTAAATCCAGTACCTGCTGTTTTAACCAAAGGATTTGGGCCACACAACTTCCTAAAGCAATGTACTCAGCTTCAACAGTGGAAAGTGCAATAGAGTTTTGCTTTCTACTAGACCATGAGACCAAAGATTGTCCTATGAATTGGCAAGTTCTAGAAGTGCTTTTTCTATCCACCTTATATCCTACAAAATCAGAGTCAGAAAATCCAATAATCTCAAAAGAAGTGTTGTGCCTAGGGTACCAAATTCCTAAGCTTTGTGTCCCTAAAAGGTATCTAAGAATTCTCTTAACTACAATCAGGTGGGATTCCTTAGGGTCAGCTTGAAATCTAGCACAAAGATAAATACTAAACATAATATCAGGTCGGCTAGCAGTCAAGTAAAGTAAAGATCCAATCATACCTCTGTACTTCTTTTGATCAACAGACTTACCACTTGGGTCCTTATCCAATGGAATATTAGAGGTCATGAGAGTATTAATTGGCTTGGCTTTATCCATCTCATACTTCTTCAAAATATCCTTTATGTATTTTGATTGATTTAGAAAGGTCCCATCATCTAATTGTCTTATGCTAAATCCCAAAAAGTAGGACAACTCTCCCATCATACTCATCTCAAACTCTTTACTCATTATTTTAGAAAACTCATCACATAGTTTCTCATCAGAAGATCCAAAAAGTATGTCATCCATATAAATCTGAATAATGAGCAAATCATCTCGAACTTTTCTCAGAAAAAGAGTGGTGTCTACGCTACCCTTAACAAACTCCCTTTCTAGTAAGAATGTGCTGATCCTCTCATACCAAGCTATGGGTGCCTGCTTTAAACCATATAAGGTCTTTTTTAATTTAAAAATATGATTTGGAAATTGGGAACTCTCAAAATCTGGGAGTTGTTCTACAAACACATCCTCTTTTATTTCCCCATTTAAAAAGGCACTCTTAACATCCATTTGAAAAAGCTTAAATCCTTTATAACAGGTAAAGGCTAATAGCACTCTAATGGCTTCTAATCTAGCTATAGGGGAAAAAGTCTCCTCAAAATCTATCCCTTCTATTTGGTTATACCTCTTAACCACTAATCTTGCTTTATTCCTTACCACCACTCCGGAATCATTCACCCTATTCTTAAAGACCCACTTGGTTCCAACTACACTTTGTCCCTTAGGTCTTTCTACAAGCTCCCAAACATCATTCCTAACAAATTGGTTCAACTCCTCCTGCATGGCTAAAATCCAAAACTCATCAGAAAGGGCTTGGTTTATGTTGGTGGGTTCAGTCATTGAGATAAAGGCAGAGTGGTTCACCTCCTTCCTAAGTCCATGTCTAGTCCTAACTCCATTAGAAGGGTCTCCTAAGATCAAATATTTAGGGTGACTTATAGAGTATCTCCAATCTCTAGGCAAGGTGTGTAAAGGTCCAACCCTTTCCTCCAGATCTATATTTTCTACTCCTTGGGTAACATCTCCTACTCTTTCAGTGTTTTGGTGTTCTACTCCCTTCTCCAAATTTTCTACTCCAATGGTAATCTCTCCAACATCATCATCATCCTCAACTTTAGGCTTTCTAGGATTAGACTTATCAAACACTACATGTGTAGTCTCTTCCACCATCAAAGTCCTCTTATTAAACACCCTAAAAGACTTCCCAACACTAGAATATCCCAAGAACACTCCTTCATCAGATTTTGGATCAAATTTTCCTAAGTGAGACTTCCCATTATTGTGAATGAAAACCTTACAACCAAAGACATGAAGGTGGGAAAGATTGGGTGTCCTACCCTTAAGGATCTCATAGGGTGTCTTATCTAGTTTGGCTCTAACATTCACCATATTCAACACATAACAAGCTGTGTTAACCGCTTCAACCCAAAAGTATTTTGAAAGTGAATACTCAGCAAGTATGGCTCTAGCGGCTTCCACTAAGGTTCGGTTCTTCCTTTTAGCTAAGACTCATTTTTGTGTGACAGAAATCTTATCCAAGTGAACCTCGAGTAGTCATCGACAATTACAAAAACATAGACTTTCCCTCCCAAGCTGGCAGTGTTAATGGGTCCAAATAAATCTATGTGAAGGACTTCTAAAGGTCTAGAGGTGCTAATGACCTTAATGGGATAAAAAGTGGAGTGGACTTGCTTTTCTAATTAGCAGACATCACAAAGGTGGTCTTTAGAAAACTTATGTTTGGGGACACCTCTAACTAGGTCTTTTTGGGTCACTTTCTTAAGGGTTTTCATACTAGCATGACATAATCTTCTGTGCCACAACCAAGAATCATCAACAGTAGTTTTCATTCAGGTCATACTCTTATGAGGCCTTTTATGAGAGCTCACCTATAAAATCATCAAATGCCAAATTTAGGAACCCAAGCAGGTTTGGCTCCCTTCTTATGAAAAGTAGAATGCAATGCATGTGTGCTATGCTATGAATCATGCAATTTCAATCTCCACACCCAATATGCACTATGGTGAATAGTGATGTGTCCTAGCATGCCACATGAGAAACATCTAACACCAGGAAAAAGATTTCTTAAATGGTTTGGATTATACTACCTCTTCCCAGGTTTTGGCTTTTGATCAAGTGTGGGTGTCATCCAATCTTTCTTAAGTGTATCCAATTCATTTTTAATCCTCAAGTTAGTACCTTTTAAAGCATCATTATCAATTCTCAAATTTTGCTCTATCTCTTTAGATTTCTTAAAATCATATTCAAGTGAAGTGTGTGAAGCTTTTAATGAATCATGCTCATCAATCAATTTAGAATGCTTTTTATTTAAATCATCAAATTCATCAAGTAGAGCCATATGATTTGAATCAATTGTTGAATGATCTTTAATCAAAATTTCATGCTCTTTTTATAAATTCAAAAGCTCCAATTTTAAACTAGCATAAGTTTTCTTGAGTTTTCTATATGATGCATGAATTTTTTTAGAAACTTCAAGGAGTTAGTCATAGGTTAGTTCACATACCTCTTCTTGATCAAGATGATCATCTACCATTAAGCACAAGTTTGTTGTCTCATCTTCAGGTTTTGTCTCCGATGAATCAGATGCAGAATCCGCCCATAACGCCTTTTGAAATCACTTTTTTTCCTTCCTAAACTTGGGTTTCTCTTCACCTTTTTCCTTTCTTGAGTGAGTCTTAAGTGTAGGGTAATCAGCTTTCACATGTCCAGGCTTCCTGTATTCAAAACAAACCATATCATTAGAACTCTTATAATTTTTGTTTCCCTTACCTTTACTCCACTTTTAATGATACTTTTGCTTCTTCCTTAGAAAGCTTTTGAATTGCCTAGTGATTAGGGAAAAGTCATTGCTTTCAGACCCGAAAGAATCAGAGTCCATGTTGTTGGCCTTCAATGCCACTATTTTCTCATTTCTTTTCTCACCTGCATCAAGATTTCTTTGATTCACCCCTTCTTGTAAGCAATGAGTGAGCCAAGTAAATTATCAATCGAATAGGTATTCAAATCTTTAGATTCAGTTATTGTAGTGATTTTGGCATCAAAAGAGGAAGGCAAGCATCTCAAAATTTTGTTCACTTTTTCGTAGTTTGAAAGTTCTCTTCCTAAGGCATGCAAAGAAGTTATAATTTGAGTAAACCTTATATACATATCAGAAATTGATTCAGAATATTTCATACGAAAAAGTTTATAATCATGCAAGAGAATATTCAAACGATATTGTTTAACTTCATTGGATCCTTCATAAGTAATGCACAATCTATCTCAAATCTCTTTACCAGTAGAGCAAGTAGAAACACGCATGTAATTTTTAGATTTTAAAGCATAGAAAAATAGTTCAAACACTTCGCATTAAGTTGAGCTAAATCTCTTTCATCAAAAGTCCATTCAGTAAGAGGCACTTCAGTTTTAATTCCATTAAGTTCACGAAAAGGTGGAGAATATCCTTCTTTAATAAGCATCCACATGCAATAATCAGTAGATTGCAGAAAAGTAGACATGCGAGTTTTCCAAAAATCAAAAGGAAGATTGTCAAACAAGGGTGGTCGAGTAATAGAATATCCTTCAGTTGTATTATGATTTCTAAAGTTAGCCATGGATCAAAATTTAAAAAGTTTGCAAACTCAGTTTTTATGAATCCCGCTCTGATACCACTTGAAAGTTTGTTAGGGATGTTAGGCCCATAAGAACTAGCCCAAGTCTAACCAAGATGGGGGGTGAATTGGTATTTTAAAAAATGTTTTAATCAAAGCACAACAAAGCTCAAACCAAAATCACCACAGAAAATAAGTGCGAAAAAATTAAATACGGAAGCAGTAAAAAGAACACAAGGGTTTATAATGGTTCGATCAACTCGACCTATATCCACTCCCTGGAGGGGCCCTCTGAGTATTGCATTACCAAAGTGACTCTCCTTTTGCTCCTACAGTAAGGCGGAGAAGCCCTTACAAAAACTTCCTTTTTGTCACCACCGGTAAGGCAGAGAACCCAACTCCTTTTGCTTCCTCCTAAAGCAGCCAGAGAACCTTGATCGATCGCTGAAGCTTACCTCTCCCAACCCTTCCAAGGACAAGAGACTCTAGTGGAAGAAGAAGTGGAACAATGCTTGGAGTAACCCTTATGAATCCCCCTCACAAAATCCTCTCTCTCTCTCCCTCTCTCTCTCTCCTCTAGGCTTTCTCAGGTCAAGACAGCAGCAAAAGATTGTTCAAAATGTTGAACAATAGCTCTTAAATAAAAGAGCTTCAAAATAGCTCATTAATTACAAATTGCTGACATTATCATCTAGGACAATAGGTATATCATCCTATATGATCAGTGCAATTTAAGCCTGATCAGCCAAGATGATCTGGGATGAACAAAAGAAAAATGTTCATATCGCCCAGGCCGATACAATATCGTCCTATATAATTAGTTCAAATTACAGATTATCGGCCAGACAATCACTCTAAAAAGAGGTTGGGACGATTCCAAAATAGCTTGATCGTCCGGGCCGATCTCATGATCATCCCAGATGATTAGTTCAAATCAGACAAAAATCATCCAGAACATCGCCCGAAATTTGAGCTGGCTGATCCTGATAGTCCAGACTATCGCCCAGAATTTAAGCTGGCCGATGTTGATCGTCTAAGAGAAATTAAGGTTTTTTGAACTAATTATCCCGGCCGATCTTGCTATCGTCCAGGACGTTTTGATCGTATCAATCATGCTTAATTGCCTGATTAATTTAGGAATAATTGTGTAATATCGTCCAGGCCGATACAATATCGTCGTGGCCAATTTCCAAAAATAAAGAATGCCTAAATAGATCATGGTGGCTGATTCTTTCTATTTTGAGTCTATCGTCCTGGCCGATATAAATATCGTTCATGCCCATGGGCTAATGACGGTTGCCTTAACAAGATGTCTAGATTAGGGTTTATATTTTGAACCCGATCGTCCAGGAGGATAATAATATCGTCCGGGACGATGTGAGTAAAAACAGAAATTCTAAGTAAGACAGAAAAATCACTCAAGTGTGTGTGTGTGTAGGGTTACTTAGCATCAGAACACTTCAAAGATTACAATTGACTTAAGAAAGGGAAAAAGAAAAGTACAGACTGACTCAGACCTAGTCTACCCAATCTTGAGCTGGTTCCGATTGTCGTCCGATCTTGTGATCCTGAAATATAAGTAGAAAAGGCAATCATAGAGAAACAAGAGTGTTTGCTAACATCAAAATCATAATTCATGAAAAATAGATTTGCAGTAGTAGCCTCCCTATTATCCTATTTCTCCATCTCCACTTCCTCTTTTGAATCTTACTCAACTTTTGAGAAGGGAACAACACTTTTACCCTTACCCTCTTAGGCTTGGGGAACAACCCCTCCTCATCTCTTTTCTGCATTGAGTCTACATAAATAACTATACTTTACTTGGTACTATAAGAGGAAAAGTGGTGGAAGGTACGATTGAGGGAAGTGCATTATGCACTCGAGCAGTTGTCTTACTCAACCTCTTTGAGGGCCCAACAAGATGAAAGTTTATGAAGATTGCTAAACCCTTAAGAACTAGCTCGAGGCTAACCAAGAGAGGTGGTAAATTTGTTATTTAAAAAATTACTTAACTCAAAAAAAGGAAAATCTTTTTATCTTTTTAAATATTGAAAACAACATGCTTATCCCATAATGCGGAAGCATATTAAGTTCAAAATAATCAAAAATTCAACCACACTGTAATCACAAATGAGTGAAATAAAATGCAAAAAAGTAAAAGAACAAACACACAATATTTTATAGTGGATCGATTAGATCTAACCTACATCCACTCCCGAAGGCCTCCTTTGAGTATTGCACTAAACCATCAAGTGTCACTCCTTTGCCCCCCCCCCCCCCCCCCCCCCCCCCCCCCACCCCCCCCCCCCCCCCCCCCACACCACCACACAGCTAGGCGAAGAAGCCCTTACAAAAATCTCTTTCATAGACCTGGTGAGGCAAAGTACCTTAAATCTTTTTCACCCTCCTAGAGTACGCAGAGAACCTAAATACTTTTACTCCCACCAGGAATAGGCAAAGAATTTGAATCCTTTTACTCCTCTTATAGCTGCAGAGTAGCAGTGTCCTTTAGCATGAAAGAGATATTCTTCTTCTCAAAACTTCCCTCAAGAAAAACATTGACTATGATGGTACTAAGGTGCAAGCTTGTTGGAGTAGCCATATGAAATCCCCTCCACACTCCCTTGAAACTCACACGAATCTTCATCCTCTCAAACTCTACCCTTTCCTCTCTCTCTTTCAAGGCTCCCTCTTTAAGTTTTCTCCAAAAGAATTGAGACTTAATGCATGCCAAAGACTATTACAAAGTCTTATGAGAAAGCTTAAATATAGGGCTTCAAAAAACTCTAAAAATTTAATTCAACTGTCAAATATTATACAGTACGATCACATGAACGTCTAGTATGATGTGCAGAATTTGACCTATTAGTACTATACAATCACTAATTAGTACAATATAAATAGTTCAAATTTTCCTCTTAGTACTGTACGATCATCAGTACAATTAGTTTAAATTTGATTGTTGGTATTATACGATCATCAGTATGAATGACAAATCATACAATACAATTAATTCAATGGAAATGCAATTGATCCATGATGAATTATGGAACAACCAAATATTATCTCTACTGATTGTATAGTATGATCCAATTCATACAATACGATTAAAATATCAAAATTAAGCATATTTGATTGATTAATCATAAGATTAAATTAGAAAATATTTTAAACATCGTACAGTACAATTAGGTTCATACTATATGAATAAAACAACTTTTAGAATTCAAATTTTTGCATAATTTAATGAACAGTGGGCTTTCTAATTATAACATTCATCCAGTACGACGTGTTAGTACTGAACGAGTAGTTATATTTCAAAAATATTTTTCTAGAAAAATAAAATATTTTAATAAATGTATATAATAATAAATTATTTAGTATGATATTGATCATACAGTATGATGTATAGAAAAATTAAAATATTTAAAATTATTTCTTTTCCGCTTGTGTTTGTATGAACAGTCATCAGGCTAACATACATCCTTACAAGACTTGTCTCAAGAAAACAAAATATATAACTGAATATTACAAATTCTTTACATCATAACCTATTTTACCTAATCTTGGGCTCTAAAACTTTGTTGGATCATGTATGTTATTCCTGAAATATTAGTACACATACAAACAAATATAGAATATAAATATTAGGAGACATAAAGATGTCAGACATAATATTTGTTATCATCAAAAACATAAACTTGTGAGCTAGAGTTACAATAATCTCTCCCTTTTTATGCTGGCAAATATTACTGGCTGAATTTCTAAACAAAAAATATTTTCTCCTAATCTCTCCCTCACTAAGATGATTATATTAAAAAAAAAGGGAAAATTAAAAAAATAAATAAAAATAAAAAACATTTAGAAACTAAATAACATATAAACTAATACAAATACAAGATGAACATATGCAACTTAAACATAATACAACCAGCTAAATATATTCTCCCCTTTTGACATTATTAAAAATAAGAGAAACACAAAAAAATAAGAATGGAACAATCATAATAAACTAAAGATCATACGGATCCTTATCAGGTGGAGGTGGTGGTGATGTTTAAGAAAAATCAATTAATTTCAATAAATTTTTTTAAAATGAGAAAGTTATCTCCTGATTTTATTTGAAAGCTTAGTAAGAAATTTTTTGACCTCACCTTTGTTAATCCAGCTCAATCTCCCTATAGGCTAAAGTCATTTAAAAAAAATTAATACAAAAAATAAATTAGAAAGAAAATTTAATCTTTTCAAACTTCTTTCAGAAAAGTATCAAAGAAAATAGTATTATAAAGTGATGAATTAGAAATCATGATTTTCAAATTCATATGTAGAAGATATCAATTGGTACATTGATTTATCTAAGATTTAAAGATTTGAAAGATAAGAAAGAGAACTCATTGTTGGCTCATTTTGTTCCTCTTTTATCAGTATTTAGCGCACTTTACACATTTTTTAATTTTTTATACACTTTGTGCATCTTTCAAATTTTGGCGTTCATTACGCATCATTTCAACTGTTGGACTTATTTTGTGCATCTTTTTCTCTTTTACAAACTTGCTTCCTTTCTAAAGTTTTAAAGACTCTAATTGTGATATTGTCTTTCAAATATAAGAGAAGAAGAACTCACTCTCTAATATAAGGAAGAGTAAACCACAAACCAAAACTTGATCCATCTGATATAGACAAAGAACTTGATTAAGAAAAAATTTAATAGATTCATTTATTTCCAAAAATATTCAAATTAGATGAGAACTATAAAAAGATGAAACGGATCTTTGTTTCATGGTCTAATTTTTAATTTAAAATAGATTTTGGTTCAAAAAGAGAAATAATCCCAATAAAGAAGTGAGATGGAGAGACATAATCATTCCTTCCTTTAACTATTTTAGAAAAGTCAACCATCACTTACCAAAAATTTTAAGTAAAAAGGAGGTAAATTTTCCATTTTAAGAAAAAATGTGATTAGAGAAAAGTGAGTTAATTCTCTTATATATATATGAAAATTAATGTGATTTTTGTGTATTGATCAGAGAGACTACACAAAAAATATGGAAAATAAAATAAAAGATCACAAATATAAATATTTTTCTACAAAATAAAAACACAAAGAAAAACACCGAAAATAAGCATATTCACAACAAACTAAAAACATACAAGCATGCATTAACTATAAAATAGATAAATATACAAACAAAACTTTATACCTCATCATCTTGCTCCTGGTTTGATGAATTAGATGCTAAGACTGCCTAAGAGATTTTTTGCTTTTTATCTTTTACCCTTATTAAAATTGGCTTATTTTTACCCTTTTCCTTTGCATGAAAAATTTTTAAATTATGGAACTTATTTTTCATATGTCCGATTTTCCTATACCCAAAACAAATAATGTTAGAGGAATTCTTACCATTCTTACCCTTTTTACTTTTGTTCCACTTTTATTGATATTGATACCTGTGCTTCAGTAGATTTTCAAATTTATATGTTATTGATGATATCTCCTTACTCTCATCATCTACTGAGTCACTTTTATCCATGTCTTTAGATTTTAGCACCATAGTTTTACCTACATCCAAAAGTCATTGACTCACACTTTACATGTGGGCAATGAGTGAGTCAATTAGAATATCAACAGAATAATTATTCAAGTCTTTTGCTTCACATATAGCAGTGACTTTAGCATTAAATTTATCAGGTTAACAATGTAGAATTTTATTGACCTTTTCAAAGTTTGAAAATTTTTTACCTAAAGCTTATAATTATGTCACTATTTGACTAAACCTAATATACATGTATAGGAAAGTCTCATAAGGTTTCATGCAAAATAGTTTATAATCATGTATTAAAATATTCAACTTAGATTACTTGATTTTACTAGTACCTTCTTACGTAGTGCATAATCTATTCTAAATTTCTTTGTCAGTAATGCAAGTAGAGACTCTAATATAATCTTCATAATTAAAAGCTAATAAGAAACAATTTAAACATTTAACATTTAATTGAGAATAAGTTTATTCTACTCTACTCCATTTAATAAATAAAATATCAATTTTGACTCCATCTATAATACGTGATGGTATTGAATAGCCAGTTTGAATCAAATGTCACATTTGATAGTCTATTAATTACAAGAAAGTAGACATGTGAATTTTTCAAAAGATAAAAGAAATATTTTTAAATAATGGTGGTCATGTGATTAAATATCCTTCCATAATATAATAATTTCTAAAGTTAGCCATTAATTGTTTTTCAAAAGTTTTCAAAAACTTATATTTTGAATCATACTCTGATACCACTTGAAAGTTCATAAAGGTTGTTGAACATTTAAGAACAAGCTGAGGCTAACCAAGTGGGGGGTGAAATAGTTATTTTAAAAAAAGTACAAAAAGAAAATAGAAAAACCTTTTTATCTTTTTAAATATTTTAAAATAAATAAATTTATCTCACAATACAGAAGCAGATTAAGTTTACAATAATAAAAAATTCTAACCACACTAAAATCACAAATGTGTGCATAAAATTAAATACAAAAAAGTAAAAGAATGAACACACCAGATTTTATAGGGATTCGATCAAATCTGACCTACGTCCACTCCCTGGAGGCCTCCTCCATGTATTGCACTAAACCTCTTAGTGCATCTCCTTTAGCCCATATCGTTAGGCGAAGAAGCCCTTATAAAAATCTCTTCCATCGACTCGATGAGGCAAAGTACCTTTAATCTTTTTCACCCTCTTGGTGAAGGCAGAGAATTTGAATCCTTTTACTCCCACCTAAAGCAGGTAAAGAACCTGAATCCTTTTACTCTCTCCTGAAGTAGACAGAGAACCTGAATCCTTTTACTCCCTCCTGGAGCGGGAGAGAAAATGGGTCCTTTGACACCAAAGAGATTTTCTTCTTTTTAAAACTTCTCTCAAGATAAATATTAACTATGATGGTACTAAGGTGTATGCCTGTCAGAGCAACCATGTGAAATCCCCTCCACACTCCCTTAAAACCCATAAGGATCTTCTCCATCTCAAACACCACCCTTTCCTCTCTCCCTTCCAAGGCTCTAACTTTAAGTTTTCTCCAGATGAACTTAGACTCAATGCATGCCAAAGACTATTACAAATTCTTATGAGAAAGCTTAAATAAAAGGCTTCAAAAAAAACACTAAAAATTTATTCAGCCATCAAAGATCATACATTACAATTGCAAGATCGTTCAGTATGATGTGTAGAATTTGAACTATTATAACTATATGATCACCAGCTAGTACAGTACAAATAGTTTAAATTTTCCTATTATTATTATACGATCATCAGTATGAATAGATCGACTTTATCTGTTAGTACTATACGATCATCAATATGAATGAACAATTATAATATGTTTAGTTCAACTAAAACAAAGTTCATCCAGGATGAATAATGGGATGACCAAATATAATCTCAGTTGATCGTACAGTATGATCCAATTTATATAGTATGATCAGAATATCAAAATTAAGTAGATTTGACAGACTAATCATAGGATTAAATTAGGCAATATTTTAAACATCGTACAATATGATTAAGTTCGTACAGTACGAATAGAATAATTTTTAAAATTCAAATTTTTGCCTAATTTAATGAACGGCAGGCTTTCTAGTTAAAATAATCATCCAATATGATGTAGTACTCGTACTATACGTTTAGTTATATTTCAAAAATATTTTTCCAGATAAATTAATATTTTAATTTAATTTTTTAATAACAGATCATCCAGTATGATATTGATCATATAGTATGTTGTATATAAAATTTAAAATATTATTTCTCCTCCTCTTGTGTGTGTCTGTACAGTCACCAAGCTAGAATACACCCTTATAGGACTTGATTCAAGAAATAAAAAATACATAAATAAATATTATAAATTCTTTAAAGCATAACCTATTCTACAAAGTCTTGAGCTCTGAATCTTTATTAGATCGTGCATGATGTTTCTGAAATGTTAGTACACATACAAATAAATATTGAATGTAAATATTAGGAGACATAAAGATGTGAGCCACAATATTTGTTATCATCAAAAATATAAACTTATGAGCACGAGTTGCAACACTAGAGTCTTGTTTGCAAGTAGAGAAGCATGAAGCAATTAGAATCACCTCTACAAGGACGAAAGTAAGACTTGCCTTCCATGCCTTATGGAACTTCTCTAGGGATCTTACAAGAGACTCTCCATCTAATTTACTTCTCTTTAATTATTTAACTTTTATTAGTGTGAAGCCCTAGGATATAATGGAATGATTAGTTTACATAAACCTTATGTTTTATTCTTAACAATCAATAACAATAATTGAGCTACTAAACTCTTGAATTATAAAAGTAATACAAATCAAATTTCATTCCAAAAAAATATAATTAAATTAATCCAGAGCATGTCTATAAATCAAAATAAAAAAACTGAACTACAAGATCAATACCTCAAACACAAAAACTTCAAAGCTTGCTTCTACACTTGATCTACTTAACAGGGCCTTTACCTTTTCCTAAAACATTAAAAGAAGATAATAAGCATAATTAGCTCAGCAGACTTCCTATCCTTACCCATCATAGATATCATATTCTAATTAGGAGTATTTATAATACATATATAATTATAATAAGAAATAATTAAAGTTATAGACAACAATAAAGCCATGAAACATAATTTTAAGACCTCACAGTGTAATTAACATTTTAACTTATTGGAATCTGAGAGACTGAAATTATGTTTAAATGATAACAAATATTATTTGGTGGTATTTGATTTCTCATATGATTTTTTATTGCATGTATTTTTCTATGTGTACTAACATTTTAGGTTAAGCATACACAAAGCACTACTAAAAAAATCAAAATATAAGATTGGGTAGTATAGGATTGATGTTTTCAAAAGTCTATAATTTTAGCATTTCTTGAGTCTCTATTTTTATAAATGGTGTTTAATAGTTTAGCAATTGTGCACAAACATAGAAGGGGAGTGAAAATCAAAAATATAAATATTTTAATTATTTTATAACTCATATTGTACAATCTGTTGCTATAAAAATTAATTAAAATGTTTTATTTAACTAAGAAAATATTTTTGAAATATAAGTAATCGTACAGGACAAACACCACATCGTACTCGACAATCTCTCATAATCAAAAAACCTCATTATTAATTAAATTAGGTAATAATTTGAATTTTGAATTTTATGCTACTCATATATTATGAACTTGATCGTATTGTATGGTGTGTAAATTATTTCCTAATTTAATCCCCAAAATTAGTCAAGAAAATCAAGGTTTAATTAATATGGCAAATTGTACAGTGCATTATCAATCATAATTGACAATTATAATATATGAAATTTAGTCATTTTAACGTCCAAGATGAAATTATAATTTTTGAACTAATCATATAGTATGATGTAAATCGTATTAGATGAATGATATAGATAATTTTCAATCATCCTAGAGTTTATCCTACATGATCTAAAGAACATTGAACTAATCATAACTTACAATTCCATGATCCTACTGTACAATCGATATATAAATTTTATTGGAGTTTGTCTTTCTTACATAATGAACAGACTATTTTGAACTAATCGTATTATATGATCTTTGATCATACTGTATAAATAATGACTATTGAATTAAATTTCTAGGTTTTTTTAAATCCCTCTATTTAAGATTTCTTATTAGACATTATTAGAGTCTTTTTGATAATCAATGGGTTTTTCTACTAAAAGAAAGCTTGAAGAGAGAGCTAGAGCTTGGGAGAGAAAGTGTGAAGTATGTTAGAGAGGGAGAAGAATGTGGTGTGATTCTTAGGACTGTGAGAGGGAGTTTCACATGGTTGCTCTAGCAAACTTGCACCTGAATTCCTCAAGCGTCAAGATTTTTCTTAAGAGAAGTTTTGGGAAGAAAACCCTGTTAGTGTCAAAGGACTACTCCATTGCACCATGGAAGGTGGAAGTGATTTGAGGTTCACTACCTTCATCAGGAAAGTGAAAAAATATTTGAATTTTTTCCTTCACTAGGAGAGTAAAAAAGGATTCCAAGTTAGTTTCCTTCACTAAGAGAGTGAAAAAGATTCCAGGCGTTCTACCTTCACCAGGATGTAGAAAAAGCTTCAAGGTTCTTTACCTCACAAGGAGGATGAAAAGGATTATTGTATTCTCTTTTGAAATTCTCCTATCCCATCTAGGGCTGTGTGTTGTGAAAGTCGTTTAGGCGAATGCGAATCGATCAATAGAAGGGTTTCTATACCTACTACCATTCTACCGCACTAGGTTGATGTAAGAGATTGTGTAAGGGCTTCTCTACCTTATTATGGGAGATAAAGGAGAGACACTAAATTTTTAGTACAATGCTTGGAGAGGACTCCGGAGAGTGGACGTAGGTCAAATTTTTACTGAACCACTATAAAATTGGGTGTGCTCATTTTACTTTACTTTTTTGCATTTTATTTTTTCCTGAATTTTAATTTCTTGCACTTTTATTATTCCTACACATCTTTGTTT
The DNA here is from genome assembly GCA_022539455.1 of Dendrobium nobile. Classification (NCBI taxonomy): domain Eukaryota; kingdom Viridiplantae; phylum Streptophyta; class Magnoliopsida; order Asparagales; family Orchidaceae; genus Dendrobium; species Dendrobium nobile. The sequence continues at coordinate 30,692,432 of CM039728.1, read as the reverse complement.
TGATTAGCAAGCTTTATTTGGTTTGATTTTTATTTGAAAAAGAAAATTAAAATTCAAAATTAAAATTAAAAAAAATATATTTTGTTATTTATTTTTGTCATGAAAATAAAATAGAGCAAAATTATATTATTTTTATTAAGCTTTTTCTCATGTTTGTAATTGGTTTAAATAATTAAAAAGATTTCTTTGAGAGAATTTTTAAATAACCAATTCACGCCCCCGCCGACCCCCCCCCCCCCCCCCCCCCGGTGTGCCTAGGATAGTTCAACAAGGTTTAACAACCTTACTTGAACTTTCAATTGGTATTAATGATACTTTTAAACCTTCACCGATACTTTCAGCCACTTCCACAACTACCTCATCAAGGGCCTTCTTATGAGTAGTGTGCCTTATCTATGTAGCTTATTTTTATTTCTCTTCTTGGTAGTTCTCATATTTTTGTTATTGTTGTTTGTTCAATGTTCTCCTTTTTTAGTGATGCCAAAAAGGGGAGTAGTAGGTTGTTGGCTATATTATGTTGATTAATTTGATTAGTGTTTATTTATGCATTGATTTTAGTTTATGTTGTTATGTTGATGTTAAATTTATATATTTATATATATATATATATATATATATATATATATATCCCTAATTTTTAAAAAGAGATTACTTAGTAAGGGACATAACTTAGGAGAAAATTAAAATTAACTTGTAATCCATCCAATAATGCTTGTCATCATTAAAAAGAAAGAGATTATTGGAATCCAGGAACCTGAACTTATATTTTGATGATAATAAATATTATTGGATTGTATTTACTTTCTCCTATGATTTATTATTGTATATATTTTTTGTGTGTACTAATATTTCAAGTTAAACATACACCAAGCACTTCCATAAAATCATAGCTCAAGACTAAGTAGTATAGGATTGATGTTTTCAAGAGTCTGTAATTTTATCTTTTCTTACGTCTCTTTTTTGTAAAGGGTGCTTAGTAGCTTAGCAATGATGCACACATATACAATGGGGAGTGAAAAATTAAAATTATAAATTTAATTATTCTACAACTCATAATGTACGATCTACTGCTACAAAAATTAATTAAAATATTTAATTTAACTGAGAAAATAATTTTGAAATATAACTAATTGTATAGTACAAACACCAAATCATACTGGACGATCTGTTGTAATTAGAAACCCTTCCATAAATTAAATTAGGTAATAATTTAAATTTTGAATTTTAAGCTATTCATATAGTATGAACGATATTGTACTATAGGATGTGTAAATCATTACCTAATTTAATACATGTAATTAGTAAAGTAAATCAAGATTTAATTAAAATAAAAAATCATATAGTGCAATGCCGATCATACTGGATGATTGGTAGAGATAAAATGTGGTCGTCCCAGTGATTGTCCTAGATGAAACCTTAATTTTTGAACTAATCTTACAGTATGATATAAATCATATCGGATGAATGGAAGAGAAGCTTTCCAATCATCCCGGAGTTTGTCCTATACAATCTAATAAACATTAAACTAATCATATTGTACAATCCCATGATCGTATTGTAATTTACTTTTAGCACTTTATTGTTCCTACGTTTTAATTTTTTGTACATTTATTATTCCTATAAATCTATATTTTGATTATCAAGCTTTGTTTGGTTTGATTTTTATTGGAAAAAGAAATTTAAAATTAAAATTTAAAATAAATAAAATATTTGTCATTTATTTTTGTCATAAAAATCAAAAAGAGCAAAATTATATTATTTTTATTAAATTCTTCTACTTACTTATAACTCCACTTTCACTTATGTCTCCCTTTTTCCTCACACACTCACATCTAGAGACTGAGATCAAAATCCCTTCCAAATCTACCCTAAGCTGAAGGGGCTAAAAGAATACGTATAGTGTTACATTACCTTTCACACCGCAAGTGAGGCAAAAATCCCTCCCGCAACTACCTTAAGGAAATGGGAAGAGAATAAAACATTCAAGGCCCTTATCACATAACAAAGAGTGCAATTTTTCACATTTAAAATATCTCCAATGCCATGTTATGCTCAATGTAAATGCAATGCAATAGCAATTAAAATATAAATCTAATGTAATGTCCAATTAATACATGAATTTCCTATAAAAATCTATATTGTATGTATACCAGCATACTCACTGAACTTTTCTTGTATCATTTCAAATTTCAGATGGGCATTCATATGAATATTTTAAGACTTTTAAATAGTTATTTCAATTGCCATAAAAGCTTTAATCAAAATATATACTCAAAAATTTGTGCTGCCAAAAACTCAACCGATAAATATTAGCATTTTTACAATCAAAATGTTCAAAATAGAGCATAAAACAATGTATAAAAGGTTACACATTGAGAAAGTTGTAAAATCCAAAGACAACAAAATTTTAATCCATAACTTTCTATAAAATATGGGAAATTAAAATTATAGATCGGGATTCAAAAGTCTAAATTATGCTTTATAAAGTTTCTTAACTTGCCTGACTTTCAAAACCCGAGCTTTGGCCTCCAAATCCTCTCCCTCACTTTTTCTTCTATCTTTTCTCCTTCCCTCTTCTTTTCTCTTCTTAGGCAAGGCAACTGTGGTGAATGAAAAATGGCAAAAGATTTTAGATATTTTAAAATTATAGTTCCACTATTTGGACTTAGCGACACGACACATACCTTTCCAGCGTCGTAGGTCCTAAAGAATCTTCCAGATGCTCCCAATATATCCTCACATGAGATTCAACACCAGGATAGTGCATCTCGGCATAGTAGCGCACACCCAAAACCTCGATACTGCAACGGTGCCAACCTTGGCACCTGCTGAGAAATTTTCAAGCGTTGGATTTTCACTTTTCCAACCTCAACCTAGATTCATTCAAGCCCCATTGCACATTTTAAATCTTACAGTTGTACATTACATCAACTACAAACGAGTATTTAACTTAATTAACTTTAATTACCCGAGTTTCAAGACAACGAATATTACAATTAACATGGGCTCATTATTACTGGTGGGTTCCACTTGAGATTGAATCTATGCGACTTTAGATCAAGAATTGCTACCTTAGGAATAACGATCACCATTGTTTGTGCTAACGAGCTCCTTACAATATAGAGATTTTCTTAGCGTACCTCTCAATGAGAGGCACATCATTAAAGCAATGAGAGGCACATCATTAAAGCTTGAGGAGAGGATTACCCTCAACTTGCTTTTCTTAAATATCACGACCTTACTAGGCTAAGTCTCTTTGGCCCTTTATCGCCTTGCTCGGCTGTACTTCTACATCCTTACTTGGCTCCTTTGTAGCAAGGTTACTCGACCTAACCACAGTTGCTTACTTCTTTACAGGCTAGTTAGTTCCCCTCAACTATTATTGACTTCCTTTTACAGAGAAAAGATTTCCTCAACTTCTTAGTGTCCATGTCAGCATAATTAGAAGGTCTTAAGTTGGGCATCTATCGAGAGAGCTCGTAGAAAGCACTTAGAGAATGATACAAGGGAGAGTAAATGAGAATATATACATGTATATGTTCAAAGCAAAAAAAAAGAACTATCAGACGTATTTTGTCCAAACAATCTTTCAAACAAAATGAACTTTCAGATATATTTTTCAAATAAATATATATTAAAGATATTTGTCCAAATATATGCATTATGGAAACATATAAAGTCAATTTTCCTTTTCTAATTTTATGCTAAATTTTGAATATCATGAGACAAGATATTTAACATATTTATATATATCTAGCTAATTGTCTTTTCTCTCAGAGCAATTCAGTGTCCACAAGCTCTATAATCTTCTTCTCCTCTTACAATATACTTCTCCAAAATCTAGAGCATATTCATATGATCTTCTTCTCTATTATATTGATCCACCCTTTACTCATCACCAACACATGCAGAACCCTACTTGACACGGCCCCTCACGGCGCTTTCCTATCTTCAATTCATCTAGCAAGGAAATCGGCATCAGTGCAGCCTACAAAGCTTTATTCCCTTTATAATCATTTAAATCCTAAATCTCAAACTAAATAGCCAAATAATGTATAAAAATTTCACAAACAGCATTCAAAATTTAGCACAAAATTCAATAAATTTTAATTTACATAATTTTTTAAATTCTACTTTGAGTTAAAATCCAGGTATAGCCAAACAATCCCGTCTTTTAAAGAGATAATATGATATTGCATTTTATTGTTTGAAAAAAAAATAGAGAAAATGCTTTTTTCATTAAATCACATATTATACAATGAGAATGATGAAATCCTAACCTCATTGCTAAAAAATGCCTCTAATCTAAGATACTGCTTAGATACTAAAATGGTTTTAACACAACATAAAAAAGGGGCGACGATGGCATTTTTATTATTTCTTAAAACAGTTTTTTAATTTAGAAATTAAAATTTTTATATTAGAAAGTTATTTTAAGAAGTAGTAAGAAGCTGTTTCAAACGAAGCCTTAGAAAATGAAAATCATATTATTTTGCAAAACCCTTATAAGTCAACCTAAAACACTACAAGCATAGTAAAATGTAAACCTTCTCACACAAACACGATAGCACACTATTATACACCTGATAGTGATCACAATTAGATCTTAAGTACAATAATACCTGCCCGCTCAATCACAATAGAGCATAAGTATTTAATTACATCAATCATCACGTAAGATCAATATAAAGAACAAATAAATGTAAGTAAAAATTAAATTAATTTTAACGTGGTTCAGATTTATTAAACCTCTAGGATCTATTTTGAACAGCTTTCTGATTATTTTATTTTTTAAATAATTATAATTTCTTTTAATTAATATTTTCTTTCTATTTTTTTAAAAAAATTATAATGAAAAATTATTTTTTTACAACAAAAATAACTAAATTGACATCTCCACATCAACTTTCCAGCCAATTTTATAAAATACTGCATCCATCAAAAAAGATTGTCATAATCAAAATTAGTCAGATACTCAAAATTGTTGAAGAGTGGCTGAGGCATTAAAAGCTCCAGTTGTGACTCGCGTTAGTGCGATATATATTTCTTAAAATTGTCTTATTTCTTGAAATTGCGACTAATTGTGCTTAACAAAAAAAATCATTTCCTAATTGTTACTTTTTGACTCAAATAGATTTAACTCGCATTATTCCATGATTTTTGAAAGCATAGGGCAAACATTATAGACTACAAAAATCAACTTTATAAATAGACTGATACAATGAAAGATCCGAGATATAGAGAATAACTCATATGCATGTAGTTCCAAAAACCAGAATAACAAAAAATATTACAAGCATTAAAGCCTTAAAAAAGCGGGACCAAAAGAATGAACACGAAGAAATCTTTAAAATTGAAGAGGAGAAAAAAGAAAATGGAGATGTGAAATAGTAAATCAGAAATTCAGAGATGATGGCAGATTGAAGAAGAACAAGAGATATTCATTGCTCTTAAAGGGAGAAAACTTAAAGAACAACTAAAATAACAGGAATAAGGTACATGAGTGCAGAAATAGAATGTCGAAAAGGCCGAATTTAAAAATCTTGTGAAGAACAAAAGCAGGGAAGGAAAGGGCATAATTCATCTTCATTTTAATTATTCTTTAAAAAAAAATGAAAATTGAAAATGGACCAAAACAAGACCTTAGATTTCTAGCTGATTTTGAGCCAAAAAATAAAAATTAAAAAAAAAATCTATTTTGACATAGAACTCGATCAATATCCACTTGATATAAACTCAAATGTTACCCAGCTATCAAAGTAAGAACAAAGACTCGTTTCATTAAAAAGAGAGCCATGAAACTTTTCCCATCGAACTATGATAATTTTATATACATCACATAAAAGCACGTAGTGCTCTATAAGACGTTTTTTACATTTAACATTCCAGTTGCAGTAAAGAGCCCGACAAAATCGTCACAAACACAAAACAACAGACATACCTAAGAGCCTTCCCGCGGCATGGACTGATGTTCTGCAACAATACTCTGCTTAAACTTTGCTGATGCGAAAAGCATCAGAATAATTTAACCTGATTATAATCGTGAAAAGCAAACATAAAACAGAAGGATTCAATTTTAAAGATTGGGTACCTTATCAACAAAATAACATGATGGATATCACCGACCTCATTCTCTGCCATGAGCATAAGCATCTCAAGACGCTTATCAAATTGAACTGCACTGTCATCTCTCTTATCAAGTTCTGCACCCTCAGCCTCAAGCCACTTCTCTCGCAAGTCATCAAGAAGATTGGCTTGACCGGAGTAATCTATGGACCCAGGAGCACTAGGGCGCGTGGTACGAAGAGAGGAGTCTCCAGAAGGTGGAGGAAGGGTCAACAGCATCGCCCTAAATTCTTGCGTCTCGGCAAATGTCTCAAAGTTGCATGCCATGATATCTAAACAGTACTCTCTAATCTTCATGACCCCGTACCTGCAAGATTCCATAGGCCATTTCAACAACGTAATGGATTATGAGAAGAAGACGAATCTCCCAAAACTTTTGATGTTGAGAAACACGCTTATAAAACTGGTTGCCGAAGAAAGAAGCAACAAATTCTAGATTGTTTACGTTACTTAAAACCATAAAATGATCACCAACTACTCTTCTCAAATTTCTTTGAGTTCAGTATAGAGATTGGAAAAAGAATGCCAAGAAGAGGTGAAATTATTCTGTGCGGACGCCGAACGTCGTCCAGAGACCAATCAGAATGCACCACGTCACCCCCTGCTTGGTACCCAGCTCCGTACTGCTCAATACAGCGGCTCGGTACCGCTAAAATGGCGCATTCAGGTCGGTCTCCGAACGGTGAACTGCATTCAGCGTCCGCACAGAATAATCTCTCCATGAAGAGGGCATGTACATGTACTAGATAGACAGGGGCGTACTCTCTTGATTTTCGAAGTAGCAAATCTAAAAAAAGCTGCTAATGAAGATGATGGTAGAAATATCACAGTTCAAACCGTCCGATTTAAATTATATGTGCTTATCGATATAATTCATGTATTCCATCTTCAAAAACAGTAAAATAGACAGCTATGCTCTTCATGATATTACCATACAAAATTCAAGGATAGTTTAAAAAAACTCCATTTTTTTAATTAAAAAAAAAGCATATTTGTAATGGTAACAATAAAACTGTAATGAAGTTTACATGTCAGATAATATCACCCAATGACAGAGTTCTGCAGGAGATGCCATTTCCAAGTGAGATAACAATGCATCGGCAACAGCTCGCTTAAGAGAAAACAACAAGTATCTTGAAGCAGCATCAAACATTTCTTCTGCCTAACCAATCAAAACTGTGTATTAATAACCTAAATACACACAAGAAAGAATTTAACGCAATAGGTTTTTTGTTCATTATAATAGCAAGCAGAATAACCTGATCAGGATCCACATCCGTCAAGCCATCGGTGTACCTGAATTCAAAAATAAAGTGCTTACTAGAGAATAATGGAACAGAATATTTTAAAGGGGAATAAGACAGCAAGGGATTGGTATTTTTACATGTATTCTATCATCTTCTCAAACACCTCTGTACTTAATTCATGCTCCTCCAAAAATGGAACGGAAGAGCTTGATAGGCAATCATTATTTTCCAGGAAATCTGTCATGCGAGACAACCTAGCCTTAAAATACTCTGACCTAGATGCCAGTATAACTTGGTGACAGCGAAAAATTCTTTTTCCTACTTTTATACAAACATCAGCAAGATCATCACCATACTGGCCCATGTGCAACTCATATAAATTACTATCTGTATGTTTGTAAAGAGACTTGACAACGGAAGTTTGTAGAATTTGACGCAAAGCAGAAGGAAGTCTATCCTCCTCTGGTAAAGACAAACCTTGCAAGATAAACCTTTTCTGGGAATTATCCACTTCCTTCAATGATTTATACTCTGCATATTTTTGATGAATACATTCCTTTTGCACAATTTTCTGCAGTTCTTCACATTGGCAGGCTTTGCATGTGCGAGCAAGATCCTCCATATCATCCACTGCAACTTCAAGCCTATCAGAGTAGAAGAAATGGATGAGACTGTACAAAGCAGAATAAGATAGCTTCTGGCTGGAGAATCTCACTTCTTTTCTCTCTTTCCAATCTAACTCAAATTTTCTCTTAAAGAAGGGTGATCTTGCACTTAAGATTACCCGATGAGCTTCAATAGGTCTTCCATCTACATAAAATGTGATATCTGGAGGGATAGATACCTCACTAAATGAAATCTGACCTGTTCAATGATGATTCATGTGTTATTGGTCATCCACCAGAGAAAGAGAGATAACATGAAGGTTAACTTAATCATTAACAAACTGCAATCAGGAAAATGAAAAATCTCCCCTGAGTACTACATTTTTATTACAATTACATGAGAGCCAGAGGCCATGGACCTACTGATATTACACTGGTCCCGTGCATGGCACCGCACAGAAGCAAGAAATCAGTTTATATGTTAAACAGATCAAGTATTACGAGTAAATGCAAGTGGGAATTCTCTCAAATGAGTGATGCAGTGCCACTATAGTGGACCTTAATGCGCTCAACTGCTACAATATTAAATTCATTGTTCTGACAAGCTACATCCAAGTTCATGCCTAGAACTTTCACACTCAGCGTCCAAGATCAAAGATCAAATTCAACTTAAAAAAACTCAAAGAGTGTGTCCATTATGAAGACATAAAATGTAGATCTAACACAGATACAAGGCACATGAAAAAGTGGCATCAACCTGAAAAACTCCTTAAACAATTGCTTGATACTTTAGCCCAGATACGCTTGCTTCAAGCACACCCAGCAAAGGAACATGGTATACAAGAATACAGACGGAATGTCTTGGATAGAAAGCATAGCTAAGTTAACCGATCAGTGATTAGGTCTGTTCAAACTTATAGAGTACAGCAGTTCTTGTAAAAACCCATTAGAGAAAAAAAATCTCTGTTAGATGTTTCCTCAAGTTTTAGCACTACTTATTTCGCAATACAAGAGCAGCTCAAAATATATATTTATTAAGTGAAAACACTATTGAATATAAAAAATGTGTCATAACAGTGATATGATCAAAGTGAACTATTTTGAATATAAAATATCTTTCAATTGATAGGTCCAAAACTGTTGACCTCCACATCAGATAAAGAAAATAAAAAAAATGGCTTAAAATCATACCTCTGCATCACCCCATGCCGCAAATCCAGTTAAGATCCCGCCGTTGCTACAGTGCCCCATATCCTGCAATCGGCGCCGAATGGTCCTATCGCACGTCTACAGAGATCGCCTCGATCTCACTCCAGCTCCCGTCGTTAAATACCCGACCAAGAGAAGCATTCGGCCTCTGACCCACTCTCTGCTCTCTCCCACAGCTTCTGTTCGCACACTCCGAGCCCCTCCCTCTCTCATTCGCGACACCTCTTCCATCTCTCCCGATCCCGACACACCACACCGAGCTCCCGTCTTCGACATCCCTCTGCTTCCACAACCGAACCCCTTGCTTCTTCGGCTCAGAGAGAAACAGAGAGAGAGAGAGAGAGAGAGAGAGAGAGAGAGAGAGGTCTTCTCCTACCTGAAGCCAAATCCAGCGACCTTGTCGAACTCCCTCTCTGTCGCAAGCCACACCAAGGCCGACGCCTCTAAGACCCTTACCTGGAGTCGACGTCGAAGCCAACCCCTATTTCCGACCTTGCCTTCTTCCTTTTGCTCGACCACAGCTCTCAGCCGACCGCCCCTCTCTTGCCTGAAGCCTTCCCACGACCAATCCGAGCTCTTCCTTCCCGATTCCTCCCTCTCTGCCTTGGCCAAACACTCCTACCCGAGAGCCCCTTAGGTATAGGATAATTTCTTATTATTATTATTATTATTATTATTATTATTATTTGAGATTAATTATAATTAATTTATAATTAATCTCAAATTAAAATTTACTTAATCTATAATTAATTTTAAAATGAAATATAACTAGTTATAAATAAATATAACTAATTATAATTATTTTATAATTAATTATAATTTAATTTAATTAATTTATAATTAATTTTAAATTAAAAATAATTGATTATATATTAAATATAATTAATTATATATATTTTTAAAATTAATTATAAATTAAACCTCATTAATTTGTAATTAATTTTAAATTAAATATAATTAGTTGTATCTACAACTAATTATATTTAATTTATCATTCAAATATAAATTAATATGCCCTTCACTCTCTTACCTCGATATCTGTGTCGGACCGAAAAACCGCCCCAAGCACGCCTTTAGTGCGCGTGGTGGGATGGGACCCCGGTGCGACACCTACGACGAGGTAGGCGAGTGACCCCTCGATCCACGTGCCAACCACGACAACCCCGCAGAGGTATGAAATTTTCTAAACTCAAAATCCTACTTCAATGTTCGTGGCAAATTGGAGAACCGCCCCATGCACTCCTTTGTTGCGCATGGTGGGATGGGACCCCGGTGCGGCACGTACGGCGAAGCGGGATCACTTATAAGTACCCCGGGCGGGGGGAAAGCAAATTGTCCTCTTTTCAAATAAAACACTTTTTAAAAACCCCATACACGCCTTTGTTGGCGTGGTTGGAGAAAAAACAAAAAAAATACTGCCGCGGTGTCTCAACAACACCAACCGTGCACGTCTTTGTTGACGTGGCGGGTAGGCGGCCTCTTGGTTTTTCCCTTAAATGGGGGAGACGCCGGGAGGCTGCCAAAATTTTGTCTGAAATACAGACAAGGACTTGGAACAATTTGAGACCTATTGCACTCGAATGACATGCAAGAACGACGGATGACTTGTATTTGGACTTTTGAACAAAATCTAAGTGGCTTAATAAACATATGAACCCAAATAAAAAAAATGTGCAAGAGGCTTAATTCAAACTAAAAACCAAACTTGGACAAATGATGAACTTGTGTAAGACTTGAGTCGAACTCAAGCTGAACTGAACCCAAGAGGCTACAAAGGACTTGTCACATGAAGAAACGAAAGTAAATTTGAATGTGGACCAAAGCTGAACTTGAACTCGGACTCAGACTCCAGGGGACTTTATTTGGACCTGATTTGAACTGAACTTGATAACTGAATGACAAAGATAACGAAGCTTGAACTGAACTTGATTGATCTCACTTTGAACTTGAACCTGGACTCTACAAGACCACAGGGGACCTTGATTTGGACATGAGCTTGGACAATAGAACAAATGACTATACTTGGGCTTGGACTCAAGCCAGAACTTGATGTTGAACTTAAAGGAAATATGGATAAAATCAAATCCTATGACATGATGTGATGTTCTTAATAGATAACACAACTTATTTACAAAAATGAATCGATAAGAGCTCTACCCATACACTATGGTCTCTTTTAGTGACAACAAAAGACCTACTACACATACAACAATTCATTTACAAGAAGCTATAGGAATATTATGAATATTTGTGGATGATCGTGGAAGACAATGAACCTACAACATTCGAACAATTGCAAGCAAATACACCAAACTATAGAGGAGCTTCATTGCATATAAAGAGTTACCCACAGATGATAGTAGAAGTGTGTGGTAATATAATCATGACTGAAGTATTGAAGGGCACACAAACAGATGTGGCATACCACCTTCAAGCAGAACACAACACATCAATGAAATAAATAAGTCTATAGGGTTCTTAATGAGAATCTTCCATAAATGTAATATCCAAACTACAAGTGGAAGGGATGACTCATGATGGTTCTACTCATGATGGTTATTAGGAATATGTCACGAATACATTGAAGTCTCCCAAACTCACCCACAATCAGTCATGCAAGCAAAATACAGTTCTCTCCCCACAAGTAGAAGGCTTCAATGATGCTGTCAAAGACCGATATATCATCTACACTAAATGCTACATACAAAAAATGTAGAGGAACAGTAGCAAATGCAAAAGCCTACAATCGATTCTAGAAGACTTATATGTAAAGAGAGCTGACCACGAATAAAGGGACCATGTCTATAACGAATGCAACTCACCGTACGACCTAAAGCAGGAGATTCGTTAGTGCACTACGATCCACCTGCAGAAATCAACGAGTAGTGCACGACGATCTACCTGTACGAAGCAGCGAACAACTCTATTCAGAAGCTGCTACGTCACGCCACCGGATCCGCAAGTTCTATGCAAGCGGATAGAAGGCGTCTACAAATACTTTCAAAGTACCCCCACGTGCACTATAGTTTGTATACACATAGGTACACTAAAAGGGGTAAAAACAATTATAAAACCCGTATGTGCCCCGGCGAGCGTGTTATTGGTACACACGTGACGTCTAGGGATGCTGCGCGGGTTATCAAATTTTAAACCCGATCTTCCTTAGCAGGTAAAAAGGAGTAGACAGGATTTATTATTAAATACTCCCAAACCCGCATGGGCCCCGGCGAGCGTGTTATTGGTACACACGTGACGTCTAGGGATGCTGCGCGGGTTGACAAGTGAATTCAAGTTCGAAACCGATCCTTCTATACGGGTCAATAGAAGTTGGCAGGGTTCGAACCAACAAACAAATATACGGTTGTGACGACCGTGATATTTAATACATTCATATTAGGCCTTCAAGGCCTATAACAATGAGAATTCACTATCAAGGGCATAAAACCTTCGAAACCCGATCCTTAGTCAATAGCTCGGCTGAGTTGCCAGGGTTCGATCAAACAAATGAAAATGACCCACAAACACCCTGATGATGGCCGTGTTGAATGCAGATCTCAACCGGAGGAGTTTCCAAATATTTTTCAAATGTCATTCCAAATACTCAAAATTCCATCCAAATACCCACAAAAATCCAAAAATTCAAAGCTCCACCCAAAATCTCAAAAATCCCAAAATTCCAAAAAAAAAAAATTAAAAATGAAACTATCCATCCCAACACTTAAAGCAAAGCTCATCCACCCTCCGCAACAGTCTGGCGGGGTGGACAAATTCAAATAAACTCTAGCTCACAAAGAGCCAAATGCCTAGTCGAAAATATCACTAGGATCCATTCTCAAACAATCTCTTGCCACTAAGGACATGGTACGTGTCCTCTAACCGGCAGTTTCGCCGCCAAATGGCACTGCAGGTAAACGGTTATGACCCGGGGCCTTCTGAACTGAGTGGTTTTGCCGCCAAATGGCACCACAGATAGCGGTTATGGCCAGAGCCAATACGCTCCTTAGTGGCGTTAAATCCTTGAGATATGAATCAATAGGATATGATTGATATGGCACAAAGCCCTCTGTTAGCTAAGGTGGATTCAAATTTGTCCCCTTAGACAAACATTCACCCTAGGTCTACAAGGTCCCCTTGGACGAAGCAACCCATGGCTGCCGACAAGGATCCTTCTGTCAGTTTGGGTCGACTACCTCCTCTGACTAAGTAGACCAGGGACCACGATGGCCCGGGACGACGGAACCATGGGATCTTGAACGGGTCCATCATCCATTCCCCCACCATCCGCTTTAAGTGCAAGATGGTGCAATTTCTATTTTTAAATATCAAATTTCCAAACATCCAAACTTTTCCAAATTCCCAAATTCTCCAACTATTTTTAAACTCAATTCTCAAATTTTCAAATATCAATACCTACGCTGCTACTATATGCCAGATAACACGTATCTCTACGTATCTGATCGACGACTAGCCTTAATCGAAAGTTCTCTCTCATGATCGGGAGGGGTAATTAACTATAGGGGCTTGCGCCTATAGGAAACCAGAACTCAGATCATAAAGTCCTCGCAAAATGAGGGCGAAATCTCTGGGTAGTGTCTTATCTACAAACCCATCTACCTTCCAAAATTTACCCCGGAACTTAATCCGTTAAAACTCCCCTCGCCGAATGAATAAAAAAGAAAAGCGCGGCGGGGAGGCCGGGGCCGAATTTTCGGAGCCCATAGATTTCTGGCGACTCCGCTGGGGATTGGTTTCTCTTTCCATTTTTGGCTACTCGTCTCAGTGTTATAGTAACAGCTATATCAAATCGTACTCAAAATTTTGAGTCTTTCAAAATGATCTTTTAACAATTCAAAATTTTGAATTCTCTAAAAATGATCTTTCAGCGAATTCATATGCATTTAGCAGTTTTTAAATTTGTATTATCTTAATTGCTTGCTAATGATATCTGTTTTTGTTTTTGAGTTCTGTGCAAGTCTCTGCATTTTGAAAGTGCGGGGTGATGTATCAGATTCTGATTAATAACCATTGCCTTTCATTTATGCAGATGGATCTACAGAACACGCCAATGACCGTCCAGCTGGGACGAGGAGCCAGGATTTAGCTGGCTAATGCTATTATTGAGATCGGAAACACTAGAGCTACCATCCAGTTTGGTAGTGTTGACTTTCCGGCGATTGCTTCAAGGAATGCCGCCATTCCTGCGAATGGTAGGAATGTTAAGAAGTCTGCCAGAAGACTCAATGCTGATGAAGCTCCTATTCATCGCGTGCATCTGCCGGCACAACGACCTGTTGCTGAAAATCCTCGTGGGAGGGTTTCTATATTTGAAAGACTTTCTCAAACTGAGGCCCATCAACCAAGAGGATTGTAGCTGACGGAAGAATATCAGTGGTGACTGCCAATACCACTACTCAGCCGACCGGGTTGTTTGCACCCGGGAAATATGATGTTGAGGCTTCCTCATCAGGAGGAAGGCTCACTAGGAGGCAAAGGAGAAAGAAAAATGCTGAGCTCCGAGCTCAACAACAATTATCGGCCCATCCCTCTAACATGCCGGCCCAAGAGCCAGAAGTTTCCATTCCAACCCAGAATGGATTTGCGAATTTGAAATGGGTGAAGAGAAACAGCTCCACTGGTGAGCTGAAGAAATCATTTTGGGACCAGTAGCCTGAAGTCCCAGCTCCTCTAAAGAAGAAAGAGCCTGAAACTCTGTCCGCTCGAGTATACAGAGTATTGAAGACAGTGAAGGATAAAGGCCTGGAAAAGAAGAGGTTCCAACAGCCTCTAGTGATCGAGACCAGAAGAACCCCGCCAAGGGAGCGTCTGTCCTTTACTGCAGAAGGAAGAGAAAGAAGGCAAAATTCACGCGGTGAACATCAGGGCATGACACCTGAACAATATGTTCAGGGATCCGCTGCTGAAAGGTCCCGGTGGAAAGGAAAACAAGTCTGGAGGCCAAAGCCTCGGAGGAATGAAGAAGAAAGAAGAGAAAGAAGAACAAATCTGGGCGTGACATCTGGTGCAGCTTCCCGAAGATCCGCCCCAATCTACAAACAACGTCAAAGATGGGTCCCAAAGAAGGCCTATGATGACGTCCCTCCCAACGGTAGACACCTTGGAGAATCCTCCAGGGGATCCCGTCGTCCTTCATCCCCTCCAAAAGAAGAGACTAACTTCGATCGCAGCCCGCTGATCGAAGAAGTTCCCGTGCCTAATCAAGAACCGAAGATCCAATGGCGTCGCCGCTCGGAGATCCGAGTAGTAGAAGAAGAAGAAAATATAGAAGGAGAAGAATACCTCGAAGGGGAAGAAAACATTGATGAATTTATGGAGGAAACCTGGAAGAAGGATTTGAAGAAATAAATAACGCCTTGGACATAGAAGTGGTCTATATGTTGAGACACACCAATGCTAATGATGAAGCCTACTATGATGACGATGAAGGCGATGACCGAGGGCAACCGCCACCCAGGCAAGTATACCGTCGTCGTCGTAGAGAGGGGTCCACCACCGGCAGAGGTGGACATTCCCAAGAAGAAGAAGAAGTGGAAGAAGTAGGGGAAAATCCTTTAGATGATGAAAATGCCACACTCGCCGACATAAGAAGGCAGATGAGGCGACAAATAAGAGCCAAAGATAGGGAAATCTCTCAGTTGAATGAGAAGATGACTGAGATGATGGCTCAAATGGGGGCAATGATGCAGATGATGCAGAGAACTGCTGCCGTCGATCCCATGCCTAATCCTCATGCCGATCCTCCAAACTTCCAAGTGCCACAAGGTTCAGGAGTATAGGGTACTCCTGAAGGTGGTCGCGAAGCCCATAATGTCGTTCGCCAGCCCACTCCACAGAATATTGCAAGTACTTCCGAGCCCGTGACTGCTGCACAGCTCGAGGGAATTATCACTGAAAAGATCAAGGTTATTATAGCTATTGACCAGGCAGAGAAACTGGTGGGCAAGGGTCGCCCATACCCAGCTGAATATGATCAAGTGCCGTACCCAAAAGGGTATTCTGTACCAAAGTTCAATACTTTCAACGGTACTAACAATCCCCGACAGCACCTGGCACAATTTAAAGCCACCTGTGGGAACACAGGAGGCAATGACGCCTTACTCTTTCGACAATTCGTCAGCAGTTTAACAGCGACTGCTTTCGAATGTTATGCTGAACTGCCGAATGATTCTGTGAAGACCTTCGCAGAATTGGAAAATATGTTCGTGAAGAGATTCGCCAGTGCAACAGAGAAGATAACAATCGCTGACCTTGCTCTGGAGAAAAGAAAAAGAGAAGAATCAGTGACAAAATACATCACTCGTTGGCGAAATCTAAGTATGAAATGTGAGCAGCAGTTAGAAGAAGAGCATGCCGTACAGTTGTTAATGGGCAACATTGATGACAAGATGCAACCCTTCCTGTACATGGCTACAATCAACACATTTCAAGACTTGCTGGACAGAGTGGCCAAGTTCGAGAAACTGAACTTATCAAGATCAGAAAATCACTCTGATAAGCCCAAGAAGGCTAAGGCCTCGGGTGCTAGAAGGGGTGATGTCGACTCTATGTTCTTCTCTAGAGCTGATAGAGAAAAACAAGTGATTTACAACGTAGACAAGGGCAAACAGCCGATGTAATATCAAGAAAAGCCCAAACAAGTCTACAACCCCAACCCCCAACCGAAGTTGATACTAGGGGGAAATGATAAGCCACGAACTTATCAAGGTGGTGGAGAACGCCAGAGGAAAACAACGGGAACTGGTGATAGAACGTTCCAATCCCTCAAAGATAAAATGAATAAAGAATATTC
The DNA here is from genome assembly GCA_022539455.1 of Dendrobium nobile. Taxonomy (NCBI): domain Eukaryota; kingdom Viridiplantae; phylum Streptophyta; class Magnoliopsida; order Asparagales; family Orchidaceae; genus Dendrobium; species Dendrobium nobile. The sequence continues at coordinate 30,675,438 of CM039728.1, read as the reverse complement.
ATTTAAGAGGGAGAGTGTCGCCAAATTATTCCGACAAGTGTTGAACTCGGGTTTAGAACTGCCTGAATGCAAGAGACCCGAAGAGTCGAAACACACTGGTGACCCAAATTATTGCCCATATCATCGAGTACTCAGCCATCCTATTGAAGATTGCTACATCTTCAAGGATTGGCTTGAAAGAAAATATCAAAGAGGGGAGATAACATTATCCGACAATGTGTTGTCTCATCCCAGAAAAGAATCAACTCGGGTGGTTACGTCCTCTTCCGTACTCTCGACTGAAGAAAGAAGAAATAAAAAGAAGCCAGCTCAAGAAGAACAATGGGAGACTGCGGTCTCCAAGAAGACTGTGAGAATGTTGAAGCAGTTTGAAGGAGTCCCAGGTATAAAGTGGAAGTCTCCTATTGAGCCAATGATAAATTTGAAGGTACTACCAGTGGTACGACCTTCTACTTCTAAACAATTTTCCAATCAAGCTGGTTCTTCAAAGACTGGAAAGATGAAATCATCAAAGAAGAAGACCAAACTGAAGAAGCCCAAAGAGAAAAAGACTTCGACTCAAAGGGTTATCGACAGTTTGGATGAATATTATCAGACTGTGAGGCGACCCATCAAGCTCGCTGACTTCATGTCAGAGCTTAAAATGGATGAAGCCAGAGAAGATGATGAGAATTCTCTTTCAAGAGAAGTATGTCGGGTCATCTTGGTGGCGCCGAATGCCTGGACAAAAGAAGAATATGCTGAAGAAGTACCCTCTGAATCCTGTATGATGGTGTTGCCAATGAATTACAGTTCGGAGGAGGTTTGTACTTTCCAGAGGAAGATGGGTCAGACCCCGACATAGCATCACAAATGGGACATATAAATCTGGGTGGTGACTCTGAATCAACAGATGAATCCCTGGATGCAACAATGGCCGACTCTGAAGAAAATATCCCAATAAAAGAACTTAAACCAGAAGAGGTTGACCAAGTGCAACTAAGGAGTGCTAAGATATTGCCGCCTCCACCAAAGAAAGGGATCTTGAATAAAGACAAGGGGAAAGAGATTGTCATCAATGATGATATTATCCATGAAGATCCTAAGAGAAAGAGTACTTCAGCCACGGGGGTAGATTACAATGTCTTATCCCATCTGAGAAAAATTCCGGCGCAACTTAGCATATATGATGCCCTCGTGATGTCTAAAGACTTTCGGGAAACTTTGATTCAGGCTCTTAAAGACCCCGAAAGGTACGAGGTATATTTTGCTGAGCGTAATATGACAGAGGTCTTGCAAGCTCGTAATGAGCCGTTCATAGCCTTTTCTGAAGAAGACATGATGCTCGGAACGATGGATCATAATCGTCCTCTATATGTCACTGCAGAAAGTAATGGAATGATGATTAGTCGAATTCTGATCGATCCAGGATCGTCTATAAATCTAATGAGCTTGAAGGCACTGAAATCGCTATGCCTCGATGTGGAGCATCTTGGATCAGATAAATTAATGGTACATGGCTTCAATGAGAAGGGGCAGAAGACTCTAGGATCTTTTACACTCTCCCTCACATTTGGAGAGCTCCATACAGATGCCAAATTTCATGTGATTGATGCAGATACCGCCTTTAAAGCGCTCCTTGGTCGTCCTTGGTTGCATGAGTATGGCATCGTCACATCAACACTACATCAATGCATGAAGTACCTTAGGGATGGAGAGGAATTCAGAATCTCTGGTGACATCCAACCCTTTGCAGTTCATGAGGTGAAGATATATGAAGATGCAAAGTACTTCATTCCAAAGAAGCTGAAGCCGTCAATCTCTCTCAAGGCCCAGGCGTCAGACCCAAACATTGTAAAGCAACTTGAACGAGGGAACAAGGAGAAGCAAGTGGAAAGAAAGAAGCCAACGCCGACTCTTCCCAAAGCATCATCCATCCCAAAAGAAAGAAAATATATACCTCATTTAGGGAGTGATACAGATGAAAGCGATGCCACCCCTACAAAATCCAAGAGGATGCGTCAGTCAACGACCAAAAGGAGTATGGAGGTCGAATATTCAAATGATGATTATGACTACGATTCTATCTACATGAACACAGTGCAGGATGTGTTCTCCAGAAGAATAGACAGCCTGTCAATCTCAGATAGTATACTCGTAGTTACACGTATTCCCCTGCAACACTTCAAAGAAGTCACTTCGCGGGAAGTGCATTGCGTTGAAGAGCTCGTGACATTCTACGTACCTCCCCTAAAAGAAAAAGGTGGACCAGCGAGTCTATTTTATTCAATCGGGAAACTCGAAGAGGAGATCAATCGAGATTGGTTTCGTACACTCATTGATTTCGGGGAATTAGTACCTACGAGGTTTCCCAGGTACAATACCAGAAATATTCAAAGAATGTTGAGAAAGCGAGGTAAGACTCGTTCCTCCAAACAGCAAGTTTGTTTCTGCTTGAGCCTCTGGTATCGAAGAAATCCTCACTCAATAAAGAAGAAGGATATTTTTGCAAATAAGGGGCTAGGATTTATTGTACGGAAGTACCCCAGAAACGAGATTTGCCAAGCAATCACATGCAGAGAAATTAAATCCGAGGATGATGGTGATGAGGTGTACGAAGTTGATGATTATGATGATAAACCCATAGAGGCCGAGCTTGAACCAGAAGAGCTTGAAGATGGTGGACAGGCAGCCACTATGGATGAGCTGAAAGAAGTCAATTTGGGAACCGAGGAGGACCCTCGCCCAACCTTCATTAGCTCTCTCCTACCCGAGAAACAAATAGAAGAAATAAAGCAACTTCTTTGTGAATTCAGGGATTGCTTTGCCTGAACGTATGCCGAGATGCCAGGCTTATCCCCTGATGTGGCAGTTCACAGATTAGCAATCAAATCAGATGCAGCACCTATCAAACAAGCTCCAAGAAGAATGAGATTGGAGATCGAATAACAGGTGATCGCAGAAACAAAGAAGCTAATAGATGCAGGCTTCATACGAGAAGAAAAGTATGCCGATTGGATTGCAAATATAGTCCCTGTGAAGAAGAAGAAGAATGGTCAGATTCGTATCTGCATCGACTTTCGGGACCTCAACAAGGCGTGCCCAAAAGAAGATTTTCCACTCCCTGTATCCGAACTCCTAGTGGACAATACGTCAAACTACGACATGTTCTCCTTCATGGATGGATCGTCATGATACAATCAAATCAAGATGGCGCCCGAAGATGAAAAGCATACATCGTTCAGGACACCCATCGGCATCTTCTGCTACACAGTAATGCCCTTTGGCCTGAAGAACACTGGTGCAACCTACCAGCGGGCGATGACGCATATATTTGATGAGTTGATACATCAGAAGGTCGAGTGCTACGTAGACGACCTTGTTGTCAAGAGCATGGACCGAAGAGATCACCTAGATGACTTGAGGATTGTATTTGAAAAGATCAAAAAATATGATCTAAAGATGAATCCCCTCAAGTGTGCTTTTGGAGTCTCTTCTGGCAAATTTTTGGGGTATGTTGTCCGTCATCGAGGTATTGAAGTCGACCCCAACAAGATCAACGCGATCATGGAGATGCCACCTCCAAAGAACCTTCGACAGCTCCGCTCACTGCAAGGACAACTGGCTTTCATTCGGAGATTCATATCAAATCTATCGGGAAGGTGCCAGCCATTTTCAAAGCTAATGAAGAAAGATGTCCGTTTCAAATGGGATGCAGAATGTCAGGATGCGTTTGATAGCATCAAGAGATATTTGTTGAATCGACCCATTCTAGCAGCGCCGATTCCGGGGCATGGTTTAAAATTGCGCAATAAGAGGCGCGCCTTGAGGCGCGCCTCTGCGCAATTCCTGAAAAAAACGCCTCAAGGCATGCGCAATTGGAGGCAGTGGTGAGGCGTACGCCTCATGAAAGCTGAGGCGCGCCTCTGTTGCGCAATTGCGCAATTTTAAGAGAGGCGTACGCCTCATCCCAAGGGCCCACCTACTTAAAATCTTCCATTAAACCCTCCACACCCGATCGGCCTAAGCTCCATCCCGACATTTTCCGCCCGTTTGCTGCTCCAGGTCGCGAAATCCAGAGCACCCCGTCCGCTCGGCCAACCTTCCCGCCGCCTCTCCCGCCGGCGCCGCCTCTCTCCGGCGAAGTTGAAGTCTCCGGCCGCCTTGTAGGAGAGGTCCACAAAGGATTTTAGGTATTTTTTTTACTTTTTGGTTAGTTTTTTGAAAAGAAAGAAATTTTAGGGTTGTAGATTTTTGGAATTTTTTGTGTAATTTTTGATTCTTTCATTAGAGATCATGGTACGAGGCAAGGAAAAGGGGTCTTCGTCATTGCGGAGGGACCCTTCTTGGAAGTATAGTGTACAAGTTGACATTGGCGGCGGCGAGAAGAGCTATGTCTATTTAAAGTACAACTTTTGTGAGAAAGTTGTGAAGGGCGGAGTAACCCGCATGAAGGAGCACTTATCTTGCTCTCACAAGAACGTAGCACCTTGTGCTAAAGTGCCGGACAATGTGAAGAAAGAAATATGTGCTTACATGAAAAAAACTACCACTGTCAAACACTTACAACAGCAGCAATTTGATGAAAGGGTCGACCAAGGTGCCTATTTTGGGAGCGAGAGTGGAAAGGGCTCCTCCTCCACTATACATAATAGAGGTGCACGGGGTCCTATGGATCAGTACATGACTACTGCAGGAGCAGATAGAGGAGAAGCAGATATGATGCCTGCAGGTGGTACTAGAGAGGGTCGGCGACAGGTTTGCATGGACATTGGGAGGTTTTTTTTTGAAAATGCAATACCATTTAATGTTGCTACATCACCTGCCTACTTCAGTATGATGCGGTCTGTAGGATTGTATGGAAGAGGGTTGAAAGCACCTTCTATGTATGAGTTGCGCACTTGGATTTTAAAAGAGGAGTTGCAGAACACCGAGCGAAGCATTGGTGAGATTAAAAGGACATGGATTGAGACAGGTGTGACTATAATGTCAGATGGATGGTCTGACATGAAGAGTAGGAGTTTGATAAACATCCTTGTCAACAATCCCTATGGTACAGTGTTCTTAAGATCTGTTGAAGCTTCTGATGAGGTGAAGAATGCTACATTCATTTTTAATTTACTTGATGGAGTTATTGAGGAGATTGGAGAGCAGTTGGTTGTCCAGGTAGTGACTGATAATGCCAGTGCATACAAAGCAGCTGGTCAGATGTTGATGGAGAAGAGGACACACCTCTATTGGACACCTTGCGCAGCACATTGTATTGATCTCATATTGGAGGATCTTGGTGACTTACCTCAGCACAAGAGTGCTCTTGTTAGGGCGAAGAAGATTACAAAATTCATCTACAACCACTCTTGGGTCTTAAGCTTAATGAGAAAATTTTCAAAGAAAGAAATCATTCGACCAGCAACCACTAGGTATGTTCATATTTTTGACATTGTAAATCATTCCAACTGTATGTTCATAGTTTTAACATTTGGGCACTGTGAATCTATAGGTTTGCCACCTCCTATTTGACACTGCAGAGCTTGATGGAGGTGAGGCAACCTTTGGAAGCCATGTTTACATCAACTGAATGGCTAAACTCTGCTTGGGGGAAGAAGAGTGAGGGAAAGGAGATAAGAAAGATAATTCTGAATGATAAATTTTGGGCTACTGTGACCTATGCCATTTTGAGCACGAGACCCTTAGTGCAAGTTCTACGCTTAGTGGATGCAGAGAAGAAACCAGCTATGGGTTTTATTTATAATGTTATGGATGAGGCCAAGGAGTTGATTGCACATAACTTGGGAGGAGAGGAGGCAAGTTATAGGGAGATTTGGGATATCGTTGATGCTCGGTGGGAGGTGCAGTTACACCGACATCTACATGCAGCTGCATATTATCTTAACCCTCAATTTCAATATTCAGAGAAAAAATCTTCAAATCCGGAGGTTAAGCTTGGTCTATATCACTGTATGGAAAGATTAATACCGGAGCAGGCAGATAGGGAGCTTGCAGATTTACAGCTTGTTCTGTTCCGGAATAAAGAGGGTTTTTTTGGTTTGAATGCAGCAAAAGCAACCATTTCTAAACGGTCTCCAGGTATAATTAATTTGGTAAATGCAATACACTTTATTCAGTTCTGAATTTTGATTATATTTTGTTCTTGAAAACAGTTGAATGGTGGATCCAATTTGGTGATTCCACCCCTGAGCTACAGAGTTTTGCTGTGAGAGTGTTGGGCCTCACTTGTTCTTCTTCTGGGTGTGAGCGAAATTGGAGTACATATAGTCAAGTGCAAATCAAGAGAAGAAATCGACTATCTACACTCAGAATGAACTCCCTCGTATACATAATGCACAACAAGAGGTTAAGAGATAGGAGGTTGAGGAATAAGGGGTTGAAAGATGATGAGGACCCGTTGGTGTGTGATGATTTGTCGTCTGATAATGAGTGGTTCATAGATGATGAGGCAGATTTGTCATTATCAGACTTACATGTAGAAGATCTAAATGTGGATGTATTGAGGGGCGAAGCAGATCAAACGGGTACATCCACTAGTACCACACCGCACACAACTACTAGCTCTGCAAGTAAAGGTATATGTTCTCTGCCAGTCTGCCTGATAATGAGTGGTTCATCCAATTAATATGCTAATGATCTTTTCTTTTAATGAACAGGGAAGAGAAAAATGAGTCATGTTGAAGATGAAGATGACATGGCATTCATAGATACAATTGGAGAAGAAGATTCACTTGAAGACCCATTTAGTGATGGGATATGATTTCATTTTATATGTTTTTTGTATTTTGGGAGTTTTGTTAAACTAATATTTTATGATTTTGTACTTTGGGACATAATTTTATTGCATCTACTTTCTTATTTTCCAATATTGCTTTTATTTTCCTGTTAAAATCCTTAATTTTTCATTTACGCAATTCTGTGTTTGTGAGGCTTACGCCTCAGACCACCTCGAGGCTTACGCCTCGCCTCACGGACGAAAACCGCCTCGAGGCGCAGTTACGCAATTTTAAACCTTGTTCCGGGGAAGCCTCTTATACTGTATACAGCTGCACTAGAAGAGTCCCTCGGAGCACTATTGGCCCAGAATAATGAAGAAGGTAAAGAAAATGCGCTCTACTACATCAGTCGAAGGTTGATTGGAGCAGAAAGCCGTTATTCCCCAATTGAAAAGCATTGTCTAGCACTGATTTTTGCAGTTCAGAAACTCCGCCACTATATGCTATCCCATAAAATCACACTGATATCAAAGATCGATCCGCTGAAGTTCTTGATAACAAGACCAGCGTTGACAGGTCGTCTAGCTAGGTGGGCAGTATTGTTGTTGCAGTTTGAAATCACATACATGCCACAGAAGGCGGTGAAGGGACAGGCCTTGGCAGATTTTCTCGCCGCACATCCAATCCCGGCAGATTCTCCACTAAATGACGATTTGCCTGACGAACAAATCATGCAAGTTGAAGAGAATGAAAAACTGCTATTTTGGGAGATGTACTTTGACGGTGCATCGTCGATCAAACCTGCTCGACCTCCAAATATTGCAAGAGCTCGAGCTGGTATCGATCTTGTTCTCATACCACCTGAAGGAGGCATAATGAGGTTTTCATTCAGTCTGACTGAACCTCGGACCAACAATGAAGCCGAATACGAAGCTCTAATAATAGGGCTAAAGATTGCAATTGACATCAAAATTCAAAATCTTCAAATTTTCGGTGACTCTCAACTTGTGATAAATCAAGTCTTGGGCATTTACAAGATTTCTAAGGTTGAATTGGCTCACTACCACCGACGAACCCTTGAGCTCCTGAAGCAGGTGCCGAATGCTAAAATAGTTCAAATTTCTCGAGGACAGAACGTCAAAGCAGATTGTTTGGCCAAGTTGGCCAAGGAAATGACAAATTCCAATGAGGAGAAGCCTATATTCATCGGAGTTTACAACCGTCGGATCTTAGAGCCCGCTCTATTGCAATTCCCGAAGGCGGAGGAAATTCCATATCCGAGTCAGCAAGGTGAAACCCCAGTCGATCCTCAACCTCTCCATCAAATTATTATGGAAAATTATCCGGAAGGATATCATATGGCCAAGAGACGTAAAGCTAGTCAAGCTTCAGAATCGTGGTGGCATTGTTTAGATATTGAAATCGAAAATGATTGGAGGCAGCCATTCATTGACTACTTCAAGGAAAACAAACTCCCGACAGAAAAGTCAATGGCCGCACAAATCCGAAAAAGGGCGTTGCGATATGCATTTGCCAATGACATGTTGTACAGACGAGCCTTTGATCAAATGTGGCTAATGTGCCTAGGGACCAGGGAAGCTGATAAAGTGATAGCAGAAGTCCACGAAGGACTTTGTGGAGCACATCAGTCAGGTCCTAAGATGGCTGCTAAAATCAAGAGAATGGGTTACTATTGGCCGACCATGGTCAGAGATTGTATTAATCACGCCAAAAGGTGCCATGAGTGTCAAATTCACGGTGATGTTATACATCAACCGCCAAATCCTCTGCATCCAATAGTAGCATCCTGGCCATTTGAATGCTTGGGTACTGATATTATCGGACCGATAGATCCATCGTCTTCAGCGGGACATTGCTTTATTCTGGCAGCAACATACTACTTTTCAAAGTGGGCAGAAGCGGCTCCATTCAGAGAGGTCACATCCGAGCATGTGATTAACTTTTTCACCCACAATATTGTCTACAGATTTGGTGTTCCACGCCGCATAATCTCAAACAACGGTACTGCATTCAAGAGTACGAAAATTTACAAGTTCGTTGATCGGCATAAAATCGATTGGCGATATTCATCCATATACAATCCAAGGGCAAATGGATTGGCAGAAGCCTTCAACAAGACGCTGGTGAAATTGTTGAAGAAGATTTTCACCAAGAACAATGAGAGTGGCATACAAAGATGGCAGAAGCACTATGGGCATATCGTACAACCTATAAAACGCCAACTAAAGCCACTCCTTACTCTCTGGTGTTCGGAGTCGAAGCTATATTACCATTGGAGATTAAACTACCGTCACTCCAGGTAGCAATCCAGAACGATCTCACTCAAGAGCAAAATGCCCGCCTCAGAATGGAAGAGCTTGATGCACTCGATGAACTAAGATTACAAGCTCAACAAAACTTAGAAATCTACCGAGGAAGAATGGCAAAATCCTTCGATCGTATGGTACGTCCTCGGGCATTTCAAGAAGGGGAATTGGTCCTGGTGCTGAGAAGGTCAATCATCCCACACCGAAAAATTGGTGGCAAATTCGTATCCAATTGGTAAGGCCCCTTCGTCATCGAGAAACTGTACCAAGGAGGAGCATATCAGTTGATCGATCTGAACGGTCAGAGACCCATGCCGCCTATCAACGGTCGACATTTAAAGAAGTATCATGCATGAAAATTTTGGGATTAATGTACTTTGCAATTATCAAAGTTTTATACACATAGTTATCAGATCATGCATATATTTACATCTTGAAATTCTCTTATATAGCAAGAACGCATGTCAAAATCCCCTATCAGACTGGGGACATTTTAAATATTTATTCGGGTCGACCTCGCGCTGCGTGCCAAGATCCCCGAATAAATATTTAAAATCTTAAAGATAAAAAGCATATCCCAAAATGTCCCTGCAAGACATGGGGCATTTTTAAATATTCATTTGGGTCGACATCGTGTTACACGCCGAGATCCCCAAATAAATATTTAAAATTTCAAAATTCCAAATTTATTCCATTTTAAAATGTCCCTGCGAGACAGGGGGCATTTTAAATATTTATTCGGGTCGACATCGCGCTGCGTGCCGAGATCCCCGATTAAATATTTAAAATTATCAATCCAAATATTCTTTTGTGCTAAAGAATACAAATATTTGTTTTCCAAAGTACATGCAGGTAATCTATCAAAAGATCGAGACATCACCTTCTCCAACAAACCAAGACTCAAAAGTCAAAAAAGAGACTTTTGTAGCTACACTCTTACAAAATTGAGCCGAAGAAGCTTGAAGTCTTTCAACAGTCTGAAGCTTAAGGTTCGAATGGGTATAAAAGGTCGGATCCAACACGCCCAAATATGGCCGGATCGCTGGCAGTTTCTTCTACTCAACAAGCCATAAGAAAGACCGTAGTAGCGGAACCCCCACTTTGTCAACCCGTCAATAGAGACTGTAGGAAGCACGAAGGCAGATTTGACTCGACCAGTTCAAGTGATCGTAGTCTACAAAATTCTCCTAAATGACGGGAGAATCAAAGTTCCAGTGGAAAAATGAGTCTCGAGCAACAATCAGATGTTCGTAGGCTCCAAAATCTTCAACCACAAAGGATGACTCCAAATCTACCAACTTCAGCAAAATCAACATTGGGGAGCGCAATTTCCATAGCTAAAGTCTGAAGCCTGAATGGGTGTAAAAAGTCGGATCCAACAAGCCCAAGTATGGCCGGATCGCTGGCAGCTCCATCTACTCAACAAGCCATAAGAAAGGCCGTAGTAGAGGAACCCCCATCTCAGCAACCAGAGGACGAAGAGCTATCAAATCCCAACTCTCCCGATCTGATGAACTCAAGTGATTCAGATTAAAGTCTTCTCAAGTGGTTAAGGATCAAGATACTACCTACGTTCGGAACTATCAACTGAATCAAGAATCTGCAAATCTTTCAACAAATCCATAAAGCACAAAGCGAGGATCGAAGGAATTTTTTTTCAACAAGTCCGTCAAAGCATAAAGCAAAGGACCGAAGAAAATTATTCCAAAAGTTCACAAAAAGTCATAGGCTGAACTAAGAGGAATCTGTCATCAACAAGTCCGTTATGCACAAAGCTCTGGACCGATGACTTTTCGCCATCGACCTAATACAAACCTAAGGGTTTAGGTCATCGGCATCTACTCCTTCATCAAGTCCGCCAAAGCTAGAAACATAGGGCCGATGATACAAAAAAAATTATCTAACAAGTCAGTAAAGACAAATCAGGCAATTCTACATGAATGTCCGCAGCACAAAGCACAGGGAAAAAGAAATCAATATCTCAACCATCCATTGATACATCCAAGAGATATATGGAGAAAGAAAACCTTAGTGTGACATCCAAGCAAATTTTTGGAGATCCACTAAATGGAATCCTTGTGTGACATCTAGAATAAATATCTAGAGATCCACAAGGTCAATCAGCATACAACAAACGTGATTCGCTCGAGATACGTACCACATTTGTTGGGGGGCATTTGTTGACCTCCATATCAGATAAAGAAAATAAAAAAAAATGGCTTAAAATCATACCTCTGCATCACCCCATGCCGCAAATCCAGTTAAGATCCCGTCGTTGCTACAGTGCCCCATATCCTGCAATCGGCGTCGAATGGTCCTAACGCACGTCTGCAGAGATCGCCTCGATCTCACTCCAGCTCCCGTCGTTAAATACCCGACCAAGAGAAGCATTCGGCCTCTGACCCACTCTCTGCTCTCTCCCACAGCTTCTGTTCGCACACTCCGAGCCCCTCCCTCTCTCATTCGCGACACCTCTTCCATCTTTCCCGATCCCGACACACCACACCGAGCTCCCGTCTTCGACATCCCTCTGCTTCCACAACCGAACCCCATGCTTCTTCGGCTCAGAGAGAAACAGAGAGAGAGAGAGAAAGAGAGGTCTTCTCCTACCTGAAGCCGAATCCAGCGACCTTGCCGAACTCCCTCTCTGTCGCAAGCCACACCAAGGCCGACGCCTCTAAGACCCTTACCTGGAGCTAACGTCGAAGCCAACCCCTAGTTCCGACCTTGCCTTCTTCCTTTTGCTCGACCACAGCTCTCAGCCGACCGCCCCTCTCTTGCCCGAAGCCTTGCCACAACCAATCCAAGCTCTTCCTTCCCGATTCCTCCCTCTCTGCCTTGGCCGAACACTCCTACCCGAGAGCCCCTTAGGTATAGGATAATTTCTTATTATTATTATTATTATTATTATTATTATTATTATTATTATTTGAGATTAATTATAATTAATTTATAATTAATCTCAAATTAAAATTTACTTAATCTATAATTAATTTTAAAATGAAATATAATTAGTTATAAATAAATATAACTAATTATAATTATTTTATAATTAATTATAATTTAATTTAATTAATTTATAATTAATTTTAAATTAAAAATAATTGATTATATATTAAATATAATTAATTATATATATTTTTAAAATTAATTATAAATTAAACCTCATTAATTTGTAATTAATTTTTAATTAAATATAAATAGTTGTATCTACAACTAATTATATTTAATTTATCATTAATTATAAATTAATATGCCCTTCACTCTCTTACCTCAATATCCGTGTCGGACCGGAAAACCGCCCCAAGCACGGCTTTGGTGTGCGTGGTGGGATGGGACCCCGGTGCGACACCTACGACGAGGTAGGCGAGTGACCCTTCGATCCACGTGCTAACCACGACAACCCCGCGGAAGTATGAAATTTTCTAAACTCAAAACCCTACTTCAATGTTCGTGGCAAATCGGAGAACCGCCCCATGCACTCCTTTGTTGCGCATGGTGGGATGGGACCCCGGTGCGGCACGTACGGCGAAGCAGGATCACTTATAAGTACCCCCGGACGGGGGAAAAGCAAATTGTCCTCTTTTCAAATAAAACGCTTTTTAAAAACCCCATACACGCCTTTGTTGACGTGGTGGGAGAAAAAACAAAAAAAAATACTGCCGCGGTGTCTCAACAACACCAACCGTGCACGTCTTTGTTGAAGTGGCGGGCAGGCGGCCTCTTGGTTTTTCCCTTAAACGGGGGAGACGCCGGGAGGCTGCCAAAATTTTGTCTGAAATACAGACAAGGACTTGGAACAATTTGAGACCTGTATTGGATTGCACTCGAACGACATGCAAGAACGACGGATGACTTGTATTTGGACTTTTGAACAAAATCTAAGTGGCTTAATAAACATATGAACCCAAATAAAAAAAATGTGCAAGAGGCTTAATTCAAACTCAAAACCAAACTTGGACAAATGATGGACTTGTGTAAGACTTGAGTCGAACGCAAGCTGAACTGAACCCAAGAGGCTACAAAGGACTTGTCACATGAACAAACGAAAGTAAATTTGAATGTGGACCAAAGCTGAACTTGAACTCGGACTCAGACTCCAGGGGACTTTATTTGGACCTGATTTGAACTGAACTTGATAACTGAATGACAAAGATAACGAAGCTTGAACTGAACTTGATTGATCTCACTTTGAACTTGAACCTGGACTCTACAAGACCACAGAGGACCTTGATTTGGACATGAGCTTGGACAATAGAACAAATGACTATACTTAGGCTTGGACTCAAGCCAGAACTTGATGTTGAACTTAAAGGAAATATGGATAAAATCAAATCCTATGACATGATGTGATGTTCTTAATAGATAACACAACTTATTTACAAAAATGAATCGATAAGAGCTCTACCCATACACTATGGTCTCTTTTAGTGACAACAAAAGACCTACTACACATACAACAATTCATTTACAAGAAGCTATAGGAATATTATGAATATTTGTGGATGATTGTGGAAGACAATGAACCTACAACATTCGAACAATTGCAAGCAAATACACCAAACTATAGAGGAGCTTCATTGCATATAAAGAGTTACCCACAGATGATAGTAGAAGTGTGTGGTAATATACTCATGACTGAAGTATTGAAGGGCACACAAACAGATGTGGCATACCACCTTAGAGCAGAACACAACACATCAGTGAAATAAATAAGTTTATAGGGTTCATAATGAGAATCTTCCATAACTGTAATATCCAAACTACAAGTGGAAGGGATGACTCATGATGGTTCTACTCATGATGGTTATTAGGAATATGTCACGAATACATTGAAGTCTCCCAAACTCGGCCACAATCAGTCATGCAAGCAAAATACAGTTCTCTCCCCACAAGTAGAAGGCTTCAATGATGTTGTCAAAGACCTATATATCATCTACACTAAATGCTACATACAAAAAATGTAGAGGAACAGTAGCAAATGCAAAAGCCTACAATCGGTTCTAGAAGACTTATATGTAAAGAGAGCTGACCACGAATAAAGGGACCATGTCTATAACGAATGTAACTCTCCGTACGACCTAAAGCAAGAGATTCGTTAGTGCACTACGATCCACCTGCAGAAAGCAACGAGTAGTGCACGACAATCTACCTGTACGAAGCAGCGAACAACTCTATTCAGAAGCTGCTACGTCACGCCACCGGATCCGCAACTTCTATGCAAGCAAACAGAAGGCGTCTACAAATACTTTCAAAGTACCCCCACGTGCACTATAGTTTGTATACACATAGGTACACTAAAAGGGGTAAAAACAATAATAAAACCCGTATGTGCCCCGGCGAGCGTGTTATTGGTACACACGTGATGTCTAGGGATGCTGCGCGGGTTATCAAATTTTAAACCTGATCTTCCTTAGCAGGTAAAAAGGAGTAGACAGGGTTTAATTATTAAATACCCCCAAACCCGCATGGGCCCCGGCGAGCGTGTTATTGGTACACACGTGACGTCTAGGGATGCTGCGCGGGTTGACAAGTGAATTCAAGTTCGAAACCGATCCTTCTCTACGGGTCAATAGAAGTTGACAGGGTTCGAACCAACAAACAAATATACGGTTGTGGCGACCGTTATATTTAATACATTCATATTAGGCCTTCAAGGCCTATAACAATGAGAATTCATTATCAAGTGCATAAAACCTTCGAAACCCGATCCTTCGAAACCCGATCCTCAGTCAATAGCTCGGCTGAGTTGACAGGATTCGATCAAACAAATGAAAATGACCCACAAACACCCTGATGATGGCCGTGTTGAATGCAGATCTCAACCGGAGGAGTTTCCAAATATTTTTCAAATGTCATTCCAAATACTCAAAATTCCATCCAAATACCCACAAAAATCCAAAAATTTAAAGCTCCACCCAAAATCTCAAAAATCCCAAAATTCCAAAAAAAAAATATTTAAAAATGAAACTATCCATCCCAACACTTAAAGCAAAGCTCATCCACCCTCCGCAACAGTCTGTCGGTGTGGACAAATTCAAATAAACTCTAGCTCACAAAGAGCCAAATGCCTAGTTGAAAATATCACTAGGATCCATTCTCAAACAATCTCTTGCCAGTAAGGACGTGGTACGTGTCCTCTAACCGGCAGTTTCGTCGCCAAATGGCACTGCAGGTAAACGGTTATGACCCGGGGCCCTCTGAACCGAGTGGTTTTGCCACCAAATGGCACCACAGATAGCGGTTATGGCCAGAGCCAATACGCTCCTTAGTGGCGTTAAATCCTTGAGATATGAATCAATAGGATATGATTGATAGGGCGCAAAGCCCTCTGTTAGCTAAGGTGGATTCAAATTTGTCCCCTTAGACAAACATTCACCCTAGGTCTACAAGGTCCCCTTGGACGAAGCAACCCATGGCTGCCGACAAGGATCCTTCTGTCAGGTTGGGTCGACTACCTCCTCTGACTAAGTAGACCAGGGACCACGATGGCCCGGGACGACGGAACCATGGGATCTTGATCGGGTCCATCATTTATTCCCCCACCATCCGCTTTAAGTGAAAGATGGTGCAATTTCTATTTTTAAATATCAAATTTCCAAACATCCAAACTTTTCCAAATTCTCCAACTATTTTCAAACTCAATTCTCAAATTTTCAAATATCAATACCTACGCTGCTACTATATGCCAGATAACACGTATCTCTACATATCTGATCGACAACTAGCCTTAATCGAAAGTTCTCTCTCGTGATCGGGAGGGGTAATTAACTATAGGGGCTTGCGCCTATAGGAAACCAGAACTCAGATCATCAAGTCCTCGCAAAATGAGGGCGAAATCTCTGGGGTAGTGTCTTATCTACAAACCCATATGCCTCCAAAATTTACCCCAGAACTTAATCCGTTAAAACTCCCCTCGCCGAATGAATAAAAAAGAAAAGCGCGGTGGGGAGGCCGGGGCCGAATTTTCGGAGCCCATAAAAACCCCACTCAACAAATTGTAGCAGTTGTTTCACTCACTTCATACATTAGTCTCCATCCAAATTTAACTAAAAAACTGATCCAGGATCCTCCTATGGCTTTATTAAATTGGCCAAGGTAACAAATTCGTTCTTTTCAGCAATAATGTGCAACAAAAAACTTCAGTAGGCAACAAACAGAATCATATAAATGCATGCTCATGATCAAGAGAATCACCCTGCAGGAAGACTAACCAACAAATATGACCAAACCAATAGAAAAATGTTAAATGATGCAGCCGCCCACCCCACTGCACTTTTCCCTTTATGGCATGACAGAACATGGTTGCTGGGCAGCAGACATTCAATGGGGCTGCAGCTGGCAGCAGGCGTCCCAAGATGAAAGGAAATTTGCAACAATAAATGAGCTTTGTTAATGGTTTCTCAAGAAAGAATAACAACCCACAGATTGCAATAATGGAGGATGCGGTCCTTGCTTTATTGCAAGACAACAACCAACGAATTATTGAGGCTGATGTTGGGTTTTTATTTGATAGGTTTTAATTTAACAAAAAAAATTTGCATCATGTAACATTCCTTTCTAATTAAGATATGTTTATTTCTTACATGTTTTTGCTTATGGTAAACTTCTATATAAAAGGTGAAATTTCAGTCAATAAAGGGCATGGAGCATTCCCTTTTATTTCCCCTATATTTCTCATCTAATTCATCCTTTCTATCAACCTTTCAGAGTCCCAGACCGTTACAAGAAGGAACTAATCGAATCTAAAAATGAAGGAGAGAATATTGGTTCTCCCCAATCTTACCAAGTCATACCATCATCAAGGAAGTTTTCATGGAGCACTCACCGTCACAAATGCACCTTACAAACTAAATGAGAAGAACTAGACATAGTGAAATTTTGATGTTGAAAATTTCGCTAAATTGTGTAATTTACAAGATCATAATTGGGACCTCAAGAAACAAAGCACGAGTGTCACAACATACTTCACTCGTTAAAATTTGACAAGAGCTAGATATTTTCAAGCCAAATGATTTGTGTGAGGAGCGTGTGGATTATAAAAAAGAAACCCAACTATTTTCCTATAGTTCTTAATCAAGTTCTAGATAAAGTGCGCAGAAAAATCATAGGGATCATCCACTTTCCAAAAATTGAAAAAAATATATATATATGAAATCTGATGGGAAGAAAGCATGCGGAGAAGGTTGCCCGAAGATACCAAAAGTATTCTCTTAATTGAAGAATCCACACTTGTCATTAGAAGTCTGGAATCAAACCCATGACATAACTTAGGGCATGGAAAGAAAAATAATCTTTAGTATGATGCCTGTAAAAAGACTATTCATACAAGAAAGTTTTGATAGAAACTTTCAAACTAAAAAATAGAACAATCCTAAAAATTAGCACAAAGACACTGATGCTTATCAAATTAAAATTGAAGAAGTACTAATGAAAATGTATAAAAAACCGTAGCGATATTTCCTTAAACAAAGATCAATTGAATATTCTATAGAAATTAGTAACTGTTGAAAAGGTATAAAAAAAACCTTAGCGATATTTTCTTAAACAAAGATCAATTGAATCTTCTATAGAAATTAGTCACTCTTGAAAAGGCAGCTACCTCAATTTTAGCCCAGAAATGCACTTTTCTTGTTCTTAATTATGTTAAGAGAGGCAGAAATCCTAGCTTATAGACATTTGAGCTTCAAATCACATGGCAGATTATTCTCACCTTCTCATCTTACACTCCCTCAGTTGAAAACCTTAAAGTCAAAAATTGCTGATGATTGAAAATAACCCAAGCTTTGTCTAAATTTTGTTTTACATGTTCCAAATTTCTCTTACTCTTTCCTGCAGACAACAATAATTTAAGGATCAGAGATCAGGGAAGAAAATTGGTAGTGCTATCAAGTTTGGTGTATGCTACTTGATGAAGATTCCAAAGAGTGTAGCTTTGCAATCAACAATGATCTTTCTACTATAGAAATTAAATGAATCAAGTTACATTATGGCATTATAAGGCAGGCCATCCTAGTTTTCCTTGCCTTAAGAACTTATTTCCTTCTTTGTTTGGTGATAAAATGTATTTTCCAATATGAAATTTGCCAACTTGCAAAATAACAAAGAGCTATCTTCAAACCTAAGCCATAAAAACCACCAAACCCTTTCTCATGTGCATAGTGATATTTGGGGTTCATCTAAATTTTAAAATCTTAATTCCAAATGATCATTACTTTTATTGATGATCACACTTGTGTGTTGGCTATACTTGTTAAAATATAAATATGATGCATAACAAATTTTCAAAAAGTTTCACAACATGGTTAAAAATACTACGCTGAAATTCAAATCCTTCACTCTAATCAAAGTATGAAGTATTTTAACCACAATTAAAAATTGCTTAAATCAGAATATTATTATCCATCAAAGTTGTAGCCCCAACACTTCTTCACAAAATCATATAAATGAAAAATAGACATCTCTTAGAAGTGGCTGGATCCATTATGTTCTCCATTAATACCCATAAATATTAATAGGCCGATACCATGTTTGCAGTCTGCAACCTTATAAATTGGTTGTGTATGAATGTGCATCAATTCAAAAGTCCATTATCTTCCAAATACTTTCTAAATACTTGTATCATTTCTAATCTTCTCCTTTGGCTTTCGTTTTCACTCTATTTTCTCACAATCATGAACCTAATATGAATAAATTTAATGTCAAAGCCTTCAAAAGTATCTTTCTTTAGCATGGGGCAAATCAAAAGGGACATAAATATTATTTCTCTAAAAATATATTTTTACATTTTTTCCTCTGAATTTCACCAACTCATAAATACCACCGAGTGCATCAATCTTCCTAAACTGGATAATGTTTAGGTTATAGAAACTCCTATTAACTCAATTCAACAACACCCCTCTGAACTTAGTGTTTACTCTCAAAGGAAGAATCTACAAATAAGTGAAACAATTTTTTTTTTCTGAAGCTTGTCAAGAACCTACCTGGACTCTGTAAGTTCACAAATTCTTCTTCCATATGATATTTTTATATAATTGCACATTACTCTAAGAAAAGACTCATACTTATACTCAGCGTCTTCTTATAAATATGGTGAGATATAATCATGTCCTCAATAAAAAAAAAGAACTACAACCTAAGAAAATTTGAGATCCGGGAGGATATAAAACTAGCTCTTAATAAACTAGAATGGAGAGAGGTTATATAAGAAAAAATGAAAGCTTATGAAAGAAATGGAAAATTAGAAATCATTCATAGGCCCAAGGATGTCATCCCTGTATGTTGTGAATGGATTTTCATTGTGAAATATCAATCTGATGGATCTATTGAAGAGGTATAAAGCATAGCTTATTGTACAAAGATTCACTCAACCTTATGAGATTGACTATTCTAAAATTTTAGCTTATGTAGCTAAACTTAACATTATTCAAGTCCTGCAAATGGAATTCAATATTATCTAGCCACTTCACCAGCTAAATGTTAAGAATGCATTCATTAATTGTGACTTAAATGAAAAAGTCTACATGGATCTCTCTATAGAAATTAGTAACTTTGAAAAGATAGGCTTTTCATATAAATTAAGAAAATCATCTATGGGCTCAAACAATCTTCTTGAACCTAGTTTAAAATAGTCAACAAAGTTATGAGTCAACATATATTCAAATAGGCCCACTTTGACCACACCTTATTATATATACACAATGATCATAAGTTTACCATCCTAATCATATATGTTGATTATATCGTTGTCATAGATGATTATAATTTGTAGAAATTACCTTGAATAATAAATGCATTCTTAATGTCCAATTTAGCCTCAAGCATTCATAATGACTCAATTTAGTCTCCAACTAATAGAAAATATTACAATTTGGTCTCAATGCCAAAAGTAACAGTAAAAATTAATCCCAACATTTAAATGTGATAGTATTTTGGGCATTATGATATATGTGAGATTATCTAATTTCTATATTATTTATTATTTATCATATTAAAATAAATATAAAAATCATAATAGAAGTTAATCAATTAAATAACAATGGTGAATAATTAATAAACATGGTTAACTTTCATTATATTTTTTGTATTGATTTTAATATGATAAATAATAAAATATATATAAATAATAATATAATCTCACATGCACTCTAATATCCAAAATGTCGTCACATTTAACTGTTGTGGTTAACTTTAACTGTTATTTTTGGTCTTGGGACCATATTGAGATATTTTTTAATAGTCGGAGGACTAAATTAGAGCATTATGAAAGTCTGGGACTAAATTGATCATTTGCTAATAGTCGGGAGACTATTTTGGGCTTTTACTCAATAAAAGAACTTGTTGAAGAATTTAAATTAAAGAACTTCGGCATCTTAAGTATTTATTCAAAGTGAAAATATCCATAAACAAATTTGTCATCACCATTTCTTCGAAAAAAAAAAATATTCTAGATCTCCTAAAATAATTTGGTTTAACTTGAAGAAATCATGTTGACACTCCAGCAATTCTAACATTAAATTGAATGTTAAGGTCATTACTCCCGCTAATAAAAAAGGATATCAATGATTAGTTGAAAAACTCATCAGTATGGCTCATAGTGGATGTTATATCCCACTCACCCTATCCTACTAGATTTTAGCAATATTCTTCCAAGTTTGGTGGATGGGTTGTAAAATTTTCTACCAATAATGCAACCAAGTATGCCCAACAAGCTGGCATTAACATGTGATATATCTAAGTTTTTGAATGTGATACCTATGACTATAAATTTGGTTAGAGAAGAATATTACTCTTAACATTTTATTCTTGTATTATATTATTATATTATCGTTCGTTAACATTTGCTTGTATGTAACTCGAGTTTGTAAATGTATTTGAGTCACATATTCATATACCTATTGTCGATATGTTTTATTTTATAATTTCTCTATTCTAACACTAGTGATTTCATTTGCTATCCATGTCTATATTGTTTCACGAAGATTATCATTTAAAAGAAAAAAGAATGCATATGTCATTTTACTCTCCTAATTATATTATTCTTTTCAGACTGAACCAAGTGATTGTGCAGTATTGTGGTAGGAGCATACTTATCAATGGCGAATGACACACTATAGCGTAAAGTTTCATATAATGCTATAGCACATAGCACACTGAGCGGTGCCCGTCATTTTAAATATGGAACATAATATTAGATAATTATAAATAAATAAAAGTATTAATATCAAATACTATTAAATTGAAAAATAGACCATCATGATAATAAAAACAACCAAAGTGATTCCTAAGTTTAAGTAATAAATACCTCAATCATTAAGAATTCAAAATATTATAATCATTTTCAAGTTTATTTTTTTTGTAAGAAATGCAATAATTCAAGACAGCTAAGTACAACTTAATAAATATTAATATAAATTATTATTTTAAATTTAAGACCCTAAAAAAAGTATAATAAGTGTTATTTGCACCTTGTGTCGTGCGTTATTGTTCATATATGACTCAAATAGCATGCTATAGCACATAACAAATATGCCATGCCAAACAAATGGCGACCACATCGTCCTTTGTATAATGGTTTCTCAAGAAAGAATAACAACCCACATATTGCAATGATGGACGATGTGGTCCTTGCTTTATTGCTAGACAACAACCAACGAATTATTGAGGCTGATGTTGGGTTTTTATTTAATAGGTTTTAATTTAACAAAAAAATTTGCATCATGTAACTTTCCTTTCTTATTAAGATACGTTTATTTCTTACAAGTTTTTGCTTTGGTAAACTTCTATATAAAAGGTGAAATTTCAGTCAATAAAGGGCATGGAGTATTCCCTTTTATTTCCCCTATATTTCTCATCTAATTCATCCTTTCTATCATCTTTTCAGAGTCGCAGACCGTCGTTACAAGAAGGCACTAATGGAATCCATAATGAAGGAGAGAATATTGGTTCTCTCCAATCTTACCAAGTCATACCATCATCAAAGAAGTCTTCATGGAGCACTTGTGGGCTCTGAAAATTCCATAAGTGCGTGCCCCAACCTCTCCGTGCCATCGATCTCTTTTTCTTTTAAGTGTGACAACGGCAGAGAGTTTTAACGAGCTTAAGTTCCGGGTGAATTTTCAGAAGGGTGATTAGGTTTTAGATAAGACACTGCCCAGAGATTTTGCCCTCATTTTGTGAGGACTTTATTATCTGAGTTCTGGTTTCTTATAGGTGCAAGCCCCTATAGTTAATTACCCCTCCCGATAACGAGAGAGAACTTTCGATTAAGGCTAATTGTTAAAGAGGTCGTATAGGTTGTAAATCGCATAGGTTGTAAATCCAACATATAATAGCAACAATCTTAGGATTTGAATTTGAGATAAGAATTTTGTGATTTGGAATTTATCACAATGAACTTAAAACTGGTTGTGGGGGGAATGAAGACGAGCCCGATCAGGATTCCATGGTTCCGTCGTCCCGGGCTATCATGATCCCTGATCTACTTAGTCAGAGGAGGTAGTCGACCCAACCTAACAAAAGACACCTTGTCGGCATCCACGGATTCTTCGTCCAAGAATACCTTGTTGTGATGCCAAAATATCATAACGGTAGATAAAAAAAATCCTATTATGCAAAAATGTACATTTTCAAAAAATTATTAAATTACCAGGGATTGTGTAAAATAATGTATTAAAACTTTTATTGTACTACACGATTATTTTTAGAGATCAAAATAAATTTTTAAATAGACAAAAATCGTTGTATTTTCAAAATCACCCTGTGAAAAATCTCAAATAAATACTCAAAATGCTCATAATCATGATGTCTATAAGATACAAAAAATTACGCGATAAAAGTTTTGTCAATACAAAGTTATTTACATTTTTCGGTAATGAAAATCCAAATTTGATCAGAAAAATATCAAAAACATAAAATCTTTAAAATAAAAAATAAGGTATGAATTCCTTACAACGAGACGAGCAATTATCCTAAAAGGCTCGGCAGATAAAAATCGCACCGCAGCCTTCAAATCTGGATTTCTCTTTTCTCTCTCTTACTGATTTCTCTAAAATCCCTCTCACACATCTCTGTTAGTCGAAAATGGATAGAAATAGGATTTAATAAAGTTTATAATGAATTGAAATATTTTTAATAAAATAATCTTTTAATATTATATTGATAATTTAATTAATTTCTTTTAGTATATAATTTAAATAAATTATTTTTTGACTTAAAAAATTATAGAAAAATATCCATAAAATAAAACATGTTATTTAAAAAATATCGGTGAAATCAGTTTGCAAATCAAACACCTGACGATCCCGAAATCATCACTTGTACCGATAGGTACCAATTTCTTAAGAATTTTCACAGGTGTCCAAAAATTATAAAACAATTCGTGTAAGTAAAATACTTCGATCAAAATACCATTGCGAAGACGGATTATAATTAAGAGTTATAATGATCCAGAAAAAATTTGGCAAAATTGAAATACGGGTTATTACACTTGTAGACTTGGGTTGATATTTGTGTATGGGGGTATGTCTGAATCCACCTTAGCTGGCAGAGAGCTTTAGCTCATCGAATATACCTTATGATTCATCACTCAAGGGTTTGACGTCATTAGGGAACATACGGGCTTTGGCCTAATCATAATATATTGGTGTCATTTTGCGACAAAACCACCCAATTAGAAGGCACGTGCCACGTCCCTGCTGGTAAGAGACTATTTAAGGATGAATCGTAGTGATACACCCAATACGCATTTGCTCTTTATGAGCTGAGGTTAATTTCAAATTTATCACCCCCAACAAATAGTTGCGAGAGGTAGATGTGTCTTAGTTTAGGTTTTTTAGTGAAAGATTTTATTTCACATATTTAAACTTTTGTTGAATTTTAGATTTAACCCCTCTGGTTGAGATTTTCAATCAACACGACCATTATCAGGGTGCCTTATAGGCATTTGCATTTGTGGGTTAAACCTAGTCGACTCTGTCAACTTGCCGACAGAGGATCGGGTTCATACTTGACTTCTCACTTGTTGACCCGCGCAGCATCCCTAGACGTCACGTGTGCTTTCATAACACGCTCGTCGGGGCCCACGCGGATTGTAGAAAATGATCCTGCCCAGCATTCTCAGACATAAGCATTTAGAAATTTATTGCATTTGTCGGAGCACATGCAGGATTTGTTGCACTTCACTTTAAGGGATCGTATTTAATATATAATGGAGATTTTAAAATATTTAAATATGATCTATTGCGCAAGTGATTTCATTTAGAAAATGGCCAGGGATTTCTTTTAAGAGCCTACGAACACCCTCTATCCACTTGTACACATGTTGCGGATTCGGTGGTGTCTTTACACACACTTGCAGATAAACATTCTATATTGTATTTAGATTGTCATGATCGTAGTAGATAGGGAAGTCATTCTACTTCATGATTCATAACAAGTGTTATTTCATAGCTTATCGTAGATTGTCATAACCATTTCATTTAGATCACCCCACCTTTTCACAATCATTTTATAGCACAGGTTTCATCACTACAGATGTATTATACTATAGTTTCAGTTGAATTCTCTGCAAACATCATGAAATCTTTTGGAGCATCTTTCATTAAAGATCAATTTTATGCATACGCCATATTCATAACAGCTCCTATGATAAAGATTATTAATTTCTTATTTCACAATCACAACAATTATCAAGGGGAACGTCAATAGATAAAAGTATGCATAATTTAGTGCAAGGTGGGATATAAATCCTTCCCAAAATTCATAGTCTAGTCGTACAAGTTGCAGAGCAAACACAATGAGAGCTATAAAAGTTTCTTGCAAACTTGTTTGATTGGACACTTGTAGTGTTTTAGTTAACTTTATAAGAATCTCAACAAAAGAAACGGTATACAAATGTCTTTCATCTATTACGTCTTCATGGTTATATCAAAATGAATTCAACAAGCGATCTACTATTTCCAGACAATGGT
Source organism: Dendrobium nobile (assembly GCA_022539455.1). Lineage (NCBI taxonomy): Eukaryota > Viridiplantae > Streptophyta > Magnoliopsida > Asparagales > Orchidaceae > Dendrobium > Dendrobium nobile. The sequence goes on along the minus strand of CM039728.1, from coordinate 30,650,436 downwards.
TAAAAGTAAGACCAATCAATCCAACATCAACTAGTATATCAAGAAATTCATGTCTATTTGATGTATATTCATCATACAATACTTCATATACATTTGCAAATAGTTTGCTCCAAATATAGTTCATTAATATCAAAGACTATAATGTAGATTTGTGATCTTCAATCAACTATAATCTTTCCAAAGTGTTGTTAAACATCTCAACCATGTTGAGATAAATACTATGAAAGATTTATTCTTCTCATTAGCCATCATTTCCTCCACCACCTTAATCATCATAAATATGCTAGATGAGATCTATGAAGTCGTACACGATTTCCCCCTTTTTTATTAATTGATTATTCCAATTTATGCTAGTTGATTTTATTTAAGGGATTTTGTTTAAGTTGGTAAGTTAAATTAATTAAGAGACTAAATGTTGAATTAAATGCTCTTAGTTAATTTAGGATTTTTTATTCAATTAATTAATTCCAAGTTATTTTTCCAATCTTCTCAAAATTTAGCTAAGTTCAGAAGTTTCGAGAAAATTTCGGCAACCTTCCAACGTCCCCTCCCCGGCGCCCGGAGGTAAGGAGGGCATTTGCCCTTTTGGCTAGACTCGGCCGGAGTGAATCAATGGCGAGGAGATTCGGGTCTTCAAGTCTTCAGTCCCTTGGTCGGATAAGCTCGATGACCAAGGGCTTTGGGGGACCGTATCAACCCCGGAACTTCCTTCAGTCATCGATTTGTTGCCGACGATTGGTTGTAGATGATTGCCGATTGTCGGTTGTCGGTTTGAGAAATCCCTTTTTTGGCATTTAATTTATCAATCAATTAATATTACAGTTATTTCCAAATTGAATGATCATTTGAGCATTTTCCAATCTTCCAAAAAAATTTCTATGTACAGAATTTTTTAGAAAATTTCGGCAACCTCCCGGCATCCCCTACCCGGCGTCAGGAGGTAAGGAGTGTCTCGACTCGGCCGGAGTGAATCAATGGCGAGGAGCTTGGGTATTAAAGTCTTCAATCCCTCGGTCGGATAAGCTCGATGACCGAGGGTATCGAGGGACCGTATCAAATCCCGGGACTTCCTTCAGTCTTCTCCAATTTGTTGTGATATTATATTTAAGTGACTTAATTTTGATTTTAAAAAATACTTTTACTCCCCTCGAAAATCCGGCAACCTTCCGACGTCCCCTCCCCAGCGCCAAGAGGTAAGAAGGGCATTTGCCCTTTTAGCTCGACTCAACCAGAATAATCGACGGCGAGAAGATTGGAAGAGTAGTGTCTGCGCTCCCTCTGCTTGATTAGCTCGACGGCCAAAGGCTTCAGGGGACCAAATCAATCCTGGGACTTCCTTCAAATTTCTTCAATTTGTTGTACCTATTGAAAATCCTCCTACCTTTCTCTCTCTTTTTTTTTAATTAAATGTGTAATATTATATTAATAATGATAATAATAATATAAATATTAATATATATATATATATATAATAGATACTATATTATAATATACATATAATATTATATATTACAATACTTATATAATAGAGAGTGGGAGGCGGAAGAAGCCCGATCGGGCTAGGGCTGAAGGAAGCCACGCACGATGTCTGTCGAAGGACTCGACGAGTTCGCCAGTCATCGGTCCTCGGCAGAGACTAGGGTACGATGAGCAGGAGCCGGCGGGCAAACGAGTATGGATGGATTGGATGTGTCGAAGGCAGAGGTAGTTCCATCAGGTTTGTAAGCAAAAGGTTGGAGATGTGGTCATCGGCTTCGTCAATGACGGGCGTCAAGTTGGAGACCAAAAACGACAGAGAAGGCGGGAGACGAAGACTAAAGCAGATCGGGAGGATCTAGGGCACAACCGTGGGGGTCGGATTTCGTTCGTCTCTCCGGAAAGCTTCTCTTTTTCTCGATTCTAAGTGCGTGTGTTCAAATGAGGGAGGGTTTCGTTCCCTTTTGTGTTGTGAGAAGCGGTTACATGCGATCGTGGGGGAGCATTGTGAGATCGTGGGTTCGTGGGAGCTTCGATAGGCTGGATAGTTGGGGTCGGATGATAGTTATAGGTCAACATCACTCACCGCCACAAATGCACCTTACAAACAAAATGAGAAGTACTAGATATATTGAAATTTTGATGTTGAAAATTCCGCTAAATTGTGTGAATTACAAGATCATAATTGGGACCTTAAGAAATGAAGCATGAGTGTCACAAAATACTTCACCACTCATTAAACTTTGGCAAGAGCTAGATATCTTCAAGCCAAATGATTTGTGTGAGGAGCATGGACTATAAAAAACGAAAACCAATTATTTTCTTATTGGTCTTAATCAAGTTCTTGATAAAGTTCGCAGTCTCCATAAATTGGTTGTCTATGAATGTGCATCAATTCAAAACTCCATTATCTTCCAAATACTTTCTAAATACTTGTATCATTTCTAATCTTCTCATTTGGCTTTTGGTTGCACTCTATTATCCCACAATCATGAACCTAATATGAATAAATTTAATCTCATCTCCTTCAAAAGTATCTTTCTTTAGCATGGGGCAAATCAAAAGGGATATAAATATTATTTCTCTAAAAAAAATTTTTTACTTTGTTTCCTCTGAAATTCTCCAACTCATAAATACCACCGTCTGCATCAATCTTCCTAAACCAGATAATGTTTATGTTATAGAAACTCCTATTAACTCAATTCAACAACACCCCTCGTGTTTACTCTCAAAGGAAGAATCTACAAATAAGCGAAACAAATTTATCTTCTGAAGCTTGTCAAGAACCTACCTGGACTCAGTAAGTTCACAAACTCTTCTTCCATATGATATTTTTATATAATTGCACATTACTCTAAGAAAAGACTCATACTTATACTCAGCGTCTTCTCATAAATATGGTGAGATATAATCATATGTCCTCAATAAAAAAAAGGACTACAACCTAAGAAAATTTGAGATCCGGGAGGATATAAAACTAGCTCTTAATAAACTAGAATGGAGAGAGGTTATATAAGAAAAAATGAAAGCTTATGAAAGAAATGGAAAATTAGATGTCATTCATAGGCCCAAGGATGTCATTCATCCCTGTATGTTGTGAATGGATTTTCATTGTGAAATATCAGTCTGATGGATCCATTGAAGAGGTATAAAGCATAGCTTATTGTACAAGGATTCACTCAACCTTATGAGTTGACTATTCTAAAATTTTAGCTTATGTAGCTAAACTTAACATTATTCAGTCCCGCAAATGGAACTCAATATTATCTAGCCACTTCACCGGCTAAATTTTAAGAATGCATTCTTTAATTGTGACTTAAATGAAAAAGACTACATGGATCTCTCTACAGAAATTAGTGACTTTGGAAAGATAGGCTTTTCATATGAATTAAGAAAATCATCTATGGGCTCAAACAATCTTCTTGAGCCTAGTTTAAAATAGTCAACAAAGTTATGAGTCAACATATATACAAATAGGCTCACTTTGACCACACCTTATTATATATACACAATGATGATAAGTTTACCATCCTAATCATATATGTTGATTATATCATTGTCATATAGATGATTATAATTTGTAGAAATTACCTTGAATAAAAAAAGAGTAAAAGCTCTAAATAGTTCCCTAACTATTAGTAAATGTCCAACTTAGTCTTAGGCTTTCATAATGACTCAATTTAGTCCCCCGACTAATAAAATAAAATAAATAAATAAATAAAAATTTTAGTCCCCCGACTATTAGAAAATATCCCAATTTGATCCCAATGTCAAAAGTAACAGTTAAAATTAATTCCAACATTTAAATGTGAGGGTATTAGATTATATTTTTTTATATTATTTATTATTTATCTTATTAAAATAAATACAAAAATCATAATAGAAGTTAATCCATTAAATAACAATAGTAATAAACATGGTTAACTTTCATTATAATTTTTGTATTTATTTTAATATGATAAATAATAAAATATATATAAATAATAATATAATCTCACATACACTCCAATATCCAAAATATCATCGCATTTAACTATTGGGTTTAACTTTAACTGTTATTTTTAGTCTTGGAACCAAATTGAGATATTCTCTAATAGTCAGAGGACTAAATTAGAGCATTATGAAAGTCTGTGACTAAATTGATCATTTACTAATAGTCAGGAGACTATTTTGGGATTTTACTCAATAAAAAAACTTGTTGAAGAATTTAAATTAAAGAACTTCGACATCTTGAGTATTTACTCAGAGTGAAAATATCCATAAACAAATATATCCTCACCATTTCTTCGAAAAAAAATGTTCCAAATCTCCTAAAAGAAATTGGTTTAACTTGAAGAAATCATGTTGACACTCCAACAACTTCTAACATTAAATTGAATGTTGATGTCATCACTCCCACTAAGATTAGTTGAAACTCATCAGTATGGCTCATATTGGATGTTATATCCCACCCACCCGATCCTACTAGATTTCAGCAATATTCTTCCAAGTTTGGTGGATGGGTTGTGACATTTTCTACCAATAATGCAACAAAGTATACCCAACAAGCCGGCATTAACATGTGATATATCTAAAATTTTGAATGTCATACATATGACTATAAATTGGTCAGCGAAGAACATTACTCTTAACATTTTATTCTTGTATTATATTATTATATTATTATATTATCTTTTTTTAACATTTGTTTGTATGTCACTCGAGTTTGTAAATGTATTTCAGTCACATGATTCATATGCCTATTGCTGATATGTTTTATTTTCTAATGTCCCTATTCTAACACTAGTGATTTCATTTGTTATCCTTGTCTATATTGTTTCACGAAGATTATCACTTAAAAGAAAAAAGTATGCATATGTCATTTTACTCTCCTAATTATATTATTCTTTCAGACCGAACCAAGTGATTGTGCAGTATTGTGATAGGAGCATACTTATCAATGGCGAATGACACACCATAGCGTAAAGTTTCATATAGAGCTACAATACATAGCACACAGAGCGGTGCCCATCATTTTAAACATGGAACATAATATTAACTAATTATAAATAAAAAATATATTAATATCAAATGCTATTAAATCGAAATATAGACCATCATGATAATAAAAACAACCAAAGTGATTCCTAATTTTAAGTAATTAATACCTCAATCATTAAGAATTCAAAATATTATAATCATTTTTCAAGTCTATTTGCTTTGTAAGAAATGCAATAATTCAAGACAGCTAAGTTCAACTTATTAAATATTAATATAAATTATTATTTTAAATTTAAGACCCTAAAAAAAGGAATAATATGAGCTATTTGCACCTTGTGCTGCACGTTATTGTTCATATATGGCGCAAATAGCACGCATTATTTTGAACAAGTATGCCATGCCAAGCAAATGGCGACCACGTCGTCCATGCATCATGTCGTGTGCTATTTCAATCTATTGACATGTATAGGTATGAGCCAAGGTTAGAGCAGACACTTCATAATTGAGAATGAATTACTTAAGACTTTATTATATTCATTTGAATGAGTTGTAAGAGTAACACTTTAAACTCTTAGCGGCATGGATGGAAAAATTTAATATCTACGTATCATTGTTATCATGGATATATATATATATATATATATATATATATATATATATATATATATATATATATATATATATATATATATATATATATGTGTGTGTGTGTGTGTGGATGTCATTTAAATATACTAGCTCTAATAAATTTATTATTAGTAGCTATCATGCATATTGTGGATGTAAATTTTAATTTAAATGTCAACATAGCGTAATATTCAGCCATCAAGCCATTAAGTTGCCAAAAATTATTGAAACAATTTGATAGTTCAAGGCAATAATCCCTATACAGTTCTTTCATTGGTTGCGTCAAAACAAAATAAAGGTTGGTGAATTTATGTTGAATGAAACTAACTTATAATATTATCATCAAATATCAATTTCATATACCTTTATTGGTTGATATGTTGAGATGACTTTGAAATTTGGTTTCAGAACTATCATCAAGTAAGAATGCGAGAAGGAGAAGAATAAAAAAAATTTTAAAACTAAAGATAGATTATATGAATTGTTCGTTAATCAAACATTTCTATGAGAATTATGAATCATGGCCTTCAAAGTTTCTTAAGAAAATTAATGGTTGTGCATTTTTATAATATCTTGAAAAGATTATTTGGGAATCTTAGAAATGTTTTTGAAAGTATTGCAGAAGGTTAAGTTTTGTTGTGTCATCTGTGATATTTTTGGGATATATTCTATCAAGTGAATAATTATTTGTTGATCTTAATAAAATTAAAGCAATTAATACTTATTGAACACAAAGTAGTATTCATGAAATTCAAACTTCTCATGAAATGGCCATATTCTATAGAAATTTATTAAAGAATTTAACAATGATATAGATTATAGCACAAATTACCAACTATCTTAAAAAAAGGATAATTTCATCGGATGAAATTTAATGATAATAATTTTAAAGATATTTTAAATAAAAGTTTACAAATGCACTGACGTTTAAAGTGGTAAATTTTAATAATGTATTATAGATTTCTTGTGATGGTTTTAGTATAGGCATTAGAAGAGCTCTTAGTCGAGAAGAGCATTATATTGCTTAATTTAGCAAAAAAATTTATGAAGCCAAGCCAAAAGATTATAATTACGAAATAGAGTTTATATACTTATGCAAGCCCTTCTATATTGGAGCATTATTTATTACTTAAGACTTGTACTATATTCTAATCATCAACCATTAAAATATCTAAATTAACAAAAAAAGTTAGACTATAGAAAAGTTAAATTGGTTGAATATCTGCAATAATATACTTTTATGCTAAAACATTGTACTAGGTGGAGTGTTTACCGTCTTAGCTTTGAACGAAAATCCAGCACACATATAGATAAGAAAGAGAATAGTGTAAGAACTATAAAAGATACAATATTTTTTTAGATGAAAAACCCAAGAAAAGAAAAAATCACGGTCTCCTCCAACAAGTTGGAATGATCCACTAGTGTTTATCATTTATTACAAATGATTCCCTTCCTCAAGGAAAGATGTTGACGCAATATAGCAAATATACATCATATAGAGCATGTAACATGGTTAAAGTTGGAAGAATCCAATGGCATAAGACTTGTTCTTACGAGATAGTTGGCCTGTTTGTTAGGTCGAAAGGACTGTAGTTGGGTGATGGTGATCAGAGGGATCGTAGTCGGGGAATAGAGAATGGAGGGACCGTAGTTAGTCAACGGTGGTCAGAGGACCGTACTTGAGCAACTGAGAATGGAGGGACCGTCGTCCGATGTTAGAGGGACCTTCGTCCGGTGATGTAGGCCAAAGGGACGGTAGTCGAGCGATAGAAGTTGGAGGGATTGTAGTTGGGCAATGTTAGTTTGAGGACTGTAGTTGGTCAATGGTAGTCCAAGAATCGTAGTTGGTCAATGGTGATGGAGGTTAGAGGAACCGCGATCAGACGACGAATGTTGGGTTAGGCGACGATGGTCTGAGGATCGTAGTCGGTCAGGTAGCAGGGGTTAGAGGAAAGTAGTCGGGCGATGGTCGTCGAAGGGAACGTCATCGGGCGACGGAGGTCCGAGGGACCATCGTCGGGCGATGGAGCTCGGAGGGACTATAGTGGGGCGACGATGGTCAAAGAGATTGTATTCGGGCGACGGAGGTCGAGGGACCGAAGTCAGGCAACGGGGATCAAATGGATCATTGTCTGGTGATTGGGGTCAAAGGGACTATTGTCCGGTGATGAGAGTCAAAGGAACCATTCTCCGGCGATGGGGTTAGAGGGATAGTAGTCAGGCGACTCAGGTGGGTAGGACGGTAGTCGGGCAACTGAGATTGAAAGGACCATAGTATGGGGGCGACGAAAGTTAGAAGGACCATAATCAAGGGTCAGGCATGGGTGGTCAGAGGAACCATAGTCGGACGACGGACATCAGAAGGATGGTAGTCAGGCGATGGTGGTTAGAGGGATCATAGTCAGGTGATTGAGGTCGGGGGGACTGTAGTCGTGCAACAAAGATTGGTGGGACCATAGTCCAGCAACAAAGATTAGAGGGACCCTAGTTAGTGGGCGATGAAGGTCAGAAGGATCATAGTCACAGGTGGATGTTTAGTGACGATCGAGTGGTGAAAGTCCGGCAATGACGTCGAGCAACGAGGGTTCGCCGATAGTGGTGCTCGGGTGGAGTTTCAGGATTCAAACCTCTGAGCTCTCTTCCCTCTCTAGCCAAGGGTCCAAGCTCTGCCCCTCTCATGCAAAGAGTGGGGGCCTATTTTTAGATTTTTAGATGTAGCATGCCTCGTAAATATAGATAAGATCTGAAGCGATTTGAATTGCTTCATCGAACTGCCCATATTGACTCTCCTAATTATGAAGCTTTTCTTCAACATTTATGTGTCTAAATGGTGTTGGAATCAAACGATCTTGAGCTCGTTTTATTCATCACATCGAACCACTCAATTATAAGCATGCCATATTTAGAAATTATTTAGTCATCCAATTAATTTTCTGAAGTTTCCAACTATCTTTCAATTTTTAATTTAAATTTCCAACAATGTTTCAGATTTTTAATTTGGGACAATTTGGGGCGGATTGGACCAATTTTGGCGCCATTGCGTCAGTTCAACTATAAGTTTGTTGAAATTGAAACTAATTTGTTCTCGAAAGTTTCCAACTGGATATGTCTCGAGATTCATAACAGATCAAGCCGATTTTTAGTGATGTATCAAGTATAGTTTCTATGATTTTGCAAACAATGAAAATTAAAGTCGCTGACTTTGAATATACTAAGTAAGATTAAGCCTCTTTTTAGAATTCAATGAAATATATAATGCATTCAATAATAAATCATAAATAACAGATAATTTATGATTAAAGATGGCTATCTTTTAAAGAGATTTTCATAATAAAAACTACTAAACAGAGATTTTCATATTCTAGAATTGCATGTTGGTAATGTTGTCCATCATTTTAGCTAAAGTTATGATTAAGAGAAGATATTGCTAGCAAAATTTAAAAAGATATATAGCATGAATAATTTCACAATAAAAACTACTAAACAGATAATCAATAAGAAATAATATTAGATTATATACATCTTTACTTTTTTTCTCACAAGTCTTGAGAAGATCATGGTTTAAAATTGCACAATATGAGGCTCGCCTTGAGGCCCGCCTTTGCGCAATTCCAGTAAAAAATGCCTCGATGCTTACGCCTCGAGTTTTTTTTATGAGGCTTGCGCCTCAACTTGGTTGAGGCCCGCCTCGCCTCACTGGCACGAGGCTTACGCCTCACGCTATATATATTAAAACTTACATAAATCTTGAAGTAAATGCCCGACATTGGACTCTATAGGAGAGGAGGAAGGGGAGAGAGCAGTTCATCATAATGATGATTCAAATGAAGAACCCCTTAGTGATGACACTGTTGATGACTTATGAGTTCTTATGTGATATGTCATTGCTATTTGTTTTGGAAATTGGAATTATCTGTTAATGAAAAGAATGCTGGGATTTAGGAAAGATAGAATTTTGAGTTGAACTATATTTCATGTTGTCTTATTATTGGGATATTTTAATTTCACTTCATATCTTCTGCTTTTTTATGTTTTATATTATTCACTCATTAGTATATAAAAAATTTATTATTTTATGTTTACGCAATCTTTTGATTTTGAGGCTTACGCCTCAAAACGCCTTGAGGCTTACGCCTCGCCTCACGAATGAAAAACGCCTCAATACCCGAATACGCAATTTTAAACATTGGAGAAGATATTAATGTGGATTTTCCTTAACACTTCCACGAACTCTTAGGAAACATAATTCTATCATTTTCGTTTAGGATTGCTTCTCTAAAATAGCTCTTTATTACATGCAATAATGAGGTAGTTCTATTATGCCTAAAGAATATGTTAAATTTAAAATCTCTTTTAAAAAAAATGGAAAAAGATGATAAATTAAATAAAATTTCAATTTTTATCAACCACAAATTAATGGACAAATTTAAGTTATTAATACGCCTACTAAAAAAGCATGCATAAGGTTTTGATAATACTTATAAATAAGTTTAAAAAATGGTCTATTGACTATTTATGGAGGCTATTTTAATCCAAGACTATCTAATGTATTTGATTTTATCTCCACTACTCAAATTTGATCAAAAATAATCTCTTGAATTGTCAAATCTGATCCAAAATAATCCAATAGATGGACTATTTTGGATCATATTTGAAGAGTAAAGAGACTAAATTAACCCTCTTATATGAATCTATATCCTATAATTATGTGGATCTTATTTAACTTCATATTGAGTATAATCTTGCAAAATTTGACCAATCATTTGCATAGTATATGCATCATTTGTATGAAATTATTCGTAAAAAATTGACTCAATTATGACAATTATGCGTCAATTACATAAGTGAATAAGGGTTATTAGAATTCAAACCAGGTAAAAAGTAATGGTTCGTCTAAGCCTGAAAATTTTCCCACAATGACCTTCAAAAATTTAATTGCTAGAATAGACATATTCGAAACACTTATATGTTTTAAACCCAATAACATTCTGGTATTAGGCTAATGGTTAATGTTTTTAATTTAACGTTGTATCATGAAACAAATGCCTTGAGTTATTTTCTCTGTCCACTTCCTCCTTTTGAATTCACATTCAACATTTTTACAAACAATTGTAAATTGTGTGCTAGAAGCATTATTAAATTATGAAATTATTTCCGTTGTTGATGGTGGATACTAAAAATATCTTGTGTATTGGCGCAATTGGCTTGAACGTGATGTCTTATAGATTACTCTGAAATAAGAACAATGATTATACTCAAACTTAATTGACAAATATCAGATGAACCATTCAGTGGAGCCACATAACTTCTCGAGTGGGGTAAAATTAATGCAAATCTTATCAAAAAATGTAAGGTACCTGCATTGAGATGAACAAATTGACAAGCTAGGTAGTCATTAAATATGGGCTCCGAAAATTCCATTGATGAACCTCGGCCTCTCCACGCCAGTCTATTTTTCTTTTAAGTGTTTGTGACGACGGCAGAGAGTTTTAACGAGATTAGGTTCCGGGAGAATTTTCAGAAGACAGATTAGGTTTTAGATAAGACACTACCCAGATATTTCGCCTTCATTTTGTGAGGACTTTTTTACCTGAGTTCTGGTTTCCTATAGGCGCAAGCCCCTATAGTTAATTACCCCTCCTGATAACATGAGAGAACTTTCGATTAAGGTTAGTCGTTAAGGAGGTCGTATGGATCATAAATCCAGTATATAATAGCAACAGTTTTAGGGTTTGAATTTGATTTTATGATTTGGAATTTATCACCATAAACTTAAAATTGGTGGTGAGAAAATGAAGACGAGTCCGATCAAGATCCCATGGTTCTGTCATTCCGGGCTATCATGTTCCCTGGTCTACTTAGTCAAAGGAGGTCACCTAACAGAAGGCACATTATCGGCAACCATTGGTTGTTTCGCCCAAGAATAGCTTGTAGAACTAAGTTATTGTTTGTCTAAGGGGATATATTTGAATCCACCTTAGCTAACAGAGAGCTTTATACCCATCAAATATACCCTATGATTCATCGCTCAAGGGTTTGACGTGTTAGGGAACAAATGGGATTTGACCATGATCGTAATATAATTGTGTTATTTTGTGGCAAAACCACCCGATCATAGGGCACATGTGATGTCCCTGCTGGCCCCTGCTGGCAAGAGACTATTTGAGGATGAATCTTAATGATACACCCGACACACATTCTCTCTTTGTGAGCTGAGGTTAATTTCAAATTTATCACCCCGATAAATGATTGTGGAATGTGGATGATTTTTAGTTTTAAGGAGATGTATTTCATTTCAAGAATGTAGGTTTTTGTGAGATTTAAGATTTGACCCCTCCATTTGAGATTTTCTGTCAATACGGCCATCATCGGAGTAATGTTAAAGTCACTTGTATTTTCGTAGAAATTTGGGAGGCATTTTGCAATTCAAGTCGTGTCGACTCCAGTCCTTTCGAGGAGGATGAGACTTGAATATTAGACCCGCGCAGTATTCTCGAATCGTTGGATTTGGAACTCAGATGTGACGATTGGAGCACAAGCAGATTATATTTATTTTGAAAATAGAATGTTATATTAGTAAGCATTTGACCCTGCACAGCACTTTTGGACATTTATATTTATAACTTTAACATGATAGTCGGAGCACATGCAGGTTGTAGCATTTGACCTGCATAGTATTCTCGGATATTTGTATTTGTAACTTTAATACGTTGATCGGAGCACATGCAGGTTGTGGCATTTGACCCTGCGTAGCATTCTCAGATATTTGTGTTTGTAACATTAACATGTTGATTGGAGCACATGCAGGGATATATTTAGTTTAAACATATAATGTGTATTTGACCCTGTGCAGCATTCTCAAACATTTGTGTTTATAATTGTAACGGATATGTCAGCGCACATGCAGGGAATGTTGCACTTCAATTTAGGTGATCATATTTAATATATAAAGGACATTTTAAAATATTTAAATATGATCAATTTACGCAAGTGATTTTTATTTTAGAAAAATACCTGAGATTTCATTTAAGGGCCTACGAATGCCTTTTATCCGCTTGTACACATGTTGCGAATCCAGTGGCGTCTAAGCTTTTAGCAATGTTTAAAATTGCGTATTCGGGTATTGAGACGTTTTTTATTCGTGAGGCGAGGCATAAGCCTCAAGGCGTTTTGAGGCGTAAGCCTCAAAATCAAAAGATTGCGTAAACATAAAATAATAATTTTTTATATACTAATGAGTGAATAATATAAAACATAAAAAAACATACGATATTAAGTAAAATCAAAATACCCTAATAATAAAACAACATAAAATATAGTTCAACTCAAAATTCTATCTTTCCCAAATCCTAGTATTCTTTTCATTAACATATAATTCAAATTTCCAAAAATAAATAGCAATGACATATCACATAAGAACTCATAAACCATCAGTGTTGTCATCACTAAGGGTTCTTCATTTGAATCATCATTATGATGAACTGCTCTCTCCCCTTCATCCTCTCCTATAGAGTCCAATGTCAGGCATTTACTTCAAGATTTATGTAAGTTTTAATATACATAGCGTGAGGCGTAAGCCTCATGCCAGTGAGGCGAGGCGGGCCTCAACCAAGTTGAGGCGCAAGCCTCATAAAAAAAACTTGAGGCGTAAGCATCGAGGCATTTTTTACTGGAATTGCGCAAAGGCGAGCTTCAAGGTGAGCCTCATATTGCGCAATTTTAAACCATGCTTTTTAGCTTCAATTTCTTACATGTATAAGAGAGGTATTGTTTTTAGTTCACTTTGACTCTTTAAAGTGTCATTTAGCACAGCTCGTAGAGAGTATTTGCTCAATAGATATTAAGAGATCATGCTCGTATTCGTAAGAGAATTATCCTGTTTGCTATAAGTTTCTCTATTCTTTCCCGTAGGTGGACTGGTTTATTCGATACAAGTTCCTTATCCTTGCTTGTAAGCTAGTTGATGTGGGAGCTGCTACTTGTTTGAGAGCAGTTTGAGTTGTCCGGTAGTTTGAGAAGCTACTCTGTTAAAGCATAGTTTAAAATTGCACAATAAGAGACGCGCCTCTACGCAATTTGGTCCTAAATAGCCTCATTGCCTAAGCAATTTTGGGACTTGATGAGTCTTAAGCCTCAGGAAGATTGAGGCGCGCCTCAGGGAGATTGAGGCATGCCTCAATGGCGCTATTGAGCAATTTGGGATGAGGCGTACGCCTCATGATAGGGGTCCCACTCATTTAAGTTTATAATAAAAAATCCCCTTTGTTCTTCTTTCTACCGGCTTACCCGAACCGAACGAAGCACTCCTGCAAGAAATTCGCAGACAACGGCTCTCCCGCAAGATCCCAGCCTTTCCGCTGCCTCTCCTGCCGGCAGCCACCTCACGCCGATAAGGTTCTTGTGTCCGGCCACCCTCTACGACACTTCTTCAACTGGTCTTAGGATTTTTTTAGTTAAAGGTATGATTTTTCAACTTATAGAAAATCTAAGGTTTTAAATTTTTTGAGATTTTTGTTTTATTTTGCATTTGTGCTTTAGGAAACAAGATTAAGGGCAAGGAAAAGTCTAATACGTCATTGCGGAGGGACCGTTCTTGGAAGTACAGTGTACAAGATGACGTAGACAGCAGTGAGAAGACTTACGTGTATTTGAAATACAATTTTTGTGATAAATTGGTGAAGGGTGGAGTTACCAGCATGAAGGAACACTTATCCGGCTCGCATAAAAACGTAGCACCATGTTCAAATGTGTCGGATAAGGTGAAGGATGAAATTACTGTTTATATGAAGAAGAGTACCATGGCAAAACATTTACAACAGGAGCTATTTGATGAAAGGGTCGAATAAGGTGCTTATTACAGGAGCGAGAGTGGAAAGGGCTCTTCCTCCACTATACATAATAGAGGTGCCCGGGGTCCTATGGACCAGTATATGATTAATCCAGGAGAGGATAGAGGACAAGCATAGATGATGCCTGCGGCTGGTACCAGAGAGGGTTGACGTCAAGTTTGTATGGATATTGGCAAATTTTTTTTTTAGAATGTCATTCCATTTAATGTTGCGACATCGCCAGCCTACTTCAATATTTTACGATCTGTAGGGTTGTATGGGAGAGGGTTGAAGGCACCTTCCATGTACGAGTTGTGAACATGGATTTTGAAGGAGCTACAAAACACAGAGCAGAGTATTGATGAGATTAAACGGACATGAAGTGAGACTGGCGTTACTATTATATCAGATGGATGGTCTGACATGAAGAGCATGAACTTGATTAATATCCTTAAAAACAATCCCTATGGCACGGTGTTTTTACAATCAGTTGAGGCTTCATATGAGGTTAAAAATGTTGATTTCATTTTCAATTTATTAGATGGAGTTGTTGAGGAGATCGGGGAGCAATTGGTTGTTCAGGTGGTGACTGACAATGCCAGTGCATACAAAGCAGCTAGTCATATGTTGATGGAGAAGAGGAAACACCTCTATTGGACCCCTACGAGGCGCACAGTATTGATCTCATATTGGAGGAACTTGGTGATCTATCTCAACACAAGAGCAACCTTTCTAGGGCGAAGAAGATCACAAAATTTATCTACAATCACTCATGGGTCTTAGCCATAATGAGAAAGTTCTCGAAGAAGGAAATCATTCGCCCTGCTACCACTAGGTTCGCTATTACATTTGTGTACTGCAAAACATTTTCAATTTCTGATGCAAGTTTATTCTATAAGTTTGCCACATCTTATTTGACACTGCATAGCAGCAAGATGTTAGGCAACCTCTTGAAGCTATGTTCACATCAACAAAATGGCTTAATTCTGTGTAGAGCAAGAAACCTGAGGGGAAGAAAATACAAAGACTAATTCTAAATGATAAATTTTGGACAAGTGTGACAGATGCCATATTGAGCACAAGACCCTTAGTACAAGTTATATGATTAGTAGATACAGAGAAGAAACTAGCCATGGGTTTTACATATAATGCAATTGATGAGACAAAGGAGTTGATTGCACATAACTTGGGAGGAGAGGAGGCAAATTTTAGAGAGATTTGGGATATCATTGATGCTCGATGGGAGGTCCAGTTGCACCGTCATCTACATGCAGCGACGCATTATCTCAATCCTCAATTTTAGTATTCAGAGAGAAAATTCTCAAATCCAGAGGTGAAGCTGGGCTTGTATCATTGTATGGGGCAACTAATACCGGACTAGACCATCAGGGAGCTTGCAGATTTAGAACTTGTTCTATTTCGAAATAGGGAGGGATTTTTTTATTTACAAGCTGCAAAATCTACTATTGTAAACGCTCTCCGGGTAAACTTATTTTTGCAAAGTATCCGTACATACATAACACTTTAATATGTTCTGATTATCTTTTTTCTTCTTGAAAATAGTTGAATGGTGGATCCAATTTGGTGATTCTACCCCTGAGTTATAGAGTTTTGCAGTTAGAGCTTTAGGTCTCACTTTTTCTTCCCCTGGGTGTGAGCGAAACTGGAGTAGATATAGTCAAGTGCAAACGAATAGAAGAATTCGACTTTTAACACTTAGAATGAACTCCCTTGTGCATATTATGCACAACAAGAAGTTGAGAGATAGGAGGTTGAGGAACAAGGGGTTGAAGGATGATGAGGACCCTTTAGTGTATGATGATGTGGCGTCTGATAATGAGTGGTTCATAGATGATAAGACAGATTTATCATTATCAGACCTGCAGCTAGAGGATCTAAGTGTGGATGTCTTGAGGGACGAAGCAAATCAAGTGGGCACATACACTAGTACCACACCACACACATCCACTAGTTCTGTAGCACAATAAGCAAATAAAGGTATCTCATAATTTCTTATGTGCTATTACATTATATATATGCAATTAATATGACACTAATTATTCTTATTGAACAGATAAGAGAAAAGTGAGTAACGTTGAAGATGATAAAGATTTGACATTCATAGATATAATTGGAGATGAAGAAGCCTCCCTTAAAGACTCATTTAGTGATGGGATATACTGAATTTTAGATGTTCTTTCTTATTTGTACTTTGGGAGTTTTTGTAGACTTATATTTATGATTTTGTACTTTAAATTATGCTATGAGATGTATATATTGCATCTATTTTATTCTTTTCCACTAATTTCACTTCTCATTTAGATGTTTTTATTATATGATAGACTAACTGTTAATTACCTGCTAGAATACTTAAATTCTTATTTATGCAATTCTTCGTCCGTGAGTCTTACGCCTCACAATGCCTCGAGGATAATTTACGTAATTTTAAGCCTTGTGTTAAAGGGTTGTTTGGAGAGTTCCCATTTGGAGAGCTACTAGTTTGGGAGTTTGTACATAAGTTGGATTATTGAAAATATTGATTTCTAACATTTATTTTATTTAAAAGGCGAAATCGGGAATCGAAGTGTTTTTTCTAAGCGAGGCGAGGCGTAAGCCTAGAGGCGGATCGAGGCGTAAGCCTCAAAATGATTAAAATAAATTAATTTAAAACTTTAAATAATGACAAAAAATAACAAAATATTATGTCAACTATGAATTTGAAGATTTGTTTTAAGATAATATTACTGGAATACAAGATTTAAAATAAACTCACTCAAAAATAAAATATCCCCTTAGGATCAAGACCCAAAACAGGCTCATCATCACTTTGATTATCTTCAGAAGAATCTTCATAATTAGTGTCAAAGTCATCCTCCAACTCTTCTTCATCTATAATATTCTTTCCTTTATCTCATATATCAGTTAATATTTCATTATCTTTAAAATGAAACAATAATAACATACAAAATAATTCATTATATTTAAGAATACCTTTAAATTTTTTTGAAGCTCCAATCTCACTTTATTTCTTTCTTTTATATACTTGGGTAGTTGCTTCATTGTCTTCTTCATTGATATGACTTTCTCCTTCTGCTTCAACTTCAGATACATCAGCATTTTTAGGAGTAACTCATTCATCATCAGATTGTAGCTCATCAACAAGCAAAGAGTCAATTTTATTCTCAATATTTCCTTGATTTTGCAATTTGAGATGTCTATCTTTTAATTTTTTGTTAAATATAACATAAACTAGTTTGTTCATTCGATCTGCCACCAATCGATTTCTTCTCTTTGTATGAATTTGATTGAAGATACTACAATTACGCTCGCATGCAGAAGCCGAACATGTTAGGCTAAGAACTTTAATTGCAAAAGCTTTTAATTCAGAAACATCATCTCCAAACTGAGCCCACCAATGTTCTACATGAAGACAAACATAGTATTTTATGAATATTGGTTGAAGTAGAAGACTTGAATATAAATATTAACATTTAAATTATAAATACTCAAACTATAAACATACCAGGAGATCGTGTTTTGTAGCATGCTTGTACTACTCTAAATCCAAACACTCCCTTCTTCAAATGAAAATCCTCAAGTTGATCATTCACTTTGAGGTAGTCTTCTTCATAAATGAGTTTGTCCATACATGCATACAAACCAGATTTCACTTTTTTGTCAACATGAAAATCCTTAACATAATGAAATTGGGGATTTAAATAGTACGCAGTAGCATGTAAGTGATGGTGTAATTGTCGATCCCACTTTTCATCTATAATATCCCATATTTCTTTGTAGGCACTTTCTTGAATTCCCAATTCTTTTGCAATGTCTTCTTTAGCCCTATTCATTACTTCATAAATAAATCCCATAGCCGGGGCCCTCTCACCATCAACCATTCTAAGCACCTTTACTAATGGTCATGTTGTCTTCAAAGCATAATTTATACTGCGACAAAATAAATCGTCTTTCATAACAATCTTTTTAACTTGTTTTCCTTCTTATTTTTTGGCCCATAAACTTTTATCTCACTCTTCAGAAGCAAACATTGCTTCCAAAGGTTGTCTTAACTCCCTGAATCTCTGTAATGTTAAATATGCAGTAGCAAATCTTTTAACAGCAGGTCTAATAATTTTCTTATCAGTGAATTTTCTCATCAAGTTGAGTACCCAAAAATGATTATATATAAACTTACTAACGAATTTGGCCTTCAATATGGCTGATTTATGTTGAGGCAACTGTCCCAACCTCTCAAGCATCAAGTCAATACAATGTGCAGCACAATGAGTCCAGTAAAGGTGAGGCCTCTTTTCCATTAACATTCTTCCTGCAGCTTTGTATGCACTTGCATTATCAGTAACAACCTATACTACTAAGGCATCTCCCACTTCCTCCACAACTTCATCCAACATTTCAAACAATAATTGTGCATTCTTTACAAAGCTTGAAGCATCTACTGATTTGAGAAAAACTGTTCCATATGGATTGTTGACCAAGAAATTAATAATACTTCTATTTCGAATATCTAATCAACCATCTGACATTATTGTCACTCCTGTCACAATCTAAGTCTTAACCTCCTCATTCAGCATCCAAGTCCTCAGCTCATACATGCTTGGAAGTTGTAATCCTCTTTCATAGCTTCCAACAGATCGTAACATATTGATCCACGACGGACTCCTAACAACATTAAATGGAATCCCATTTTCATAGATGAATCTGACGATATCCAAACAAACTATGTTCTTGAGTTCTTTTAAAATTGTAGGAGGCTGAATATCCCGAGTATTTATGTTTTTCTCGTTATCAATATTTAGCATAAATCTATCCATGGGCCCCCGACTACCTCGGTCAGAAGAAACTAGATGGCTTCCAGTACTGGAACCTTCATGCTGTGATCCATAGTAAGAAGAGTTTCCTATCATCTCTTCTATATTCCTTTGTGTGACCTCCTTTGTGGTGGCAAACTACTTTAAATAATTTGTACATTCCTTTTTCACCTCATTAGGAACTTTTGCGCATGGTCCCACATTGACATGAGTGCAGGCTTGATGATCATTCAATCTCTTGACGCCACCAGTTATGTGTTTCCCACAGAAATTACATTTCATGTAAACATATCCCTTCTTTGCACCTTCGCCTGACACTTCAACTTGAGTTCCATATTTCCATGCAGGATCTTTCCTTCTTGCGCCACTAGTCATGCTAACAATAGGACATTTTAATAATTATTTGTACTATCAATAACAAAACAACATGAATACAAAAATATAGCAGTCTGCCGGGGGTCCAAGGGGGCGCTGCCCCCTGGCAGGAAATTATATTATAAGAGTAATTTTAAAATTTTGCTTGTTGTATATGCTCAATACTGAGCGTACTGAGCATGTACCGCTCAGTACCGCGCATGTATCGCTCGGTACCGAGCGTGTACCGGCTCGGTACCGAGCGTGTACTGGCTTCGTTTCTTTCTCTGCGTCGTCTTTCTTCCGACTTCGGCTCCTACACTCACGGCTTCGTCTCCTTCCCTCACGGCTTCATCTCTTTCCCTCACGGCTTCGCCTCTAGTTCGCCTTTCAATTCTCATAGGAAGCCCTAATCCTATACGCGAATACACGAACACGAATCAGCTGTGTCGTATTTACATATATACCGAAGAAAAAATTTCGAGGCGGTGCCTCATCTTGCCTCGAGGCATTACGCTCTAATGCGTACGCCTCATGCGAAAAAATCGTAGGCTTCGCTGGATGGTTTGAGGCCTAAGCCCCGATACGCATGACTTCCGCCTCGACTTGAGGCGCGACTCAATGCGGACGCTTCGTCCGCTTTTTTAATGGATTATTAACTAATTATCTGAGTTAAATGAAAATTGAATTTTTTAATTAAGATTTAATTTGTTGAATTTGTTAGTTAAGTGTATGTTAAAATTATATATATGTTGAATTTGATTTGCTTAATTAGATTAACCAATTAATGAATTTTTAAATTTAGATTTTAAATTTAATCAGAGTTTTGGTTTCAATTATATTACTCAAAGTTTCAATTTGAATTAATTTAATTAATTTAGGATTTAATTTTAGTTTAAATGAAATTACATATTACTCTCAAATCTAAAATTTTAATTTTAATTTAATTGTTTAATTTAACTGTTTAAAGCTTTTGATTTAAGTTTTTCAATTAATTGAAATCAATTTCAAATTAGTTCAATTAGATAGAGCTTTATTTCAAACTTATTTAAGTGCGTTCATAAGTCAATTAGTTAATTTAGAATTTTAACTTTAGATTAATTAGTCGATTTGTTACTTTACTAAAGTTTTGATTTAAATTTTAAGTTTTGTCTGATTTTAAAATTTTTATTGGTTAATTAATATTGCAATTAGATTAATTAGTTGAATATTTTTCAATCTTTCCAAAAATCCAAATAAGTCCAAAAATTTTCTAAGTCCAAAATTTTTAAGAAAATTTCGGCAGCCTCCTGGCATCCCCTCCCTGCGCCGGAAGGTGAGGGCACTTGCCCTTTTAATCAGCCTGGCCGAAAAGATAATCAACGAGCAGCGGCTTTGGAACATTGTCGGGTCCTAGAATCGGACTTTGGAAGCTTTGATTGACTACGATTGGTTGCAGATTGGTTGTCGACGATTGTAGGTGCTCGATTGAAGATTCCTTTCTCTTTTTTTTATTACATTGATTAAATGAATTTTTGATTTAATGTTTATTCAATTAATTAATTTCAAGTTCATGTTTCTCTAATCTTTCAAAAATTTGGCTAAGTCCAAAATTATCAAGTAAATTTCGGCAACCTTCAGACGTCCCTTCCTCATCACCTAGAGGTAAGGAGGGCACTTGCCCTTTTGGCTCGACTCGACCGGAGCGAATCAATGGCGAGGAGATTTAGAGAGCGATTGAGCCTTCAAGTCTTCAATCCCTCAGCCGGATAAGCTCGACGACCGAGGGCTTCGGGGGACCAAATCAAACCTCGGGACTTCCTTCAAAAATCTTCAATTTGTTTTCGTACATGTTTGAAAATCCCTTTCCTCTTCTCTTTTTTTTATTTCATATATATATATATATATATATAACGAAGAGAGCCCGATCAGACTAGGGCACGGGCACGCACGGCAGAGGAGAAAGCGGGAGTTGGCCTGGTCGTCGGCGGAGGCGGCAAGCCGGCCGGTGTTGGAGTCGGCAAGTATGGCGAGCCGATTGCGGCTAGGACACTGGCTTAAAGAAGGCGGCTTCTGGTTGGAGGTAGGAGATAGAGGAACAGACGGCCAAGTCGAATACGGCCGGGTCGACGTTGGAGCAGGAGGTTGGAGGTCGGGCCGATGAGTGCAGGGATGTTGGAGGCCGACGGTCGGTTCGGAGTTCAACGGGAGCCGAGAGGTAAGTTCCCAACTTCCTTGCTTTCGATTTCTTGCGATTCTCCTGAGTTCCTGTATCTGTGCATATGAGAGTGCGAACGAGAGAGGGCGAGTGTTTTGTGTCGTGAGAGATCATGGGTGAGGTTGTGGGATCATGCGATTGTGGGGTCAGTAGTTGGATCGTGGGTTGTGGTTTTAGGTTTACAGTCAATATTTAATTCTACAATTTTCTCTATTTTTATGAATTTCAGTTTTAGCTCTTTCTTTTGAGCATGCCAATGATGTTCGCTATGATAATTACTTGTCTTCTCTAGTTTTTTGGATTCCTCCCTAAGTCATTTCTCTATTTTTTCTCCCCACCAACTTGGGCTTATATTCTCTAGTGTGGCGATCAATGTGGCCTTTGTTACTCGTGCATCTGGATTTCCTTTATCCTTTTCTAGGGTATCGGCAATTTCAACAATGGATGCATAAGATTTGAGAGAGGTCGGTGACATAAACTTAAGGCAGTTTTTTGTTCTAGAACTACTACAAGAATTGAGGCCCATTTCACGCAGTTACAAGAATCTTTTGGTTAATTTAGATTCAAGATGTGGTTGCCAACTTATTTTTGGAATTTATTGCAATTTTTGGGAGGTTTTGTGATTATAAATCAGGGGGGTTTGTGTTTGTACAAACATTTTATTTTCTTCTATTTGATTCAATAAAATTTTTAATTCCTATCCTTCTCCTAATGCAAACGGAGATTAAAAGTGTAAAGGGGAAGTTATCTCTCTGTATAAGCATGAGGCTTGATGTTAACATTTGATGATTGCTTACCTCTTCTATTTCTTATACTCTAATTTCTAGTTCTTAGTTTGCACGTATGATTGAGTTTGTCAAATTTGGAACAATTTTATTTTCAGTTGCAAATACGGATTTCAAAATAGTCCTATTTCAGTTCATAACACCACACAAACACAAAGCCCAGTCCACAGCTATAATTCAGCATCAGACAAAGGAAAAATGATAAAAATATTATGGCCCCTGAAGGTATTACAACAGAACCACAAATTTATTAATTATTACTAAGATCCAGCATCGCTAGCAAGGAGAAAATGATAAACGAAGAAGTAAATAAAAACCTTTAAACGAACGACTAAGAGAGTGATAGCACGCAACCTGACCTGCAGCCCTCAAGGCAGCGGCGGTAAAATCATCGCACTGCTCCAGATAAGCCACGCGATTTGCTGGGCAGCTGAGAAACGTATCCCTCAGTGCAGCCGGTAACGGAGCGAGCGGTGGCGGCCGGGCCTCGAACGCCTTGAGGAGTCGGCGAACGCGTAGATTAAGCGCAGCGTAGTGGCAGCGATCCCCGTCGAAAGTGTGCTCCGAGCAGATCGCACCGGCCTCCAGGAGCATCCGAGCTGCCTCGACGTGGCCCGCGAGGCAGGCATAGTAGAGGGCGACAGAATCCCACCGGTCGCGAGCATTCACGTTGACACCAGAGTCGAGAAGGTAGCGGAGGCGTTCGACGTCGCCGGCCCTTGCCGCCTCGAAGACGTCACCGGCCGGGACCTTCTTAAGGGGGATTGAGGGGTGAAGATCCTCCGGGTCGAGCTCAAAGCCATCGAGGTCAAGATCAATCGACCAAGTGGGCATTTGATCGTGCGCTATAGTTTCAGTTAGGTTTCTGCCGTTTGGATTGTACCTTTGGGACGGACGCTCACCCTGGCGGCCAAGCAGATCTCGGCTCTGATCTATGTTGGGGAAATAATGGAATCTTAGCCTTGGAATCAAAAGGAATCAACCTACCAAGAGTTTACTGATGTTGTGGATCAGAACGGCATTAGACGAGATTAAAGAAATCCGGGGAAAATCATGGGAAAGTCTGATTTATATAGGCCCCTAATAGCAGAAATTGTGAGGAATACGTTCATATTTTATTTAAATAAAAAATATTCATATTTTATTTTTTAAAATTCAATTTACTTAAATGTTTATTTCAAATTTAAATATTTTCTTACATGAGTCAAATATTTAAAAACAGCTGCAATAAACATTAGTCCAAAATAAGTTCAACATTATTATAAGAGAAATTATCATATTATAGGATATAAATAATATTTAATAATAACATAAACAATAAATTACATTTAAATAATTATAATACTATATAAGGGAGTGCAATCAAAATAGGCATTATAAAACAAATTATAAGATAGATAAAATAGAGAGGTATCATAATAATTATTATACAACAATCACAAGATGAAAAGTATTATATTAAATCTAAAATATAACACATTTTAATGACATTCGTTATATCTTTCATGTTCTTAGAACTAGCATTACATTAAATACAAGTAATTACAATTTTATTACTATGTTAATGAGAGTAAAGTATAATATTTTAGGGTAGTGGCTACTAATTTTAACTCGCTCCAAGACTCCTTAGGTGCATCTCTAAATAATGGCATAGTTTATTGATTAAATGAGTTTAGAGTTTGATTACATTACTTTGATGATTATAAATATATTTAATGTTAGAAAACTGCATGTCGATTCTGCAAAAGTTTCTCAAATTCAATAGCATTCTCATTCGAAATAAATTTATAAAATATAAAATTGATTAACTAAAAATACATAAGCTAATTCATAAATATATTTTGCATACTTCTAGCCATTGCTATTTGATCATGTTCTTCTCTAATTTTTAATTATTCTAAACTATTTCTCTCCCAAATGATGATGTATGTTTCTTCTTATGAGAAGTGGTTAGAGAGAAAGGCTTAGTGACCCAAAATATAGAGTTCTAAATTATTGCTACCCATCATAGTAATAAATAAAATTTTAATTTTAAATGCTAAATTTAAAACTAAAAACGATCGGTTTAAATTTTTGAATTAAAATTGAGTAACAGACATTTTAAATGCTTAATAAATATTAAAGCATTCAATTAATTAGGAATAATTTGGACCATTAATGATAGTTATTTTAACAATCTTTCACTTGGTCCAAATATTCCATCACAAATAAAATAAGTAATAAAAAGCATGGGTCATGGTGATAGGTCCTCTTAAGTGTGAATATTATCTCTCATGCATCACAATGATTATGCCTTGTATATATTTGTTTATTTAACTTATTGAATAAAACTTATGTTTATTATAGGTCAAACTTAATGATATTTATCACTGCATAATGTGCATGCATAAATAACTAAAATATATAAAACAACATAACCATATTCATTTTGCAATGAAATTAACTAAAGTAACTAAGACCCATAGGGTCCACATGGTCTTTAAATTTCTATGTTGGCATGTCTTTAGTTAAAGGATATGTTATCATCAATTAAGTGTTTATGTTCTCAATAACCACAGTGTTTTCGTTAACACGTTCTTTTATGACTAAGTACTTAATGATAATATGCTTGTTTCAACTATAGCTTTATCATTCTTAGCCAAAAATGCTATAGTTGGATTACCACAATATATTTTCAATTGCCTAGATATTGAATCAACAAGTCTAAGCCCAAAAATAAAACTCTTCAACCATACACCATAAGAAGTCAGAATCTAAATATCTAGTCACTTCTACAATATCGGCATGCCTATACATAAGCATGTAATCTTCAGTACTTTAGGGATAACTTAACACTTTCTTTTCAGCTCGATAGTGGTATAAGCATGGATTACTCTGATGTATCCATAACATCATTACCACAAGTACTATGTTATGTCTTATGTCTTATGTAAATTTGAGCATACATTAGGCTACTAATAAATGAAGCATATGGAATATTTTTTATTTCCTTCCTTTCAAAATTATTTTACAGGCACCAACTCAAAGTGAATCTATCTCCTTTAACAGTGGGAGCTATGCTTGGTGAATAATCTTTCATCTTAAATCTCTCCTTTATTATATTTATATAGGACCCTTGAGTCAAATTTAAAATGCCTTGAAGTTTAGCTTTTGGTATTTTAATGCCAATAACATAAGAGCATCACCCATATCCTTCATATCAAAATTTTTAGAGAGAAATTATTTCACCTCGCGCAATAAAGTCTTACCATTAGTTGCAAGTAAACATCATCTACATAGAGGATTAGAAAACAAAATTTTCTCCCACTGATCTTCTAGTCTATACATTCATCCATGATTTTTTATACAACCAAATAAATATATTACATCATGGAATTTTAAATATCATTGGCAAGGAACTTGTTTCAATCCATATATAGACTTCTTAAGCTTGCACACTAAATGCTCAGCTTCACTAGAGTAAAATCATTATTGTTGACTCTTGTAAACCTCCTCCGCCTCTAGTGTCCTATTTAGAAATGTAGTTTTCACATCCTTTTGTTATAGGTCTAAATCAAAATGTCTAACAACTACCATAATAATTCTGAAGATATCCTTTTATAGATAGGGGGGAAGACTCTTTGTAATCAATCCCTTCTTGTTGATTAAATTCTTTAGCAACAATTCTTGCATTTATATTTTTTTTTGTTGCTTAATGAGTCTCTTTTGATCTTAAAGACTCATTTATACCCTATGGCTGTCACACTATTAGGTAACTTAACAGGATCCCAGACTTTGTTATATACCATTGAATTCATCTCATCTTTCATGGCATCGTATCATAAATCAGATTCCTTACAACTCATGGCTTGTGAAAATGTTCCAGGATCATTTTTAGCTCCAATATTATAGTCAAACTCTTTCAAATGTACAATATAGACACTAGGCATTGTTGATTTTCTTTCCCTGATAGATCTTCTTCATATTGTAACAACCTCCTATGGTGGAGATGATTGTTCAACTATTTCTACTAGTTCCTTAGCATCTTGTGGAATCTCTATTATGGATTCTATAATACCCATTTGGACTTTAGGAGTGTTATGGGTAATAATTAATATGTCACTTGAAATGGAAAGTTTGTGCATTTATGTGTTTCTTTTCAAGAACTATGTTTTTTTAACTGGTCACTCTCACTAATCAAATCATTCTTAAAAAAATTAATATTTCTTGATTCCACAATTCTAGTGCTATTAGATGGACAATAAAATATATAACCCTTAGGCTTTTTAGCATATTTAATAAAACATCCACTAATAGTCCTTTGTTTTAACTTTTTTCTCTACTAGAATAAAAATTCTGACTTCACACAGACATCCCCATACACACACATGTCTTAAATTTGATTTCCAATCTTTTCACAACTCAAAAGGAGTTTTATAAATAGCCTCAGTTGGAACCCTATTTAATATGTACACTACTATCTTGATAGCTTCACTCCACAAGAATTTAGGTAGTTTAGAACTACTAATCATGCTCCTAACCATGTCTATCAATGCGATATTCCTTCTCTTAACTACACCATTCTGATAAGGTAACCTAGTTAAAGTATATTGGGTAACAATGCTATCTTTTTAAAGAACTTTGCAAATTGATCAAGCATTTACCATCCTCACTATATCTTCCATAACACTCACCATCTCTATATGATCTCACAATTTTAATTTTTTTCTACATTATTTCTCTACTTCTGCCTTAAAAATCTTAAAGACACTTAATGTTTTATTTTTATTTTTAAGTATATAGAGATACATATATCGTGAGTAATCACCAATAAAAGTATTGAAATATTTCGGAGCATGAAAATTCATATTTGGATAATAAATATTTTTTAGTATAATCTCTAATATGTTTGTACTTCTCTTGGCACCTTTCTTTGAATTGTTACTTTGCTTATCCTTAATGCAACTTATATAAGTATCTAAATTAATAAAATCCAAAGTATTTAGTACTCTTTCATTCACTAATCTTTAAATTCTATTTATGGAAATATGTCCCAATATCTGATGCCACAACATGCATAAATTTTTATTTATAATACATCTTTTAATACTAGTTTGAACATGTATTATATTATGAGTGAAATTATTTTGCAAATTAATATAGAAAAGATCATCAAACAAAATATAATTTCTGACAAGTTCAAATTTATAATATAAATTGATAGAAGTTTCTAAGAAGTTAAATGTATAACCAAATGGTACAAGTTTGGAAACTAAAATCAAATTCCTAGAAAAAATAGGCATATAAAAAGTCTTTCTAATTCTAAAATAAAGCTACTTTTAGTACAAAATAGCATGTTCCAACCGCTTCAATATATGAGGTCATTTTTTTTCTTGAATACATAGATTGCTCATTTCCCACTAGTTTCCTTTAATTTTGCATACCTTGTAAGGTAGTATAAATATGGATTGTAGATCCTGAATCAATCCATCACGTGTTATAAATAACATTAACCATATTAGAATGAGATTATTTTGCCTTTCTTGTCAAGCCAATTTTTGAATTTGATGCAATCCTTCTTCATGTATTTCTTCTTTTTACAAAAAAAAAAAAATACTTTGATTCCTCATGGATGTAATCTTGGGGTGGTATTTTATCTTTTCCTTTCTTCTTGGCATGACTCCAAACCTTTTTATGTGTAGCTAATATTGCACTCTCACCCATTTTCATTACCAACCTTTCCTCCTCTTGAATGCATAGGGTCATAAGCTCATTAATTGACCATTTATCTTTATGTGTGTTATAGAATATTTTAAAAGGACCATGTTATTATGGAAGGGTGTTTAGAATACAGTGCACTAAAAAAGACTCAGACATATCAACCTCAAGTGTCTTAAGCTAAGCTGCAATGTCTCGTATTTGCATTATGTGCTTTCTCATCTTTAATTCCATTTAGCTTCATGGATGAAAACTTCAACATTAGGGTATTAGTAAGAGCTTTTTCTAAAGTGTTGAATTGTTCATCAATTGGCTCTCTAACATTATTAAACAAATCGACTAAACTATAAATACTAGCAAAAATTTTGGTCTTTATGAACATTAAATTGAGATGATTAGATCACTCCCAATATTCAAAAAGAGCAATCTCAACAAGAGTGCTGGTATCTTTAACTACATGTGGTTCATCTTTTCTTATAGCATAATTAACATTAGTCCATCTTAAATGAATAAGAATTCTTTCTTTCTATATTTTCAAGTTATCATATCACCCTTTAATTCGGGAATACCACACTTAATATCAGAGATATTGGATGATTGTGTGATTGCATAAAAATATATAATATATAAATTAAAGTATGTTTACTAACACAAATATTGAGGCTAACAAACATATAACATACTCTATAAATGTAAATAATGTATTTTAAAAGATTAATGAATCTATCGACATAAAACTTGCCTATGAATTGAAGTTGTAATCATCTAGCTGCTCAAAGCTTATGGAAGTGATCTTGGAGTTGAGAAAATGGGGGTTTCATGTACCGTTCTTTAACTCATTTCAGCAATGCTTATATGAGCTAAAATCTGTGCATGAAGACAATAAAATGCTGGTGAAACTATACTTTGCTTTACTTTGGTTTTCATGGAACAACAGAAATCTTAAGGTACACGGAAAGGAGGAGGATAGCTTTTTCGGTGGTTGCAGCTAAAATTATTAACTTTGTTAATTTGGACAAAATTAATAAGGTAATCTCGGATAACTGGGATGCCGGTCAGTCTTTAGGACCGTGCTACGATTTCTGGCGTACCCCTCCACCCGAGTGGTATAAAATAAACATTGATGCGGCTCTTAAGAAGAACTATGAAGCTTCCATTGGAGGCATTGTGCGGGATTGCAAAGGTAGATTTATCAGGGCTTTCGGCTTTTATGGAACTCATTGGGACAGTGCTCAGGTAGAACCCCTTGCTTTCAGCTCTCTTAAGGAGATTTTCAAAGATTATGTTTTTAATACTAAAGGTATCATTTTGGAGGGAGACAATAAGAACGTGATACTTTTCCTTCAGAATTTGTATAGCAAACGGAAGGAAAATGGAGATAGCTTCATACATGATGATTTGTCATTCATCAATAATTGGGATAACATCATTTTTCATTTTGTGGATAGGAATTGTAACAAGGTAGCCGATTATTGTGCCAACCTTGCTTTTTCGTTTGATTATGTTTGGGATGTTTTTTGTGAGTGCTCACTTCCTTCTACTTTTGTTAAACTTGTAAAGGAGGAAAGTGATAGAGTTTATAGCCCTCACTAGGTTGTATCTTTCTTGTTTTTGTTTTAATCTTAATGCACTTTGCAAAAAAAAAAAAAAGAATTGAAGTTGTAATTCTATTAGATTCGCTTACTTTTTTAATTAAACTTTCAAAGTGTATTCATTTTCTAATTCTTGTGAGTAAGTTTAAAAATAAAATTTGATATTTTATTCCAATTAATTATATAATACAGTAAAAATCATGTGCAATAATTTCATTATATTTATCAAATTAATTCTAATTAATATCTTAATTATTTATGTGATTTGTAAAACTTAATTATATAATTATCATAATTAAGGATGTTGTAGCTAATCCCTAACTATTCAAATTAAATATAAATCACATAGACATTAACTTTTATGTTTAAATTCCTTAGCTTCATCATATTTATAATTACAAAAAAAAATGTACACATATGTGACTCAATTTAATTAAGCATAATAAATTTAATTACCTTTGAAATAAATATGAATCTAAAATGAATTTACCTAATCTGAAATTTTGTAAATTTTTCTTTCTGTAGCTTATCAAAATTAATAAAATCCGTATTAATAGCAATGACAATTGCTTGTGGAAAATACCAAAATCAGCCAAATAAATAATTAAATTATATATATAGCTGAATCCAATTGCAACCAAACAATCTCTAAAATACCATATACAAAGCAAATGTTTAATTTTAAATAATTGGTATTTTTTGTAAAAACTCAAATTTGTAAAATATTAATAAATATAATAAAATTGGAATTATGATTGATATGTCATCAAAAAATTATCTTGATCTGGCACAAATCTCGATGCAAAATCAAGTTGGAAACTTCCAAAATTAAAATTGGGAACATCCAAACTCTGATTTCAGCAAACTTATAGTCGAACTGAGCGTCTCAAGAATACAAACCCAACGACACCAAATCCAACACAATCCGAGCCCAAACGAGTCCAAATTAGGGTTAGAAGCATTGTTAGAAGGTTCGAACCACAATTTGGATTACCAAAAGGTTTTCAAACATAACTTGCTTATAGTCTAATAGAGCAGCTCGACGAGACGAATCCAATGAGCCCAAGATCATCAAATTCTGAGGTACCCTATGTGGTAGGGGGAGATTTTAATTGCATTCTTTCTCAAGAAGATAAGAAAGGGGGGGGGGGGGATATTCTTTTTTTTTCCTAGGGCCTTTAGAGATGAAAGCTTTTATGAACAGAAGTAACCTTCATGATGTTGGGATTCTTGGTTCTAAGTATACTTGGTGCAATAATAAAAATGGCAGTGCTCGCATTCATGAAAGGCTTGATAGATGTTTGTTGAATTCAAAGGTTTTGGAATTGGTCCATCAGGCTTCAGTAAGGCACTTGGCAAGGATCTCTTCGGACCATTGCCCTATTATATTGAAAATTTTTAACCAAGCAAATCTTAGTAGCAGAATTCGGAAATTTGAAGATGTATGGTTGTCTTATTCGGCTGCATTATCAGTTGTCAAAAGATCTTGGGCTAAACCTGTGAGACGAGATGCTATGGAAGCTTTAAATAAGAAGTTCTCAAGAGTATTAAAAGCTTTGTACTTTTGGAGCAAAGCAAAGAATCAAAACTTGGTTGACTTGAAGGATAAACTGAAGAAAAAAATCGATGAGCTTCAATTAGAGGAGTCATTGGTTCAGAATTTTCCATATAATAAAGTTCTTCTTCTTAGGTCTAAAGTTAATGAATTCAATTGTACTCTTACTCGATTGAGTACAAGGTGGAGGCAAAGGGCAAAGGCTAAGTGGTTAAGTGAAGGTGATACAAATTCTAGTTTCTTTCATGCTTTTGCAAATGGTAGAAGGAATGGAAACTGTAGTAAGCAAGTAAAAAATGAAATGGGTGTGCTGGTGGAAGAACCTGAGGCTATCAAGGAAGTATTCTTCTTCTTTTTTAGCAACAAATGGAAACTTAGAGAATGTTGTTTGGATGGTTGGCCATTGAATCCGAACTTGTTAAGTCAAGGAAGTTGTGATATCCTTGATGCTGATTTTCTGCTAGAAGAAGTAGAGGTTGTGGTTAAAGATCTTGACAATAATATCTCTCCGTGAGTGGATGGAATCACGTACTCTTTCATCAAGGCATATTGGAAGACAATTGACTTGGATGTGAGGAATGCTATTCATCTCTATTTTTCTTTGGGCAAGATGTGCTCTCAATGGAAGGAAACTTTGGTGGTGCTTATTTTTAAAGTGAGTAATCCTTTAGTTCCTTCTAATTTTTGTCCAATTAGCTTATGTCTTTCAATTTATAAGATTGTGGTGAAAGTACTTTTAAATAGATTGATGAAAGTGATCCATTATTTGGTATCCAATGTTCAAGTAGCTTTCATAAAAGGGAGAGCTTTATTGGATCATGTTCTTCTTGCCCAAGAACTTTTTTATAAATTTAGATTTTCTAAATCTAAAAAAGGGTTGGTTGCAATTAAATTAGACATGGAACAAGCTTATGATAGCATGGCATGGGATACTCTTAGGCAAGTTTTGAATTACTTTGGGTTCCCAAAAAGATTTCTAACCTCTTAATGGAGTGTGTGATTGGCCCGTTTTTCTTGGTTCAAGTTAATGGGGCTAATTTGAAGTGGATTGAAGGCAAGAGTGGTTTTAGACAAGGATGTCCATTATCGCCGTACTTGTTCATTTTATGCTCTCAACCTTTTACTAATGCTTTCTTAACAAGGGGAAGAAATTTGGGTTTGAAAGTTGCTCCTTTGGCTCATAAGATTTCCCATCTCTTATTTGCTGATGATATCTTTATGTTCTCAAATGCAAAAGTTGGAAACTTAAGAAGAATTAAGAAAATTACAACAGATTATTGCAAGTGGATGGGTCAACAAATTAACTTTTCGAAATCTTCTATTCTCTTTAGCAATTATATGGAGAGAAGAAGAAGGAGGGTCATTTCCAAGTTTATGGGCTTTATGGAAGTCAAAGAGTTACACTACTTGGGCATGAATATTGCTTTATGAAGGCTTGTTGCAGCACATTTCTCAAATCTATTGGAGAAATCAGCCTCAAAACGTGAGGTGTGGGGTAAAAAGTTCATCTCATTTTCTGGTAGATTGGTGCTTATTAAGTCGGTGATGCTCTCAATTCAAGTGTTTTACTCTTCTTTTTCTTTTGTTTCTTTGAGTATTTTGAAGAAGCTTGATAAGATGTGTAGGGAGTTCTTATGGAACGAAAACAATAGGAGCCATGTTTTACATTTTGTTGCTTGGAAAGATATTTGTGAACCGGTTTTAAATGGTGGATAGGGGATTCATTCTACAGTTGCTTTCGTGGAGCCTTTGAGAGCAAGGCTGGTTTGGGATTATTTAAACAAACCAAATTCTATTCTCAGTAAGTCATTACTTGCAATGTATGGTAGAAATGTTTGGGGTGATGAGGGAAGGTTGAATGTTTCTTCGACATGGAAATTATTGCTTAGCAGAACTAATGCTCTTAGACCAATTGTAAGGTGGAAAATTAATTCTGCATATTCAGTTAATATTATGAAAGACATTTGGGTAATAGATAAAAGCTTTACTAGGTGGCCAACATTCATAGTAGTGGTGGATGGAGAGTTTCCTCCTCTAGTTAGCTTTATTTCTGATGGAGCTTGGAATCAAGAAAAGCTACCTGAATTTTTTGGAGCAGATTTGGTGAAAGTGATCCTTCATGTCAGGATTGGTTCGGAGCATACAGAGGATGAAGTGGAATTTATAAGAAACTTATCAGGTAAGACTATTACAGCTTTGGCCAAGAGCCCTAAGATAATGTCGGAGGCAGAACACTCAGTTTAAATACAGGCTTGGAAATGGTTAAAAGATTTGAAGCTGATTTCTCATGTTGCATTATTCTGGTGGAGTCTTATGAAATATGCTATTCCAACTATTGATTTCCTAATGTATAGGAGATTGTTAAATAACAACCTGTGTCTGAGAGGTTGTGAGATAAAGGAAGATGTGGAACACATTGATGTTAGATGTTCAAAACTAATTCTTGCAATTAAATTGGCTAACTAGTGGGGTATTTGCATTCCGGTGTTTGACAATTTCCAGGATTGCTTGAAATTCACCATTGCTAATACCTTAGCTTATTGGATTAGAGGTGCTATAATATCCAAGTGCTGTTGCAAATTAATCGATAGAATGTGTTCTAAATTTCTTTTCCATGGGAACACGACTGATAGAAAACTACATCCCGTTGCATGGAAGAATACTTATCTTCCTACTTTTGTTGGAGAACTGGGTATTCCGGACATTCAATCTATGTACTTTGGCTATAGTTGCACTTTTCTTTGGAGATACTGCAATAGCAACTCACTGGTTTCTTCTTGGTTTGGTCAAAAATATATCTCCCCTTTCAAACCTCCAACCCCTACTGCATTTAAATTTTGGAAATTTATTTGTGGCATAGCTGGTAGAATAAAATCTAAGATTAACTTTCATGTTTCTAGCATCAATAGCATCCTATCCCTCTATTGGGATCCGTGGATTAACGACAATTCGATTGCTCATGTAACTCACCTCTCTTCTGTCGGTTTCACTGTTGTGAGTGAGTGCATTACTGATGGTAATTTGGCCTTTCCCAGTGATTTCCCTTTTCAGATATCCTAGTTGATTTCTAACATTCCGATTCCGGATGGCTCTTTAAATATTACCTGGAATGATGAGAGGTCTCCAAGTTTCAACACCTTTAAACAGTATTATTTCTCTGATTTTGAAAAGGTTGGCACAAATACATTTGGCGCAAACATTTAACTCTTAGATTTTCATCTTATACTTGGTTAGCCATTAAAGATGGCTCAAATCTGCCGAAGTTCTCACTAAAACAAATATTTTTATCCCTCTCACTTGCCCTCTTTGCTCTAAAGAAGATGAAAGTATATTGCACATGTTTTTCCAATGCGATTTTATCTTCCATATTTTACTGATACTTTTACCAATTATTGAGGGGTTTCTTTTTAGACCTACTATTCTCCAACTTTTTGAGTTCTTGGATGAAATTCAACGCTTTAATTCTCATGATAAGAACATCTCTTTTCTTGTTATTTGCTATTTGGTTTACTTTATATAGCGTGAAAGAAATGATCGAAGATTTTCGAGGAAACTTTGTTCTTCTACTGCTATATATCACAAGATTTTTTTAGCCATTGTGACTAAAGTCTCCATATGGAAAAATTCAGACAGTCTACAACAAACATTTCCTACTTGCTTCTCTCGGCATTTTCATATTCAAGATGAGATTTTGGAAGTCTCTGGGCAATGATGGCTCAAATCTGCCGAAGTTCTCACTAAAACAAATATTTCGCTTTACAGCTCTTTCATTACTTGTAAATCTTGTGAGTTGTATTCTTTTGATTGCCTTGTAACCCTCTTTTGATCAATATACGGGCTTAGCCCCAAATGTTTTCAAAAAAAAAAAAACTTAAAATCTCCTCTCCTGATTTGATGTATTTATTTTTGATATGTGCTTTTCTCTCCCTGTCTCTGTTCTCTGCTTTCTTACACAGTTACCCATCTTTTTAATGTGCATTGGTTATGTTGCAGATGATGTTAATTCTTGGTATTCTCGCCATGCCTAATTCTGTCTGTTCCAAGTTTGTATGTCTTCATCTCTCTCTCTCTCTCCCTCTCTCTCTTCGTCTCTCTCTTATTTGCATGGTTTGATTAGATAGATCTGATGACGGTTGATACTGTGTTGATTGGGCTATGATAGCTAACGTGTAAGTAATTATCGTACATACGAGGAGTTTAATAGAAGCCTTTCAAGGCAAAGAATGTAGGAGACTCTAGCAAAACCCAGGCAAAGCGTAAAGCACAAGCCTCGTGGTACGATGTCACATTTATAGCTGATTCTCTTGCTTTCTAATCTCAAATTTGAATGGAATGAATTAAGAAAAAAAGCAATAATGCTAGCAAGTGGTTGCAGGTCCACAAAAAAAATTTTTACGTGGATATGGAGCATAACACTATTACCCTTCCAACCCATTATGTGGTGAATTTAGGGGTGCCAATTCGGGTCGGCGGGTCAGGTTCAGGTCGAACCCGAAACTGACCCGGCACTGTTCGGGTCAACCCGAACCTGACCCGTTTTTAAAAACGGGTCAGGTTTCCGAACCCGAACCCGACCCGATTCGGGTCCGAGTCAACCCGACCCGACACGAATGACCCGAAGTTGACCTAAAATTGTTAATTTTCGGGTCAAAATCGGGTCAATATTC
Source organism: Dendrobium nobile (assembly GCA_022539455.1). Taxonomy (NCBI): domain Eukaryota; kingdom Viridiplantae; phylum Streptophyta; class Magnoliopsida; order Asparagales; family Orchidaceae; genus Dendrobium; species Dendrobium nobile. Next base: position 30,614,349 of record CM039728.1, on the reverse strand, counting down.
GATTTTCGGGTCAAAATCGGGTCAAAAACGGCTCAATCTCGGGTTTTCGGGTCAAATATGAGTTTTCGTGTCACTTTCGGGTCAATTTCGGGTTACTAGGTCAACCCGAACCCGACCCGATTTTTAAAACGGGTTGATTTGTTCAACCCGAACCCGACCCGTTTCAGGTTCGGGTTGACCCAAACCCGGATTTTTCCGGGTCGGGTTCGGGTCGTGTTTCAGGTCGTGTCGAAAATTGACATCCCTAGTGGTGATATTCCAAAAGATGGTAATCATATCAAGAATTCCCATTTTGATCTAATATGTCATTTTAATGTATTTTTAGTCTATTTTTAATGATGTAATTTCGAAAATTGTTTATTTATTATTTTAATTAATTAAATACTCTATTAAAAAATCTGCTACAAGAATTTATTGGTGGATACTTTTATTAAAGGTGCTTTGAAGATTTCTTTCTATTTTTCAGCCGAATTAATTTTTTTTAGATAAATCAATGTTTCATCAGAGAGATTACGACAGTAAAAAATCAATAATAAATCAAGTCTAAGCTGAAGTGCTATTTGCTCAAGAAGCCAAAGCCAAATCAGATAGAAACAACAATTTATCGCCATCACTCTTTGCAATATAGATTTTTTTTTAATTTTATTCACATGCACTTAATTCAATATTTCTTTTTTCTCTATCCTACGATCATATTTAATTGTAAATCAAGTTAATCAACACATTATTTTTTATAACGTTATTTTCTTTTTAACAATCTAATCCGTATGTAAAAAAAAAAACTTCTAAATAAAGGCCAACTTATATTCAATATATACTTTATAAATTTTTTGTTCCTACAATCACAATTATATATACTTCATTATAATTATTTATATCAAACTTAATATCTTAAACATTGAGTTTTTTTTTTTTTAGAATAGGAAGACATCCTTTTCATTACAATTTGATTTGCAAAACCAATCAGATTATTTTGTTCTTGTGTTTTTTTTTTTTTGGCACTTGTAAGGTTTAACTTATAAATTACTTTGATGATCATGAACTGCTGGTTTTGGATTGGAAATAGAAACCATTGTTGTAGGGTTTTTTACACTTTTTTTAAGCTATATATTATGATTTCTTAGACTTTTTTATGGACCATTAGATGCATTTTTTTTCATGTTGCATAGCTAGTTGTGAGATCTTCAAGGTTTTCTCTAAGGAAAGCCACAAATATCTTTTTGGTAAGAGTATTTGGTTGGGAAGCTCAACAGGAAGAAGCTTTTGAATGAGAAACTATTTTTTATTTGGATTACGGTCTTAGTGGCTCAGGTTTGTGATCTATAATATCTTTCTTTATATTTTTACAAAAATAGAATTTATGGCTAAACTTCAGCACAATCAAGCAATATGTACAACATGACAACTCACATTTCCTTATCTATCAAATAACGCACGGTGCAGGCACCTTCTGGTTTACGATGTCTGCTGAATACATAAATATTACTAGTAGATTGACATAAATCTAGACTACCCAAATTCCTAGATATAGTTGTCCTTGTTGAATGTAAACTATGGGTTGCAATATTATGAGAAAAATTAGGTTGTCTCATACATCAGGCATACTTCATATATTAATCATACAGGATGTGATATCACAACCCAACCTGATATGACCAACAATTACACATGTCATACCATATCCGATTGTGGCAAGATTGGCCCCAAGATCTGATTGGAAAAGTACTGAAAAAAATTTTCCAATTTATATATTACAAAAAGCCACTACAAAATATAATATAAAGCAGAAGACTACTGAATCTCAAAATAATATATATAATAGTGCTTGACAACAAAGAGAATAACAAAATAAAAGCTAAACGTGCAAAAATCAAAACTAACAAAACATACCTATAGCACAGATCAGAGCCTGCTATCCAACCTACTCAGCTTGCTCCTTACCCTTTCCATGTCCTGAAAACAGAAACATAAGTAGGAATGAGATAACACGACTCAGTAAGATATCTTAGCCTAAAATAGAAATTAATAATTGAAATAAAAAAGAACCAAAAATACTGTGTTGTAAAAGTACTGTACAGAAAACTAAGACTAAAACTAAAGCAAAAGTTGAAACTGACACCAAATGAATTATAAGCATATATTCATTTTATCTGAATGCTTCTCAACTCAAATTTTTATATATCTTTATAAATTCATTAACAGAATCCTACCTCGGTAGCCTGTGAGCTCACATTGGTTGCCCACTAGCGCTGACATAAGAGAATCTTACCTCGGCCACTTCGGTTGCCCCTTGGTACCGACATAATATAATCTCATCACGATCGCCCACTAGCGTAGGTATACTAGCTATCCCACCACTAAATCTCTTGCTACTTGTAGTTCGTCGCTACTACAGTGCTTCCATATACATCTCTATCCTTTTGGCCATCTTGACCAAAGCAAAGTTTGTAATATCATGTGCCAATAGTGGCTGCCTCAAAGCATCTTAAAGTCCATCCAAAAATTGTTAACACTTTTCTTAAGAAGTGCTAACTAACTGTGAAGTACACCTAGCGAGAGAGAAAAGTAAACCCTTCCTCATTCTACATTATTGACATACTTTCTTGAATCAATCTCAAAAAAGATCTCTGCAGCTATCTCCTAACAGATTGATGGAGGTACAAACCATACCTTGAATGTGTATACAAACTCATCCAAATTAATCAGGGTATTGGCATGACCCTAAAACTTCTCTCTCTGTTGGCCCAAACACTAGTACTATACATTGACATGTAACAAAAATGTAGCTAATGTAACTTTTCTCTCAGGAGGATAATGCATCCCCTCCAAGGTCATCTATATCCTCATTATCCAATCCTCAAATACTCTAGGCTCAATAACACATGAAAGTTTAGGAGGTTATAATGTCATAAATTTTATAAATATTTGTTCATATAATCAGAGCGTGTATCAACAACCTGTGTATAAGCCTCACCAACCAGTTGTGCTACTATACATGGAATATGAAAAATTAGCACATAACTGATCTTAAGAGCTATACCCTGAACCTGAGCTGCCTGACTAGAGTTTTGACCATTGGTTATATATATATGGATCTAGTTGAGTGGACCAGCCATCTCAAAATATTGAACATAGCTGAATGCAACACATGCATATTTTGATAAGGTGCTTGCGAGGCAGTGTCCAACAGTTAGCAAAGCGGATGTTGAGGTTCATGAGAGATTCACAAGGGAATTTGTCAAGGAAGCTTAAAAAGGTTGGTTGTTCTATTCAGCACCATCATGTAATTTGTATATTGTAGTTTAATATTGTTCTCATTTTGGAAGAAATGTATAAAGTAACTCTTGCCCCATAGGGAATTATGCAACTTTGTGGTAGCTTGAAGGCCTAGATGATTATTTGTGACTTGATTAACTTCCATAATTAGTAATTTGATCCAAATTTGATTAATGTCATTAGGAAGTAGAAATAGTATGGTTAAAATTATTCCAACCTTTCGGCACAAGATTTCTATGTACTTATATTTTCATTTAATTTATAAATTCTTATTTTTCATTTGTGCACATGTCAAATAGTGAATGAGATCTTAATTTTGTTTTCCAAAGATTATTTCTTTATCACAAATTTTAACAAATTTTTGTTTCATTAGGCGAAATTATTAAAAAAGAGCTCATCTAATATGCTAATATGCAGAAGGATCGTAATAACGAAAAAAATTAAAAAGGAGTGAAACTGGCCTGCCAAATAACGCATTAGAAACAGGAAAATACTAATCTCATTTCTAAAGAACCGGAGCATATTTATCCGATTTCTATATAAACCAGAACATTAAAATTTGGTTATATAGAAACTGGATTTTGAAAATTAGGTTTTTGAAAATTAGGTTTCTATAGAAACCAGATTTTAATGACCAATTTCTATAGAATCGAATAATTATTATCCGGTTTAAATTTTTTTTAAAATAAATTGTTTTTATCATAATATAAATTTTATAATTTAAATATTAAAATCCAACTTCAAAAATTTTTTTAATTTAATTTGTATAGTAATTTTTTATATGTAAATCATATAGTTTTTAAAAAATATTATATATAAAATTTATAATTTAGTTTAGTTCTTTAATTATATATGAATTTTATTTATAATTTTAAAATATATCATAAATTTGCAAAATTTTATAAATTTAAGTTAGAAATTAATTTTTTTTAAATTTATTGTTAATTTAAGTTTTAAAAGAAAATGTTATAATTAAAAAGAATAATTAATTTGTAAAAATTATAATTTGTCTTTTATATTTTAAATATATTTTAAGTGAGAATAATGAATGAGTAATTTGTTATTTGAAATGAATAATAACAATAAATTTAATAATTTTTTTATTAATAAAAAAATTAAATAATTCATTAATGATTAAAAATTTTTTAAGAAAAAAATAATTAATTAATTTATTTGATTTTGATGAAATTGTATTAGCTTATTAGTTAAATTTTGAGTTGAATTTGTATTATTAATTATTTAAAATACTTATAAATTATTTAATGAATATTTATTAATTATGTATGTAATTTATTATATTTTGAAAGAAATTATTAAAATTTTAATATAAATGTGCACTTGTTGTGGACATTGGATTTCTCTATAAAAATAATTAATGTGTCCTTGCTCAGAACATTGGATTCCTCTGTTAAAAAATGTCATTGAAAGTATAGGATTCTTATATTATCTCGTTGGCCTACTTGAACATATCATATAGCTGGTAATATTCAGACCCATCAGATAGATTGTAAAGTTGTAAGGTTCATTAATATCCTATTATATTTTCTTACTATAAGTGATGCTTGTATATGTTTACACTCTGCTATTTAAAGAGTGCATACATAATAATTGAAGTATATTTGTTGAGTTATTCAGAATATTTTGGCCATATATAGAAAGGCTGAAGAAGTCCCCAATAAAGAAAAATTTTATGATACAAGTTGATGGATGTATGGTTTTATAGCATGAGTCGGTGACACTCCGTTGGAGCAAAAAGCAAATACAACTGAGATTTTTAGGTGTTGTGTCCATGAATGGTCAGAAGATGAGGATGATTGCCTCTATAATATGCATGCTAAGTTGTTCAGGGTCAAACTTTATAAGATGAGATTTTTCAAATGCCACCGGTTAGAAATCTCTTCAAATTAGATTCTGGGAGGAGAATGGTCACTTTGTTAGCCCTCATTTCTTACAGATGCGATACGATAAGATAAAACGCTACTTGATGATATCTTATTTGAATCCCCTAATAAATATATTTGAGATGATTTTTTAAAAATAATGAGTAATGAATTTAAAATGAGTTTGAAAGGAGACTTGAGTTAATTTCTTAGTTTTAGAATAAAATAGAAAGAGGATGACCCATTTCTTAGTCAATCAAAATTTCACAAGGACATCCTTAAAAAGTATGAAATAGATAATGCTAAACCAATAAGTACACCAATGAGTTTTTTAGTTCAATTATTAGATAAGGATTCTAAAGGAAAATATGTTGATCAAAAGAAATTTAGAAAAAGAATGGGATCATTACTTTATTTGATTGCTAGCATACATGATATCAAATTTAGTGTTTGTATTTATGCTAGATTTTAAGATGATCCAAAAGAATCCCATTTGATTGCTATTAAAAGGATTCTAAGATATATTTTGGGAACTCAAAACTTAAGAATTTGATATCCTATGAACAATACATCTTTTGAAATCATTGGATATTCTAATTCAGGTTTTATAGGATGTATGATTGATCAAAAAAGTACTTTTGAGACTTATCAATTCATTAGATACTCTTTAATTTCCTGATCCAGCGGAAAATATAATTCAGTGTCCCTTTCTACTACTGAAATAAAATATATAACCTTAAAAAGTTGTGTGGCACATGTTCTATGGTTAAAATAACAACTTATTGATTTAGGTTTTTCAATTGATTCTATTCCAATTTTCTGTGATAATACAAGTGTCAATTGTATTTCAAAGAATCCAATTCAACACTCATTTTATTAGGGACCATATCATGAAAGGACAAATTGAGCTACATCATGTAGCAACAGAAAATCAACTTGTAGATATTTTTATAAAATCACTGGTTTTTGACTTTCAGTACCTTAAGAATAAGATTGAGTGTTATTGATATTCATGCCTAACAATTATAATTTTTTAAATTATGTTTGTGGTGTATTTTATTTGTATTTATGGTTATGTTTTTGTTCTTTGTTGTGGTTTATTTTGGTTGATATATCTCTATTTATTATTTTTTATTTATCCTTTTATTATTTTTATTTTTATAGTGTTGTGGATCTTATTTGAATTGTTTTGGAAAAGTATCTTGGTCATCATGTGAAAATCTAAAATTTTTTCCACTCGTATAGTACGAACAACTTTCATACTTTACAAATTATCCAGATTTTACATGATTTTCTTCTCTGAGTTAAATAGACAAAATTTTCTTGATTTTTTTATGGTGATCATACAGTATGAACACATCATCATCTATATGAATTGTCAATTATTTGTCTGTACGAATATGGCGGGCTTTCCAAGGATAACTGTTTTTGAACATCAACTATATGAACATATGTTCGTCTGTACAATCCAGTTGTCAATCTGCATGAGGACAAACTCAACCGACAAGTATAATATTTATTAACTGATCGTACCAGATGAACACATGTTCGACTAAATGATCAAGTTAGTCAAAGATCGTATGAAATGAATCTTCAAAAAGATAACTTTACAGAAAAGTTATTTTGCTGCAATAATTGTTCTTGCTAGTTTATGTTCATCTATATGAACTTAAGTTCATAATATACAAACTTTCTAATCGTACGTATGAACCTAGTTTTGTATAGTTTGAAATTGTGCATTTTTGTTAAATTGGAAGCCTTTCTTTGAATTTCTTCACAATCCTTTTCATTTTCAATCCTCGTGTTTAAGTCTTCTCAAATGGTTAGCAGAAGAAAGAGAGTTCGTCATACCAAGGGAAGTTCATCTCGTACCAAATGAGTTGATAACTTTCTCTCAAGAGAAAATGAAAGAGCCTACAATAGGTTTGTTTAAGCCAAAATCACTCCTCATCTTCTCATTCAAGAAGGCATAAACATTTCAATCATGCCTCTCTTTATTTCTACCCAATTTTTATTCATTCTCACCCTGATTTATATATTTCATTCTGACACATTCTATTACTTTCTGCCAATTTGAGAATCAGAGAAAACCATACGATTATGTAAACCTATGTTTTCCATCAAAGAGTTGAGATTACTAAGGAATATTTAGGAACATTTCTGCACCTTAGAACTAAAGGAGTTAGGGCACATTCCATAATTTTTAAAAGTGATTTTGATTGGTCAGAAGTTAATCAAACTCTTAGGGGTATACCTTCCATCTCACATTTACCCCTCATTCAAACATTAAATCAAAATGCTATGATCATCCAGTATGTCTTAAGAACTTCTATTATTCCTAAAGATGGTGATCAAATCAATATTACCCCTCTGCTTTCCATTTTTACATATTTTATAATGAAGAATACTCATATTGATGAAGCCCAGTTGATCATGGACTACATCAATAATTTGACTGATATTATACTTCCTGCCACTAGAAGAAAGAAGAATGTTATTTTAGGACACCTGATTGCAAATATTCTGGAGAAGAAGTATAATCTTATTCATCCCGATTCTCCAAATAATCTACATATCTATTTCATTGATGCCTCATTTTGTATTCTGTTTCATCGGGATCAAGAGTATGAAGGATATGAAATTGGAGAAGAAGAGGCCCCTGCTCCAGCACCTGCACGTGCTCCTGCTCCTGGACCAGAGCATCATTTATATCAAGAAATGATCTAGAGATTTATAAACTTGAGTCTCATTTTGATCATATTGAGACTGGCTTGGATCAACAGGACTTTAGAAATAATAAAGATATGGGTTGGGTGAGAGAATAAGTTGATTTAATTAACACTCAACTAGCTACCATCAATAGCTACTTTATCCAGTTTAGTCCTCCATAGACTCCTCCAGATCAAGATCCCCCAGGATATTAGGGTTATATATTTTTTATTCTAGTTTATTGTAATGTTTCATTTATGTAGTTTAATTTAGATATTTTGTGTTGAAATTGTGGCATTTTCTTTATGATCTTTTTACTCGATTTTGATTATGTTGTACATTTAAAAAAAAAATAGTTCTTTTTTAAATTCGTGAGTTATTATTGACTAATCCAAAAATATTGATTTAAAGGATAAACTTTTTTTAAAAAAGTTGCATTTTAATGGTATATCCTTAATTTTTTTTCTCACACTTTAAATCAAATTAAAATTGGATTTAGATAAGGAGATCATATTCATGTTATGATAAACATTTATCTTATAGTTATAATTATTGCAAAAAAAATATAACTTTCTTTCTTTTTATTTTCTTATTCAAAGTGTTATTTTTATTATTATCTATTAGATTTTATTTTGTGATTTAATTTTCTTTATACAAGAAATTTTTGTTTCTTTTATTTAGAAGATAATAGCATAAGCTAAGATTTACTAATTTTAGGTGTGGAAAGGATAAAATGCTAAAAGATGCACAAAGAGTTCTATATTCAAAAACAGCCACGAACTGAGCCCAACTTGAAAAGGTGTACAATGTTCTCCAAACAAAAGTCAAAATAAAAAATATATAATTGAGACAACATCTCAATTCTATTTGATAAGAGGCATAAAATAACCTCACACTTGGGGTGTCAATTTTGGGTTATGGGTCGAGTTTCAGGTCAAACCCAGAACTGACTCAGTAATATTCTGATCAGCCAAAACCCAACCCTTTTTTACAAATGGGGAAATTTTTTGGACCAGAACTCGACTCGTTTTGGGTTTGGGTTAACCCGACCCGTTTTGGTTTCTGGTTAACCCGACCCAACATAAAAAGGAGGAATTGTTCCACTGGAAGAAGAAGCATAGGCAGAAGTGGGCGTGCGAGGGCAGGCCTTTGGATGGTCAAGACAGGACAGTGGAGGAATTGGAAGAAAAAGAATGGCAAGCCGGTTGACAGTCACGGCAATCCGGTCGAGCGCAACAACATTTCTTCAACAAAAAAAAACCCAACTCAGTGAAGCACAGACAATAGGCCGGTGGAGGGCAGCGATGGCAGCACTCGGCTGTGAGAGGGCAGGTTAGTGGAGCCCACAGAGGGCATGACTAACAGCCCGAGGAGACGCGATGGCCTGATAGTGATGGATCCCTGACCATGACATGACGCGATGAGATGGCCTGACTGGTCAAAACGGGTTGATTTTGGGTTACCAGGTCAACACAAACCAACACGATTTTAGAAAGGGGTTGAAATTCCTAACCCAAACCCGAAAATTTTGTGTCAGGTTCGGGTTGGGTTTTCGGATCATGTCAAATATTGACACCCCTAGCCCACACTACATTTGGTTCTTTTTTCTATATTTCTATTTCTTAGAAAAATCCATGCATCTAATAATAATTTCAACTATTGAATTTATTTTTTTTCTTGTCAATTATTTTTGCAATAATTATTCTATTTGATATTTATGCTTTCTAGAATGAACATTGAGCCTGATCATCTTTTATTTTCTTAATTGTTCTTTGATTTTAAAAATGAGTTTAAAAATCTTGTAGGATTTTAATGTTATGCAATTTTTTTTTAAATTTTATTCCTTGTCAACATCTAGATTTGTCCATAAGAACTTTCATATTCAAGAGTTTTTTGTGATTTTCCCCTCTTTTTGCTAATGTCAGAAGGGGGAGATTGCTTATGTTTGGTTTGTTACCATTATTTATTGTTCGTGTTTGGTTTGTTAAAATTGTTTATATTTTGATTTGAAGTTCTTTGAGTTTTGTTTGTGTTTGGTTTGATGTTAAAATGGATGTCAAAATACTCTTAGGGCTAGGTTGTTTATATATGGTTATGTTTGTTTGAAGTTTTCTTGTGAACTTGGTCTCGTGTCATGCTTGATTGTTTTAGGATCTTTTTTGTGTTTATATTTTTGTGTTTATTTGCCTTGTAGATTGTTTTGTGTTTGATTATAAAAATCAAAATTAAAAAAAGGAAGGATAAAATTTTATTTTTCCCATGGTGTTTAAGGTTTATTCATTAAGGGGGAGCTTAGGAGAGAAAAAAACTATTATTTGTAATTCAAACAATAAATATTTTTGCTATCATAAAAAAAGGGGGAGATTGTTGGAATCAAGATTGAGAATGTGATTTTTTGATGATATCAAAATATTATTATCTGATGATTTCATTATTTCTCCTAGCATGAATTAGATATTTCTTATTATTTTTGTATGTACCAACATTTTAGGGAATTAATTTACTACTCCATACTTCTAAAGACTTCAAGACAAGGGTAGAATAGGATGTCATGTAATAGAGTTTGCATTTTCTATTTTTTTAATTCTTGAGTTTGAGCAAGTTTACTATAATTGTATGATTGTGTATACACACAGGGGGAGAGTTGTAAAAACTTCTAAGTCTGATCGTACTGTACGATATTTAATCGTACTATACGACTTGATAGTTTTCCCTCTAGAATGCAATTAATCAAATCAACGCATAAAAATTTTGAACCATTTGTACTGTATGATTTCAAGTCGTACATACGACTAATAGAGTATGAAATTCCTTTCATCTTATATCGTACCATACGAACTAGTTCAATTTGAACTATTTGTACTGTATAATGTTAGGTCATACATACGACTAGTAGTGTATGAAATTAAGATCGTATATGGTCGTACCTTACAAATACATTTGTTTTTGAACTATTTGTATATTACGATCTAAATTTATATAGATGACTGATAGTGTACAAAAATATGTTTATCCCTGTTCGTACCAGACAAAGCACTAATTTTTGAACTAATCGTACCGTACAATATATGATCATACAATATGAAGTTAAGTCAGCTGACTTATAATTTTCAATTTTTGAATGGCTTTTCATGCAATTTCTATATAAGGAGTCCTAAAAATTATTATCTAATCTTTTGCTGCAAATTTCTTTTGAGAGGGATCATAGAGAGTGTGTTTGGGAGATATTTTTTAGAGTAAAGAGTGAGAGATCTAGTGAAGAAAAATTATGAGAGATTCATAAGGTTACTCAAAGTGAAGTTTTCTTTGTCTTCTTCAAGTTTCTTCTCATCTTCTTTGGAGGTTCTCAAGAGAAGATTCTCAATATTGGATCAAGGTACTCTACCTTCACTAGGAGGATGAAAAAGGATGTAAAGGTCCTCTGCCTTCTCCAAGTGGGTGAAAAAGGATGTGACGGTACTCTGCCTTTATCAGGAGAGTGAAAAAGAACATAATGGTATGCTGCCATCACTTGGAGAGTGTAAAAGGCAATGATTCTCAATCACATCGGGTTGGTGAAAGAGAGTTTAATAGGGCTTCTTCGCCTTACTGTGGGGGTTAAAAGAGAGGCACTACTATTTAGTACAATACTTGGAGAAGGAGTTTCCATGAAATGGATGTAGGTCAAGTTTGACCGAACAATTATAAAATCCGATGTTCTTCTTTTGTGATTTATTTTTCTTGCATTTTTATTTTCCATATTTTAAAGTTTTGTGGATGAAAAATCCTATGATACTTGTTTCATTAAAAACATCTGCATATTTCAGGATCTGTGATTTAAATTTTCTAGAAAAGTTTTCAAATAACCAAGAAGTTTTTTTAAAATAACTAAATCACCTCCCCACTTGGTTAGCCTTAGAACAGTTCTAAGAGGTTTGATGATTAACACAAACTTTCAGACGATAATGATTGTTAGATTTGATCTTTTTCAAAGAGAATTAATTAAAGTTTTGAATTTTTTTTAATTTGATATAAGCTTCTAAATCTCCTACGAGCGCAAGCCCTCATAATTATATATATTGTAGGAAATTAGAATTTTCTATGAATACTTTCAATTAAAATAGTAGTAGAAATTTTATTTAAGATTTCAAAACTTAATGTCAAAGGAAGCAAGGTTGGAAATTCAATAGGGTTTGGAATAAATTTGAGCACTAATTTCTAAAGGTCAACGAAGGAAAAGTAGGAAGTATTTAGGATTCTAAAGCAATTTAAAAAAAGACTTAGAAATTAATTTTATCCTAGAGAATGCATATATTCCCTTTGATAGATCTGCATCCTTATAAACCAAGCGGTTAGCGAAAACTCGTAGGCGGGGAGGTACTTAATAAAGAAAAGAATGTGCAATAAAATATTATGCAAACTCCCAACGGTCTCAGACTTACTTCTTAAAATTGTTAGAATTTCTTGTGAGCTTAAAATTTTTTAAATTTAATTGAAGTAGAAAATGTTTTAATGATCCCTCACGAGCCTCCGATCAGGTTCCAGGCTAAATCAAATATGGCATGCAAGATCATCAAAAACTAAGAAAAAAAGGCAAATCCTAATTACAGGTGAAGCACATCAATCAATAAATTAATTAAATAAATTCAAAGTCCATATGACACATACCACTTAATATTACAACCAGTGTCTATAGAAAAAGTAAAGTGGCCATGTACTATTAACAATAATCCAGATTCTACTCCTATGACTCACGTGACTTTGAGAATGAGATTCTCACTCTTTACTTATTCATCCTTCTACAGTCTACTTGGATCGTCTGGTTCGTATATCCAAATGAAAAGGAACTCCCCCTTGAAAAATGTGTTATCTTTTCCCATTGGATATTTAAAAGTTAATAAAATTTGGATCTCCAAATGGATAGAAACTCTCCCTTAAGGGATATTCCTTCATCTTTTGATTCCAAATTGGATGCTTAACATCCCATCTCAAATCACTTTGACATTTATAACTCAATGCTCAAATTAAATTACATTTGAAAATTTTAAAAATATAGACTCTAATAACACACGGGGTTATCCTAAGCAATTAATATTGAAATCCATATCAATCTCAAGAGTTAAATATTATAAAATGCTCAGATCATAGTCACACTTTACAATGCTTTTTTAATTTAAAGATCTTAGCATGCTTAGCCATTGCACAAAATATATTAATTTTAAAGCTTAATTTTATGCCCCCTTTAGCTTTTAAGTGCTATGTATGAGCATAGTTACTTGCATAAGATTGAATTAGTAAATAAATAGTTCCTAACCTAAGGGTAAATCTAACATATAATCAATCAATACATAAATTACAAAAATTAAATAAAAAATCAATTAAACTAAACTAGTAACCAGTATATAGTGAAAATCATGAAAAATCTAGCACACAATAACAAAGTAAACACCAGCCTATCCTAAGACTAGAGTTGGTTGTCCTAACAAATCATCTAAAGTGTGTAGAATAGGTTGTGTGGTTTGGATATATCTTATATAGGGTAATTGGTTAGAGTTAACTAATATTCTAGTTGGTTAAAAGGCTTAAAAGAAATGTAAATTAAAATTTAAATATTAATGATTTGAAATTGATTTTAAGGTGTATTTTAAAGTGTTAAAGGATTACCACCTTTGTTGCTCTCTGAGGTCATGAAGTTCATTTCGCCTTTCTTAGGGCTAAGTTAATAATCTCGTATGCGTAGTTCAAGGTTACCTAGTAGTAACCGATATAATTAAATAAATTTAATTGATTAAAGTTTGCACTACAGGAAAAATGGCCTATACCGGCGGTTTGAACCGGCGGTTTAGAGGCCGTCGGTATTACCGACGGCTAAGCCGGCGGTTAAGCCGTCGGACTCTAACGACGGCTTAATCGACGGCTTAGCTACGATACACCGTCGGTAATACCGACGGTCTCTACACCGCCGGATTTCAACATTAACCGGCGATTATCCGGCGGTCTAAACCGCCGGTGATATGTGAGTTTTTCCGGCGGTTTAGACCGCCGGAAAACCGCCGGATATAAACGTGAACCGGCGGTTTTTCGGCGGTCTGAATCGCCGGTGATAAGTGATTTTTCCCGGCGGTCAAAACCGCCGGAAAACCGCCGGTAAAAGCCCTAATACGAGCCCCCTCGCTCCGCTCATTTCATTTTCCCTGTTTCCTTCTCTCTCTAGGTCGCTCGCTCTATCCGCTCCTCCGCTCGTCCGATCAGCCCTCGACGAAGGAACTCCGACCGCCGACCCCATTCCGACCGCCGCCGACCCCAGTCCGACCGCCGCCGTCCCCAGTCCGACCGCCGCCGACGAGTTTACTCCGACGCCCGACCGCCGACCGTTTCCGACCCCAAACAAACCGATTTCTCTTTTAAGGTTATTTTTAATGGTTTTTCTTTGATTATTTGTTGATATTATCTTGTTAGTTAATGTTTTATACTTTAAAAATGTGGGAGAGAGTTATGGTGCATAGGTTTAGGTGTGCTTGGATTAATGCTTATATTGTTTGTCAAAATCAATTTGGATTAATGCTTGGTTGAATCTCTATATATATGAGCTGACCTCATATCAAAATAGGTTAGTGAGGAGTGGTGGAAGATCTCGAACATCACTTAATTATGCCAACAATTTCACTCCAAATTAAGAAGCTAATATCAAAATAGGTTAGGGAGTTTGCTTTGATCGTACATATTAAAGTGACCCAAGTTGAATTAGTTTGGCCAAGTATGGGTTCAATTGACCAAGTTAATTATTAATTGGGTCAGGGTGACTAGTCATGTACAATCCACTAAGAGTGATATTCACATAAATTTAGTAAAAATTAGGATTTATTTGGAGCTCGATTAGACATAATTGACATGTATAATCAATTGGTCTAGCTTAAGCTAGCCCAAAAGGGTGTAACAGATCAATTGATAATTGAAAGGTCTAATGATGAATGGTTTACCATAAGATGCTCCTAGTATAGGGATTTGGGTCATGATTGAGCTCAAAGAGTCAGTACACTAATTTAGGTAGTGCACTAAGCTACCTAATTGTAATTTAGTGTTGTAATTATCCTGGTAATTATAGTTTAGTGGATATTAATTATAGAAGTGGTGATTGATCAATATGCTTGGATATTTAGTGATTATTGAAGCTTGATTAAGTGTATATTGATTGATTTCTTAAAGATTATTGAGTATATGGATAGATATGGATCAAGTGCCATTAGCTAAAATTGATGCCAACAAACTATTGATGTATGATTTGGGATTGCATGGTTATTATTCAATCTACTCTGAGACTACATGATCTAATTGAAGCTTTTGATCGAGATCAATGGCTCTAATTTTGTTTTCATCCTCTCGTAAGCTATCTGAACTAGTGAGCTCATTTTGGTATGATCTGAGAGATTAAGCCGATGGATTAGAATGAAATAATATAGAGCATATCACCATAATGTGAACCTTTAATCCAACGATCATAATTAACTAGTTTGAATGTTCACTTTATAATTGATAGGACTACCTAGCTAGGGAGCTCGGGTATGGAATTTTACCTCTCGAAATGCTCCAAATGCATCAAACTTGCTTTGAGAAATTTTTTATAATCCTAGGAGAGGAGAATGAAGAATAGGCTCTTGTAAATATAAATATTTATTATGAATAATTTGTGAGTGTGTATATTATGACTCGTCTTTTGAATATGATATTAAATATTAATAGCTTGAATGAATTTTTTGCATTCTTAATGTGATGTTAGTTATGGGTGTAATGTGCATGATTAAGTCCTTCAAAGCATAAAAATCTATTTCGATGTATAACAGATTGTTTATGCCTCCAACATGTAGGGTACGTTTACTTCAACGTGCAAATGACTATCCAAGAAGAGAGATATTGGATGTATAATAGATTGTTGCCGGGTCGAAAAGGATTGACAGTTGAATTTATACAGGGAGTTAAAACTTTCATTCAAGTTGCATCTCAACTGCCTTCCTTTCAGCTTGATAAAATGTTTAGATGTCCGTGTTCGAAGCATAAAAATCTAGCATTCCTAAAGCCCGATGATGTGAAGCTTGATTTATATCGTAGGGGATTTCTTCCAAACTATTGGATTTGGACATCACATGGCGAGTACGAGCCACATAGAGATGCTCATGCTGGTTCATCTACAGCTTATGAAACATTTGATGAAAATCAAATGAGTAGACCCTATGAAGACCTTATTTTTGATGTAGCAGGTCATAATTTAAGGTCTAATGTGGAAGAGCCACCAAATGCAGAGACACAAAAATTCTTTGAGTTATTACATTCAGCCCAAAAGCCAATTTGGGAAGGTTGCAGTACGCATTCGGAATTATCCATTGCAGTGAGGATGTTAGGTATTAAAACTGAGTATAATATTCACCGTGAGTGTTTTAATGACGTTATTGGTCTTATGAAGGAAACTAATCCGGCTGACAATATAATTCCCTCAGACTTGTACCGAACAAAGAAATTAGTATCCAAGCTGGGTCTCACTGCTACAAAGATTGATTGTTGTATCAATGGATGTATGTTATACTATAAGGATGATGCAGCAGAAGTTACTTGTCACATCTGCAATGCTCCTCGTTTTAAGCAGAACTCGGGAAAACAACGTAGTCCAAAGAAAGATGTGCCATATTCCCGTTTGTTTTATTTACCAATCATTCCAAGACTTCAGCGGCTCTATGCATCAATGAGTTCAGCAGGCCATATGAGATGGCATAAGGAGAAAATAGCAAAAAGTGATGTTCTTTCTCATCCATCAGATGCTGAAGCGTGGAAACATTTTGATCGAGTGCATCCTTCATTTGCTGCTGAACCCCGCAACATAAGATTGGGATTATGTACTGATGGTTTTACTCCTTATAGTCAAACAGCTACACCGTATTCTTGTTGGCCAGTTATATTAACACCATACAACCTGCCACCAGAGATGTGTATGACTACTCCGTTCATGTTCTTAACTCTGATTATACCTGGACCACATAATCCGAAGGCAAAGATTGATATCTATTTGCAGCCATACTCCGTTCACTGTTTTTCCTGTAGTGTTGAAAGTTGATAAATTTTAAACAGTATTGAATAGTTGTTGATTTTAAAGTTAGATTAATGTTTTTTTTTGTATTTTTAAATTAATTATTAATTTTTTTAATTTTTTGGATTATTTTAATCATTTAATTAAAAAGTTGACTTTTTAATTAATTTGATTTTTAGAAATTTGATACTTTTATAAAATATTAGATCTTAAGATGAGTAATTAGACTATAAATTTGATGGATTTAAATTTTTTTATAATTAGTTATAAATTTTTAAAGTTTTTTACTTAAGCTTGACTAGATTATTGAATGTTTAAACTTAAACTATTTCTAGTGGTTTAATATTTTTGATAAATATTAGATCTCAAATGTAGTTTAATGCTTTTGAGTTTGCTCAATTTAAAATTTTTTTGAATTAGTTAAAATTTTTAGAAGTTTGAATATTTATTTGAATTATTTAATTAGTTTAATTAAGAGGCTTTTATTGATTTTGCTCTAAATGAACTCCCAACTCCTTAAAATCAACTCCAAAAGTCAGGAATAACTTAAGAAGAGATTCTACAGTGTTTGAAATTTTTTTAAAATTTTAATTATTTTTAATTAATTATATATTAATTTTAATTAAAATTAAATTAAGCTTAAATATGATATCAAATCAAAGGAGTTTTAACTTTCTTAAGTTGGAAATTAATTTCTCATCAGTTTGAGGTGTTATATATTTTTATTTTATTTTATTTGGATTTATTAGAATTTTTAAAAGTTTTAAGGCTTAATTAAGGGTTTAATCTTAAGTAAATTAATTAAGGAGTTTAATGACTTTTAAAATCAGTGATAAATTTCCCTAGGGTAGAGAATGTCACTAAGATTTAATGATTCAGGTTTTATGACAAAAGGAAGTGTATCCTAATTACTAAATTTAATTTAAGTTATCTAAATATGTCCTTAATTTTTGTCCTTAATGTGTCACTAGGTTTAATGAGCTTGAATCAATGTTTCACTAACCCTTGGATATAAATGATAAGCATACATATAAGAATAATCAAATCCTAGATCTAGGAGAGCCTATGCTAAATGCGAGTGTGTGCAGCCTAAACATGTAAATCAAAATAAAACATAATTAATTAAAAGATTAATCAATGAACAATTAACAAAATAATTGCTCATTGATTAATCATCACTCCCCATAAATCCTATTTAATCAAACTCAATTTATGTTTAAAATTTCAAAGCCCTCACTCGAAGCTCTAAAATTTTAATCTATATAATTTTAAAAGTAAATTTTATGTTAAAAAATTAGATCAATTTTAACATTAGAAAAGATAATTTTAAAATAATTCCAAAAATAACTTTTGAAAATACCTTAATAATATTAAAAATATTTTAAAATTCAAGTTTATGATTTTTGAAAAAAATTTAAGTAAATATTAATTAAATATTCAAGAATTCAAATAATGGGAATTATTTAAAGATATTAAAAGAAATAACTTAAATTTAATTTTAATTTTAAATTAAAATATTTTAAAATAATCTCTAACTTATTTAAAATATTTTAAAATTGTTGCGTCCAGGAATATTCGCAGCGGTAGAGAAATATATAGTTTAACGTCTTAGCATTGAACGAAGATCCAGCACACAATCAGATAAGTGAGAGGGTGTAGCGTTCATAAGAGACACCAGAGTTTTTACGTGGAAAACCCCTGAAAAGGGGGAAAAACCACGGGGCCTGGCCCAGTTTGAATGAATCCACTAGTATTTGTAGTCCATTACAAATGAGGCCTTCTTAGGGAGAAGGCCTTGGCTTGATGTCACAAATGTACATCATATAGAGTGTATTACATGGTGGGAGTTACAATATATGTATTTGTTTTTTCAGCACGACCAGAGTCGATAGGATGGAGGTCGAGAAGACAGTTGTCTGGTGATGGAGGTCGGAAGGACCATAGTAGGCGACAGAGGTCGGGAGGACCGTAGTTGGCAGGAGACCGGGGTCTGAGTGACTGTTGTCTGGTGATGGAGGTCGGAGTGACCATAGTAGGCGACGGAGGTCGGGAGGATCGTAGTCAGAAGGAGACCGGGGTCTGAAAGACCGTTTTCTGGTGATGGAGGTCGGAGTGACCATAGTAGGTGATGGAGGTCAGGAGGATCGTAGTCGGTAGGAGACCGGGGTCTGAAAGACCGTTGTATAGTGATGGAGGTTGGAGTGACCATAGTAGGCGACGGAGGTCGGGAGGATCGTAGTCTGCAAGAGACCGAGGTCTGAAAGACCGTTGTAGTAGGGCGGTACTCTTGTAGAACTCTAGGCGTCAGGTAGTGGCCCAGCAGAAGTCCGGGCCTTAGGTGGTGTTGCGGCGAAGGTGATGGCCTCTGGCGAAAGTGAGGGCCTCTGGCGAAGGTGAGGGCCTCAGGTCGTGGTCCAGCGAGGCTCCGGCGGTTGTCCGGCGAGGCTCCGGTGGTGGTCCGGCAAGGGTCCAGCGGTGGTCCCGCGAAGTTCCGGTGAGGGTGAGGGCCTCATGTGGTGGTTCGGCGAAGCTCCGGCGGTGGTCCGACGAGGCTCCTGCGGTGGTCTGGCGAGGTTTCAGTGGTGGTCGAGGAGGAGCTTCTTTCTTCTCTTCCTTCTCTTCTCCTCTTCTCTTCCAGCTTGGACCCCCTTTGTGAAGAATGATGGCTCTATTTATAGTTTTTCTGGAGTAGCATAGCTCGTAAACAGGCTTGAGATCAGGGGCGAATAGGGAGTGGTCAAATGGACGACCGATATTGAATCCTACGATCGTGCACCATTCATCAGACATTTGAAGGCCTTAATGATGTAGGAATTTAGTGATCTTAGGCTCGTTAGATTTGTCTCGTCGAGCCGTTCGATTTGAGTATAAGATCGTTAAAATCGGAGAATGTTTGGTAACTCAAATTGGGATTTGAACCTTCCAACAGCACTTTGAGTCTTCGATTTGGGATTATTTAGGCTCGGATTGAGTCGAATTTGGTGTCGTTGGATTTGTATTTCCGAGACGCTCAGTTTGACTATAAGCTTGCTGAAATCGGAGTTCAGGTGTATCCGAATTTAATTTTTGAAGTTTCCAACTTGATTTTTGCGTCGAGATTCGTGCCCGATCAAGATAACTTCATTATGACGTATTAGTTGCCCCCTATTTTCAGACTTTGAAGCTCCAGAAGTCCGAAAATATATGCATTGGCCGAATCGCCAAAAATTGCATTCCAAAAGTTGAACACTTGCACAAACTTGCTCAAAGAGGCCCCGTTGAGCTCTGAAAGTGTCAGAATTGAGTCTGGAACATCGAAAAACGTATTCTGGGGCCCAAAAATGTCGAATTTGGACCGTCTGGGCCGAAAATTGGGCCTGGATAAGCCTAGGCGACCGAACCGGCCTGCCGCCGACCGCCACTGCCGGCGGCAGCGTCACGCGTCGAGCGCGAAACGGCTTGGCTGCGCGGTTCCGCAGCAGTTGCCGCGTGGTTTCAAAAAAAAAATTTTCCTGGTGGGGTCCACATGGATTTAAAAAATCCAAAAAATTCTGAAAAAATTCCAAAAAATTCCAGAAATTTTTTGGAAAATTCAGAAAAATTCAAAATTTTTGAAAATTCTAGAAAACTTTAGAAACTTCCCTTTCTCTCTCCAAAAAAAGTATAGATAGGCCTCTAAAGCCTTTAGAAAAATTGTCCTTTCTCTTCTTCTCCCTCTATTCTTACAATTGAGACTTTCCCTTGGTCTTCCAAGGCCCCTCTCTTTGCAAGGAAGTCCGGGGATTTTTCCTTCTCCCTCTATTCTTATAATTGAGGCTTTCCCTTGGTTATTTAAGACCCTTGTCTTTGCAAGGAAGTCCAGAGATTCCCCCTTCTCCCTCTATTCTTACAATTGAGGCGTTCCCTTGGTCTTCTAAGGCCCCTCTCTTTGCAAGGAAGTCCAAAAATTTTCCCTTCTCCCTCTATTCTTACAATTGAGGCTTTCCCTTGGTTCTCCAAGGCCCCTCTCTTTGCAAGGAAGTCCGGTGATCTCCCATTCTTTGCAAGGAAGTCCGGAGATCCCCCATTCTTCGAGATATCCTGCGGAGTTATGATGTTAGTTGTTTGGAGATGGAGGTCGGAGAGACCGTTATAAGGAGGGATGTTGAAAAGACTGTTGAAGTGGAGAAACCCAGCATCGGGTAAAAATACGGCGTCAGGTAGGAGGCTGACGATGAACAGAAGTCCGATGAAGGGTGGAGACTTGGCGTCAAGTATAATTCTAATGTCAGGGAATTGTATGATGATGGGTAGAAATTCAACATCGAGTAGAAAATAAACGAAAGTCCATCGAGGGGCACAAGCCCAATGATGGGAGGAAGCTCTACGTCGGGCAAAATCCCAACGATAGGGAGAATTCCGGCATCATGTAGAAGCCCAACGATGGGAGAAAGCTCTGCGTCGGGCAGAAGGCTGATGAAATTTATGCTAGACAGAATTCCGGTAACAGAAAGAAGCTTGACGTTGGACAGAAGTCTGACAATGGGCTGAAACCTGATAAAAGTTTGACGATGGGCAAGAGTCCAACGTTGGGCAGAAGTACGGCCTTAGGCAGAAGACCGATGAAAGTCCATCGACGGGCAGTAGTCCATCGATAGGTAGAAGTCCGCTGACGAGCAGAAGTCCGACGACAGGGAGAAGTCCGACGTCGGGTAGAAGTACAACGTCGGGTATTAGTCCGTTAAAAGTTCTACAAGGCAAAAGTTCAGCGACAAAAGGAAATTCAACATCAAGTAGAAATTTAACTTTGTGTAGAAGTCCGATGGAAGTCCATTGACGGAATTCTGGTGACGTTAACCAAGGATGTATAATCTATTCAAGGTTATTTGTCAAAGCCTTTTCTCGATGATGTTAACCGATATTGGATCCACCAATGATGTAAGACCTATCCAAAGTTGTATGTCAGAGCATTTGCCCGATGATGTTAACATGTATGGAAGAGGTCGAGAGAATCCACCAAGGATGTAAGACCTATCCGAGGTTGTATGTCAGAGCCTTTGCTCGATGACGTTAACCTGTGTGAAATAAGTCTAGAGAATCCACCAAGGATGTAAGACCTATCTGAGGTTGTATGTCAGAGCATTGCTCGATGACGTTAACCTGTGTGGAAGAGGTCGAGAGAATCCACCAAGGATGTAAGACCTATCCGAGGTTGTATGTCAGAGCACTGCTCGATGACATTAACCTGTGTGGAAGAAGTCGAGAGAATCCACCAAGGATGTAAGACCTATCCGAGGTTGTATGTCAGAGCCTTTGCTCGATGACGTTAACCTGTGTGAAATAGGTCTAGAGAATCCACCAAGGATGTAAGACCTATCCGAGGTTGTATGTCAGAGCACTGCTCGATGACGTTAACCTGTGTGGAAGAGATCGAGAGAATCCACCAAAGATGTAGGACCTATCCAAGGTTGTATGTTAGAGCCCCGCTCGATGACGTTAACCTGTGTTGAAGAGGTCGAGAGATTCCACCAAGGAAGTAAGACCTATCCAAGGTTGTATGTCGGAGCCTTTGCTCGACGACATTAACCTGTGTGGAAGAGTTCGAGAGAATCCACCAAGGATATGAGACCTATCCGAGGTTTTATGTCAGAGCCTTTGCTCGACGATGTTAACCTGTGTGGAAGAGGTCGAATCGGATCCCCCTCGGATCGATTTTGCCTTGATTAGGAGGGGGCCAATGTCGCATGTATCCCGAATCAAGGGTAAATAATGGTCTATTTTTAAACCGTTATTGCCTTTTTGAGGTCGAGATTAAGACCTTATCCAAGGAGTAGAAGTCCGATAAGGGACTATATATGGCTTTCAGAAGCTTCATTGCATTTGCTAGGAGTTTCCTTATATATCATCTTGATATTGAAAGCATTAGAGAATCTTTTTGACCACGATTGGAGTCAAAGTTGCCCCCTAGTCCGCATATGATTCTTATAAAATTGATGCAGCAATGACTGATGTCAAGAAGTTGATAAGGGCGATCTTTTGAGATTAGAGCACTAATTGCCCCCAATCAAAAATCACTTTCCCACAGATGGCGCTAAACTGTTGCATCCAGGAATATTCGTGGTGGTAGAGAAATATATAGTTTAACGTCTTAGCATTGTACGAAGATCTAGCACATAATCAAATAAGTGAGAGGGAGTAGCGTTCATAAGAGACACCAGAGTTTTTACGTGGAAAACCTCTGAAAAGGGGGAAAAACCACGGGGCCTTGCCCAGTTTGAATGAATCCACTAGTATTTATAGTCGAATACAAATGAGGCCTTCTTAGAGAGAAGGCCTTGGCTTGATGTCACAAATGTACATCATATAGAGTGTATTACATAGTGGGAGTTACAATAGATGTATTTATTTTGTCAGTATGATCATAGTCGATAGGATGGAGGTCGAAAAGACTGTTGTCTGGTGATGGAGGTCGGAAGGACCATAGTAGGCGACAGAGGTCGGGAGGACCGTAGTCGGAAGGAGACCGGGGTCTGAGTGACCGTTGTCTGGTGATGGAGGTCGGAGTGACCATAGTAGGCGACGGAGGTCGGGAGGACCGTAGTCGACAGGAGACCAAGGTCTGAAAGATCGTTGTCTAGTGATGGAGGTCAGAGTGACCATAGTAGGCGATGGAGGTCGGGAGGACCGTAGTCGTCAGGAGACCGGGGTCTGAAAGACTGTTGTAGTAGGGCAGTTGTGAGAGCTCGTTCCTTCGATTTGCTGTCTGAATCTGATTTTTTCTCCCAGGATCGTCCGGGACGATATTGAGATCGTCCAGGCCGATCAGTGCATTGAAAACGGCTGATTTCTGGAGTGTTTTCTGGAATGATTTCTGGACTGGATCATCCAGGCCGATTTTGGATCGTCCTGGGACGATCAAATACGATAAGAATCCCGAGAGCAAAATCAAAATTATCGGCCTGAGGAATCGTTTGGGCCGATTTGATTTTGTTCTGATCGGCCAGGACGATGTGGCGATCGGCCGGGCCGATCAGACTAATGATATAAGGAAATCAACTCGATTTGAGGAGAGAGAAAATCATTTTTATAAAACGAAAATATCTAAGGAGAGAGAAAGAGAAGGAAAGCGAAGGAAAAGTTCATTTTCGGAGACCGCGGAGCGCTTTTCGTCCGTCGCCGCTATTGAGCAATTTGTTTATCTCGCTGTAAGGACTCCGAATCCTATTTCTGTTTTCGAAGATGTTGAGTTTTGGTTGTTTTGTGCTCAGATTTGTGTTTTCGTTACTGAAAAATGCGCCCCATTTTGTATTGACGAAACTTTCACCGCACAACTTTTGATATGTTATTGATATGAGTTTTCTACACGTTTTGAGTATTTTCTGTAACGATTCTACCGGTTATTTTGAGTTCTGTGCGATTTTGATCGAATAGAAAAATATCAGGATGTTTATTGATGTGGCTTCAGTAGAATAATAGTCTTATATTATTGTTGTGTACGTTATGTGTTAATTTGGTAAATTTTTGTTTTGGTGATTTTTGTGTAAATTCTGTATACTGTCGTTATGCCGGTGGATTTTCGTACGATTTCCGAT
This sequence comes from Dendrobium nobile, assembly GCA_022539455.1. Taxonomy (NCBI): domain Eukaryota; kingdom Viridiplantae; phylum Streptophyta; class Magnoliopsida; order Asparagales; family Orchidaceae; genus Dendrobium; species Dendrobium nobile. Next base: position 30,589,879 of record CM039728.1, on the reverse strand, counting down.
TCTTCCGAAATTGATGATTTGAATGCATATGAATGTGACTATCTGATTATTGATGCTGAAAGATAAGTGGGAACCTGGTTGAACGTTGGTTGGAGATTGACTTGACCTGTATAGGATGGTGGGCCGACGGGCTTTCCTTTAAACATCGATTATGGATATATGGATGGGAGTCAAAAGGAGTTCTTATAAATATGCTGACGGGCGGCCGACGGGCAATAGAGTGATGACTCTTTTTATTGAAACCAACGTATGGATATCTACAACAGCAATATGGATTCTACAACAGCACTATGGATTTCTACAACAGCACTATTGATAATAGCCAGTATTTGTGCTTGTCCAGTAAGACCATTGTATGAAATTGCATATGTATGAAATTGACTGATTGGATTTCCTGATATGCATTGACCTATTGATTTCTGATTGATTTATTGATTGACGGATTTGACGGATTTATTGTAATGGATTGTCCTCTTTATGGATATTGATACGCTGCTGTACTGACAGGAAGTAATTGAGATTGAATGATAGATTGATTTGCAAGTGTATGTGCTGATACGATTCCATTCTATTGATTTGACTGATGTTATAGACTGATACGATAGATAAGATGGCTAGGCGACCGTATTGATGTAATTGATGTTATCGATTGCTATGATAGAGATTGTAGAGATTTGACTGATGCATTGATTTCTTGAGCTTTATGGATTTTCTACTGTTCACTGATTTTATCGACTTCTGTTCCGTATTGATTTCCGTATCTGCATGGACTCATTGATCATGTGCGACTGATTGATTTGACTTGATTTGATTGACCTACATATTGTTTCCAGTGTCGTGCTTTGATTTCAGTTGTAGGCTTTGGTGACCTGCTGGGCTATTTAAGCTCATTATATGTGGTTAATATTTCAGGTGCAGAGCCTCCCGCGTGAAGCTTCTTCGATCCCTGTAGCTTTGTTTTTGTAGCCCTTGGTAGGCTTTTGTTTTGTAGCCGTATGGCTATTGTACATATTCTTTTGGACTCTCTTTGGACTGTGTATATGTTGATATGTGGATTATAGTAGATGTTGTATTTCTTTCCTGTAATGCAATTATCTCTGGATGACTGTATTGATCTGAGCGAGAAGAAAGAAGAAAAAATAGGGATAAAAAGAATGTCAGATGAATCCTTTCACTATTGATATCTGGGACGTTACAGCGGTACTATGGTAGAACTCTAGGCATCAGGTAGTGTCCCAGCAGAAGTCTGTGCCTCAGGTGGTGTTGCGGCGAAGGTGATGGCCTCTGGCGAAGGTGAGGGTCTCTGGCGAAGGTGAGGGCCTCAGGTGGTGGTCCGGCGAAGCTCCGGCGGTGGTCCTGCGAGGCTCCGTCGGTGGTCCGGCGAAGTTCCGATAGTGGTCCGACGAAGTTCCGTCGGTGGTTCGGCGAGGGTGAGGGCCTCATGTGGTGGTCCGGCGAAGCTCTGGCGGTGGTCTGGCGAAGCTCCTGCGGTGTTCCGGCGAGTTTCCGACAGTGGTCGAGGAGGAGCTTCTTACTTCTCTTCCTTTTCTTCTTCCTTCTCTTCTCCTCTTCTCTTCTTGCTTGGACCCCCCTTTGTGAAGAATGAGGGCTCTATTTATAGTTTTTTTGGAGTGGCATAGCTCATAAATAGGCCTGAGATCAGGGGCGAATAGGGAGTGGTCGAATGGACGGCCCATATTGAATCCTACGATCATGCACAATTCGTCATACATTAGAAGGCCTTATTGATGTCGGAATTTGGTGATCTTAGGGTCGTTGGATTTGTCTCGTCGAGCCGTTCAATTCGAGTGTAAGCTCGCTAAAATCGGAGACCGTTTGGTAACTCAAATTGTGATTCGAACCTTCCAACATCACTTCGAGTCTTTCGGTTTGGGCTCAGATTGAGTTGAATTTGGTGTCGTTGGATTCGTATTTGCGAGACGCACAGTTTGATTATAAGCTTGCTGAAATCAAAGTTCAGGTGTACCCAGGTTTAATTTCTAAAGTTTCCAACTTGATTTTTACGTCGAGATTCGTGCCCGATCAAGATAATTTCATTATGACGCATCAAAAAAAATTCTTGAATTTTGAAATTATTTAATATACTATTAAATTAAATATTAATTAGATATTTAAATGGTTAAATAATCAAAATTATTTAAAATATATTAAATATTTTAAGTTAATATCAATTTTTAATATTAAAGATATATTTTTTTATTAATTAAGATATTTAAAATAAACTTTAATTTTTTTAAAAAAATATTTAAGGTAATATTAATTAAATATTAACTAAATATTAAAATGTTAATATTATTTAAAATATTTAAAGAAAAATACTATAAATTTAATTAAATTTTAATATAAAATTTTAAATATCATTTGTGATTATTTAAATTAATTTTAAAAAAGTTTTGAATTTTTTAAAATAACTTGATTATTTTAATTAAATATTAATTTCAAATATTAAACAGATTATATTTTAAATAATTTAATATATATATAATTTTAAAAAATAAATTAAATTTTATATTAAAGAGAGTTAAATTCTCAAAATTTTGATATAATATACATAATTTTTAAATTAATATTTATTTTTTTTATAATTTTTTGAAGAAATTTGGCTTAAAAATTATTTAAAACTAAATTTTATTTAAAATATATGCTTTGGCAGCACCGATAATGGTAGAATACCACACGACAGCCTCTAATTAGCTGCTTCAAGTCGGAGCCAGTCATTGACAATGATTGCACGATGGAGCAATCATTGCCAAATGATTGATTGGTGGTGGGACCCACACAATTTTGACTTAAATGAGTTAGCATCCTACCAATGCTGTTTGATCGAGCGAAGTTTTGAACTAATGGTTATTTTTGGATTAAAAAGGTCTTAATGGTCAAAATGACTATTTAGACCTTTAAAGGGTCATCGATCAACCTATGTTGATATAGGAGCTACGTCTAGGCTCAATAAGTTTGAAATGATATTTTGAATTTATTGGAAGTGATCCTAAGGTCTGGGGAGGTCAATTCCATCAAATTGACTATTTAGACCCTTAAGGGCCTATTTGGTCAACCTAGATTGACTTGTTCAACCAGATTGACCCAGGGCCTGGATTTGGGTCAAACAAGTTTAGTTTGATGTTTGAAATTTGTTGGAAGTGGTCATATGAAATTAGGAGATCATTTGGTTTGAAATGAGCATTTAAACCCCTAAGGGGTATTTTGGTCAAAATAGGTTGACTTGGTCAACCAAGCTTAATTAGGGTCTGGGCTTAAGTCCACTACACTCCTAATGGTGATTAGGATATATTGAAGAAGATTTTGAGCATTAATTTGAAAATTCATATTTAAGTCTATAGAGAACTCCAAAATTATCTTAAGGGGCTTTTTGGTCATTTTGATCCCTAATCAACTGGTGGTCAAAGTGAGTCCACATAAATGCATTTTAATGCTCACTATAACATAATAAATGGTATGGAAGTAAATAGAGACTTTGGGGAAAGCTCTAAGGTCATGTTCCACTAAGGGACAGATCTAGTTGCATTGGCTATAAATATTTGAAGGTTTTATAGCCTTTGGATTTAAATCCAGTTTATGGGATTAGAAGTTTTAGAATGAGCTCAAATTTGGAGGGTAGATCTTAGGGACATATCTAATCAATATGCAATTGATAGATCATGAATCAGAGATTATTTTACTAGGGTTTGAAGTGATTCAAAAATCACTCAAAGAGGCCTTTAGGACCTTAGTCTTTAACCTTGACTAAAAGGTCTATATTTTTGGGTTTGAGCTAGATTTTGGATTTAATTGATCAAAATTAAGTTACCCATGTCAATAAAATTCATATGGATGATTATATGTGACTTGATAGGGCAAGAGCTTGATATAAAATTGGGTTGATTAAGTCTTGGCTGATTGAAGGTCGAGATTACTTTGAGATCTGGAAGGGTTTGAAGGATGGATTAATTTGAGGTTTGTATAAATCATAGGGTATAGAGTCTAGGGGGATTCTAGAGTCTAAGAAGTCCTAGGGTCTGGATCTAGAAGAATCCTAGGACCTAGATTGATCTTAGGTTCTAAAGTTTAATGGGATCCTAGGGCCTAAGATTATCATAGAGTCTAGAGTATTAAAGAATCCTAGGGTCTAGGAAGGTCCTTGGGTCTAGAGTTTAAAAGGATCCTAGAGTTTAGATAGATCCTAAGGTTTACATTGGTTTGGAGGAATCCTAGGGTCTAGATAGATTCTAATATCTGGATTGATCTAGGGTCGAGGTAGATCTAAGGACTATATATATCTTAAAGTCTGGATTGATCTAAGATCTGGATTGGTCCTAGTTACCTCATACAAAAATAAGTCAATAAGGGTGAATTTATGGGATTTGGCCAAAGAAGAATGCAGAATGGGAGAAAGATTCTTACCATCATAATGAGTGAGCTCCTATGACCCATCATAATGAAAGAAGGAAAAGTTCATAGCTTTCATTTTGGTTTAGTAGGTTGGGTCTTGTCTAGTCTGGCTAATGGGGGTTTAGGTTTAGGTTTGAGATTTTAACCCATTTAGATAAAGGAGTTAGGTTTGAGTCGAGTGTAATAAGAGCGAGTCAACTTTGGGTTGTACCTGTATGAAAATTTATTTTTGATACCCCTACGATACATCACAACTTATATACCTAAAAATAAAAATAAACTCATGTGTTTTATACAGTCAGACCATGTATCCTCCTACTTTATAAACCACTTCCTCCACCATTTTTTAGTGAGAGGTGTAGGCAAACACCTACTAGAGGAAAGAAGTGTGAATAAAAAGGGGGAACACCAACTCAACCCCCTCCTAGTCATACATACTAGTATATGCAAAACACATGGATGGACCACTTTGTTTGCCTTGAGCTAAAACTGGATGAGTATATTCAACGGACAAATCAATAATGGGAGTAGATGCACTGCCCGTATGATGAGGGCCATGCTTCATTCCAAGAGCAGTTCTCACTCCTCCATAGTTACTTCCAACCTTTGAAATTTTGAGTATTGTATGCTATTTTTTGTGTTTGTTTATCATAGTTTTAGTTGTTTATGTTTTTTCTTCCTATCTAATCCTTTTTTATGATGTCAAAAGGAGGAGATAAGTATGTGTTCCTACTTTGTTGTTATACTATACAATCTACATTATATAAACCGATGAAACAAATAGCATTTTTCAGTGATTTAGCCTAAATGAACTAATCGTACTATACAATCAACCCATCAAATTAAATCATTCAAGTTATTAGGGTTTGATTTTTAAGTTATGATATACATATCTAACACAAAAGAGAGAGAAAGAGTATGACAGGTCATAATAGGTCTAAGCATATTAGATAGAGTTTTAAAGGGGCTTAAAAAGAGTGTTTTTTTATAGGTTCTTGGAGAGAATTCTTGAGAGCTTCTTATAATAGCTTAGGGATAGCGTGAGAGAGAATAGAAAGAATATGAGATATTTCTTTGAAGGGTGTTCAAGAGATGGTTGTGTGAGAGAAGGGTACAAAGGCTATTCATTTCAATCTATATCCTTATTTCTTGGGTTGTTATGTGTGAGAACACTTTGGTGAAAGAGCTTTTAGAAAGTCTTGGTATGGGAGACTGTTGCTCTAGTTAGGATGTTATAGGTGTTGGCATCTCCACCATGCTAGGTGTAAGAGGGAGGCTTCTTAGGAGAGAAGTTGCAACAATCGTAAGTTTGAATAATATGAATTTCCAAAATTTCCCCAAAAAAATTTATGGGAGTATTGTGGTGCAACGTTTTTGGGCGTAGTGGCACTAAGAAGTGTTAGTGAGTGTCCCTTAGCACTAAATCTCTTTTTATGCAATAATTTTGGAATCACATGTAGTGCTGCAATACTGGGTTCCTTTAGCGCCATACACTAAAATGAGTTGTTATATATATTCAAAAGCCACTAGTCTCATTGAACTCACTCACTTAACCTGCCCAGGAATAAAACATAGAAGAAGGATAAGGGAAGGAGGAGAGAGGAAAAAAGAAACTAGGATTTTGGCTGTTGGTTCGTTTCATTGATTTTATGAAAATTGTTCTGATCATTATATGTGACTTCTAATCTACTTCTATTTTCAAAGATTTCAATTTCTATTATTTGATTTCTCCCAAATAAATTTCTATTGTATTTTCTCTAATTTTAGTGAACATCTAGTGCATAAGTTTTGGTATAATGTACTACTTCTTATTCTGATCATTTTAATTGGTTGATTTTATATTTTTATCAATTAAAATAATAATTATTGAATTTGGTACGATTTAAGAAGGAATAATAATTTTGGACATTTTAATACGATGATACTGTTAATATAAGTATTGTGAGTGAATGTGTATAGTAATAGTTGGTCGTATTACTTTTATAATATTAATTATGTAAAAAAAAAGGCAGGTTATTTATTGAGGTTGACTCAAGACAAAAGTATACATGTGCTAGATGGTATTCTGACAGGCATTCCTTTTAATTTTGTGATTTGTGGTAATCTTCTACTGATTCTAGTGATTTATTGATTGAGAGTTATAAGGAGTAATTATTGTGCTGATAGGGAAGGGTGATAACTCTATTTACTGAAAGCCAACTATTATTGATTCATTATTACTATATATTGAAAAACTCAACACAATCCATAATTCCTTATTTAAGATAATTACATGGATATGCATAATGCATATACATTGTTGATTTATTATACTGATTTATTGTTACTTAGCACATGATTAATATATTGATATAAAATAACTGAACATTAAAACATCGTGTACACTACCATACAATTTACTAATAGTACTACATTATCATGGATTTATGATAGTGTTCATAGATACTTCCATTTTATTGTGCAAATTTATAGGCTTTACAAACTTTATTGGTTTTACATTCATATTGTACTATTTTATAGATTTTACTACTACAAGATGTATTTTACTATTTTTGCATAGATTTATGATCATATAGATCGATGACTAATATTATGAACTGAGTGATTACATGGATATTATTTTTTTTCATGCTTTGAGTTCAATAGTAAGATTTTAGTGACCTGTTAGGCTTTTTAAGCTCATTATATGTGACTTAATGATTTTTGGTCATGGAAGAGGATTAGGAGTATGAGATTGATCAGATATAAGATTCTTTAGGTTTATTGTTGTTTTTTACTTTGTCTTTAGTTATTCTCTTATAATTAGAAGTGGGTAAATAATATGATGTAATTGTATAACTCTTGGCCATTATGTATGATTTTTTGGAGTAATAAATATAGATGTATATTGATATTTTATTTCCATTAAGATTTTATTATTGAATGAAGATAGATCTAGTTGTTGTTACTAAAAGACAAAATATATAATTTTTTTCAATTTAGATTATGGGGCATGATAGAAGTGGTGTAATGAGTGTTCTCCATTTTACTGTTAAGGAGAGGGGCTTCTCTACACTGTTGGGAGCAGAAGGAGCTTGTTAATAGAATTTTTGAATATAGGATTTCGAGGAGTGGATGTAGGTCAAGTTCATCGAACTACTATAAAATTTGATTTACATTTTTATTTATTTATTTATTGTAATTTCCTTAGTTTACTTCTGGGTGAATTATCATTAATCATTTAATATATATAGATAATATAATTTTCTTTTTTACTTTAATTGTGAAATAATTATTTTGAAAACAAAGATAAATTTTTGAATACTTATGGTGTAAATATTTATTTTTTTTAAAAGGTACCAATTCACCCCCCTCTTATGTACCTCATGCACTTTCAATTGAGATTAAATGAGAAATTGAATTTGTGATTCAAATATGCCAAATATTTTATAAGTAGGATTAGCAACAAAACCTCTTTCATTGTCATGGATTTTCATATTTTCTTGGTATTAATATCTTCTGTTTGTTGTTTGTTAGTCTATTCCATACTTAGTCTTTTCACACCATTTTTTAATTAAAACACTAAGATCAAAAATATCATTTTTAAATTAAAGAGGGAGAACATAAGATACTTATATATAAAAGAGTATCATTAACAAAGTAAAAAAAAAAAAAAAAACAAGTTCAATGTAATTTGGAACAAAGTTGAAGATTTTATTGCTAAATGATTTTTTTGTAAGTTGAAATTGGAGTGTTAGAGAAGTATGAATAATAGGGGCCAAAAAGGATTATTAATCCCACTTTTTGTAGATGTTTTATAGAACCAATGGATGGCTCACAATATATTCATTAATGGAGTGATATCTTCTAATGAATGTGATGAGTTAACAAAGCATTATCACCTTACATGTGTGATGATTGATGAGGCACTATTATTTGATGACAATGTATAATTAATGATAATTATTAAAGAAAATGTTATTCTCTAATGAATAAATTTTAAAGATATGTAAAGTCAAAATAATAATTGTGAGTAAAAATGTTGTTTCACTCATAAACTTTCTTATTCATGCTTATTAAATAACCTACACAATTCTTACCCATATTAAATTCGAGCTAATATGATCAAACTCCAAGTAATTTGTGTTAGAGAAATCATACAAAATCAATAAAAAAAGAAATCTTAAAAAGCAACATATTAAACCTAATAGCAAATTAAGTCCTAATTTATCTTATTCGATTGTTTTGCATTGATAACATGAACATTATAGGAGATCGCAACACTTTTGTAGGACACATATATTCCCTTAACGAAGATAACATAAATTTCTTCTTTCATAATAAATTTTAGACACATGCAACATGTCATCTTAAAAAACTTGTCCCAATGTCTTTCCTATAAGTACATAAAATGAAATCAATTTATCTAATTAGTAACCATGAATCATACACATTTATCTTCCCTTTTTTAGTAGGGAAGTTTGAATTATCCTATATTCCTAATCTCAAAGTTCAAACAATAAAATGATTAATGCATGAAACTTTTGCTTCACTCATTGAACTCCATCCCTATCATTGCTAGACCAACAAAAAGACCAACTACTAATTCTATATAAAATCTAGGTGGTAAAAGGTGAGCACAACCAATATGCATGTGTAACCAATTTGGCAAGCACTTGTGAGAAATTATATGTATCTTATGTATTCTAATGACTTGGTTGAAGCTAGGCTGGGAAAAAAAAATGTTACCGTTATTTCATTGACTCCCTCTTTTATATTTAATTTAAATATTTGAATTTTATACTAATTGGCGGCATGTCCGGAGTCATGTTGTCTTAAGAAGTGACCCGCCACCCCGCCCTTCCCCGTATAATAGACCAAAACGAGACTCCTCGGCCTAACTATTAACCGCGCTTTCGAGCCTCCCCGCTGCGCCACGAGTCGGACCCCGAGCCAAACCCGGTTTTCCATCGAACCATTAGAGTACCGACTAGCGAACCGCCCGAGTCGTGCCGTGTTCTCTCTTAGACCGCTCAATGGTCTGTCAGATTTCTCCCACCCGAAACGAGCGAAAGCCGCCGCAGCGCTCTTTCCGTCTTTTTTTTTTCTTCTCCCGATCTCACTTCCTGTCTCCCCTCGCCCTGTCTGGCCTCGCCGCTTTCTCTCATCTCTTCGCCTTTTTTTCTAGGTTATATAGGAAGGGCTGAAGCTGCAATCGAGGCTGCCCATTTGTCCAATCTCGCTCGGATCGGAGCATTGGCTAGGTATATGTCTTATCCTTATCTTAGATCAATTTGTCTCCCCTTTCGGTGAATGTGATCGGATCTCAGGGTTTCTGCAAATTAAGGGGCTTACGATTGCTTTGATTGTGCTTTTTATTCTATCTGGGCGTAGATGGGTGGTTCCCCGGCGAACGGGTTTGGTGACGATTGGAGGAAGGAGGAGATGGAACAGAGGATGTGTCTGGGAACAGAAGCTTCTGGAAGCGGAAGGTGGGATGGTGATGGCGTCGGAGGCAGTGGTGCTGATGGTGATGGTGGTTTGATTGGTGCTTATGTTGGAAGAAATACTTTGGGGGTTGGGAGGGTTCTTTTGGGAAAAGTTGTTTCCTATGATGAGACGAGCAGACTGTTCCGGGTTATATTCGAGGATGGACATCAGGAGGATTTGGAACGGGAGCTGGTGAGCAGGATCTTAATGTTGGATGAGGGTGTAGGAAGGCTTACTCAGAGGAAGAGGAGGCTAGACCGGGTAGTTCCTTTAGGAGGGTTGAACAGACGGACCACGCGATCCAGGAAGGGCATCCCTGACGTGTCTTCTTCGATTGGCCAGGTGAGCTCAGAAGATGTATCTAGGGACGCCGACTCATCCAGTGATTCCTGTGACCATGCTCGGGGTCCTGCTGTTGCTCCGAGTTCTTTTTCTGTGGAAACACATGTCTTGCCATTGGAACTGCCTCCATCTTCTGGCAACATTGCTGTTCCCGAGGGCTCAGTTTCACATCTGTTCTCCACTTATAATTTTTTGAGGTCGTTCAGTCTCCAGTTATTTCTTAGTCCGTTTGGGTTTGATGATTACGTGACATCCCTCAACTGTACTGTTCAAAACTCCCTGATGGATTCAATCCATTTATCCCTCATGCGAGCTTTAGGTCGGCATCTCCAGATGCTTTCTTCAGAGGGCCCAAACCTGGCCTCCAAATGCTTAAGGTTAGAATTGCTGATGCCAATCTTCATTGTTTCATTCTTCTCGGACTGCTTATATATTCAGCTTGTTTATTTTTAAAATATTGGCTTTGAAATTTGCATTTGAAATGTTGTTCACAGATTATATGATTGGACATTGCTTGATATGTTGACTTGGCCTGCTTTCTTAGTTGAGTATCTGTATATTATGGGATACTTGACAGAATTGGATTTAAAAGAATTCATTTATAGTGTTCTTCAAGGAGAATATTACTGCCTAACAGTGGCTTCAAAGCTCAAGGTATTGCAATTACTGTGTGATGATGTCATAAACAGTGGGGAGCTTAGGACAGAGCTCGCGATGCGTGTAGGCATGGAAGAAGATAATGACGAAGGTTTAGATGCAAGTCTTACTTCAGAAGATGTACGAACAAGTTTATTTCAAAAACCCTTTCCCCCTGTTTGGAGGAATTCAGTTGTTTTGGGGGAATCTCTTGTGCCTGAAAATCAACATGCTAATTCTGTGGCTTCAGAACCTGGTGCTGATGGATCAGCTAATTCTCAGGATAAGAACAGTGATGAATGCTGCCTTTGTGGAATGGACGGGACATTGATTTGCTGTGATGGGTGTCCTTCAGCATATCATTCTAGATGCATTGGGCTGAATAAAGCATTTCTGCCTGAAGGTCTGTGGTTTTGTCCAGAATGTAGTATTAACAAGCTTGGGCCCACTTCTTCTAGGATAGGAAAGGGAGCCAGAGGAGCAGAGGTTTTTGGTACTGATTCATATGGCCGCATGTTTGTGGGGGCTTGCAATTATTTACTGGTGTAAGGCTTTTGCAGCATTCAGTTTCATTTACTTGTGTTCTTTTGTGATGTTTTAGCAGAACTAAAGAAACATTTGGTAAAAGACTTGATAAGAATGAAACTTTTCTCCTTACCTATGATGAAGGCATCTGCCCTGTTTTAAGCATTTAGGTCATACAAGTTCTTTGCCTTGACATTATTTGATGCCATTAGAATTCAACTAAGGATTTGTTTGATAAAGCACTTTTGAGTGAATGAATATGTGCATATTTGGTTTTTTTCCTTTTGGTGTATCACATCTGAAGCATCAAGGGTAAGATTAGTTATGATATTTCTTCATTAGTTTCTTTCACTCTCCACCCACATCTCTGCATCTTGGCAAGATTAATGAATATTCTGGGGGTTGTGAGCAAGACTTTTTATTTTCCCTTCTGTCTTTCAGCATTGGCATTCCAAAGCACTTGTCTGTAGGAATTCGTATAATTTTTGAAAAAAGAAAAACCATTTGTATTATCAATGAATTCTCATAAAATTGATCTTTCAATTTGCATATACATATACATATCGTCTTATTACTCTAAGAGAGAATTCTTTCTGAATTTTGATCTGTATAACAAGTTGTTGATGAAGTTCAAAACTCAGCAACTTGCATGGCCCTGGATGTTTTTGGGCTTTGCATTACTTTTCTATTTAACTCCAATTTAGCTAGTTTGAAGCGGATTTTTCTAATATCCTTGAAATTTTTACCAGAGAAAGTTCACATCTTGGTTAGGCTATCATGTGGGCTTGATAGACCAGATGAGCCCAACCCTCTAAATTCCCTTATGGGTTAATAAAACTAAATGGTAGTGGGCTTAAAAAAGCTTACTTTAATAGGTTAAGGGCTAGCCCATGAGTTCATTTATCTTTTAAAAGCAGCAATGCCACCCATTGGCCATTGCCAAGAGTCTTGAAATTAGACCAAAAACAGTATTTTGGACATGGTTTGAACTTATAGCCTCTTATAAACGTAACAAAATTTTGTTAATAAAATGTCTATTCTTATATTATGAATAAATTATGTAAAAATTAGTTGTTTTAAAGTTTGTTCGAGTGAACTTTTCATTTACTCATTGTAAGCTTGAAAGTTATTCAAAATGATATTCTAGTTTGCCACTCTCACTTGACATGTGGACATAAATATGGTCAAGTTGATTTTGATTTGATTAAAATTTTAAGCAAGTTCTACTTTAATTTTTATTTGAGAAGTACATTGTATTATATATAAATGAACCTTAATGTGCACCCCACTAAACGTCCATCATAAATCTAGGCTAGCCCAAGTCGATGCTTAGCTCTGTAGGGCCTAAATGAGGGGCTTAAAGGAGCTTGAACAACCCGTTTAATGCCCTCATTTTTGGCCCTTAAAATTAAATTAAGTATTGTAGAGATGTGGATGCTGTGTTGGATGAGTTGCTTTACACTTAGAAACAGAATGCGAAATGAGTATATACGTGAAAAGGTTAGAGTAGCTCCAGTGACAAATAAGATTAGAGAGAGTCACATTAGATGGTTTTGTTACAAAAAATGTTAGCATTCCAATGACTTGATTAGTAGAGTAGATGTATTAGATCTGAACTATGTTAAGAAAGGTAGAGCTAGACCAAAAAAGATTTGGCTAGAAAGCATTAGAAATGACTTTTTTTATTAGATTTAAATGAGAATTTGACCCTTAATAGGACTCAATGGAAAATATAATTCATGTTGCCAACTACAAGTAGTGGTATAAAAGCACTTAAGAAAGGTAGAGGTAGACTAAAAAAAATTTGGTTAGAAAGTATTAGAAATGACTTTTTTTATTAGATTTAAATGAGAATTTGACCCTTAATAGGACTCAATGAAAAATATAATTTATGTTGCCAACTACACGTAGTGGTATAAAAGCTCAATGTTATTGTTATTGTTGTTGTATTTGTATGCTAGTATCAGGACTTCTATCTTCCAGATAGTGTTCTTAGGTTATTTATCAAGGCTGTTTGGTTGCCTGAAAAAGAATGCAGTGTAGAAGGAATGCGGTATAAAAGGAATACTTTAGACTTGTTTGGATGATTGTAGAATAAATGCATGACTTTATTTTTTTTTGTTTGGTTTGAAGTAAAGTTAATGCAATGTAAAGTGTAAAAAGGTTGTGCTCGAGTGGATGATGGGTGGCCGGAGGTGGGTGGGTGGCTGGAGTTGGTAGTGGTCAACAAGAGATGCATTTGTGGTGTATTTGGAAATCACCCAAATCGGAGGAATTCCAATTACACCACAAATGAACTAGCTGTGTATTCCAAATGCACTAAAATTTTACTCTGCATTTCTTTTACTTCAAACCTAACGTCAATATTTTTAAAACCTCTGCATTTGAAATACTTTACGCACTATAGTATTCTAACCAAGTAGCCCCATAATGAGCAAGGTTTCCTTTCATTAGAGCTGTACTGCGTTTCATCACATTTTTTCTGAATGCAAGCATGTTTACCCCAATAGTGGGAGTTCAGGACTTGAAAAACCTTCTAAACTCTTTATCATTTTATTCTTACTTTAAGACAGAAAAATGAATGTAATATACTTCGAATATGTGACTCTAAATAGAGCAATCAGTCTCTATCCTGGGATTTGTTTGAGGTGACGTGATGACAACTCCACTGGAAAACACACTAGAACTAGGTACGGAGGCAGGGTAGCATTCCATCAAGCTATAGCCCCCTTTTGTTTTTAAATATGTGACCATAAATCATCAGAAAAGGAAGATGCATGATTTATTATTTTCAATATTCAGTGTTTTGTTAATGTCAAATGTGGTGGCAGCATTATTATTATTTTTATTTTATTTCACTTTTTTTCCCTTCCTATCAGCTTCTAAGAATGATGCTATTTTTGTTGATATTATCATTTAACCTTTGTGCATATTCCTTCAGGCCATGCCTTTCAATCTTTTATTAATTTACTTGATTAAGTGCAGCTATGGATGCTTGGTGCAACGTTTGGTAAAACTTGGAAAGCTAGAGTTTAAAATGATATATTTAAGAGGCGTTAGGGTAGCACCTAATGAAGATAAGATAATATATAAAATACAGGTGTTTTGAGTATGTACTGTGAAGGATAAACAATACATAAATGAGATGGAGGAAAATATGAGAAAAGTTGTAGACTAAAGGTAACATGGCTAGAAATTACGCAAATAGAATTTGCACAAAATAATTGGGATAAGAAAAGATAGAGTTGACGCATTATCCAACACCATAGGAGTAAACAGAGGATAATTATCAATCTAAAATATTGGTGTTCTGCACGATGTGAACTCCAGATTATTGAAACTCTATTTGTTTTCTTCAGTCTTCTTTCTGTGATTGCTTAATACCCACTACCTTATAAGAGATTGATGTTGTTATGTTATTTATAGTTTTAATTCTTTGTTGTATTTAGAACTTGTATCTTATGGCACTCTATGTCGCTAATGTTGCCTGATATTTTATTGGTTGTTTTTGAGAGGCAGGCTTGGCACATCATTGAATGAAGATGCAATTTCTAGATACTATAAACAAGATGACATCCCAAAGGTTTTAGGTGTAATTTCTTCAACTCAAGCAAATGGATTAGCTTATGTTGATATCATCATAGGCATATCTGAATATTTTGAGATTCCAAAGGTCTCTTTCATCTCTGAAATAATTGATTCTATGAGGAATACTCTGGTTAACAAGGATGGTGCTGTATGTTATTTGGCCAACACCCCGTCAAGGACGACCAACATATTGAATAATTCAGGTGATAAAAGTATGAGCAATATAGTGGCAAGCAACTCGAAGCATGGTGTTGCCTTGGATGATGGAACGGAAGGTCCAGTTTCTCTTTCTGTCATGGGTCAGTTTGGTATCTCAGATGCACAAAGAAATCTTAGGGAAATCCATGATGTATGTGCTAAGAAGGTGCTTGCAACACCTCATGAAATCTTGGTTCCCTTAAATAGTAAGAATCCTACAAATGGAAAGGTTATTTGTTCAGATCCAAAAGTTATCTTGTCCAAACAGATTGAGTCAAGGGAGAAGCTTAGCTTTGGTTCTGTTGTGACTGATCTGTCTTATTCAAACCCAGCAATGCCTACTGAAAAATCAATTTTGTTAAGCAATTTTGCTTTTAGCTCAGGAAATGGGAGTGACATTTGCAAGGAAGATACAGATAGCTCAATATTTTCAACAAAGAATGGTTCTGCTGGTGCATGCTATGAAAGCAGGCATCTCTTGAACGTGTATGATGTCACACATAAAACTACAAATGATAGAGTCTCAACTATTCCTGTTTCCTTCAAGCCTCTGTCATACATAAATCAGTATATTCAAGGTGACATTGCTGCATCTGCTGCTGCTAGTCTGGCTGTTCTCTTAACAAATGACTGTAAAATAACTGGTGTACATGGTTCTTCCAACCACAGGAAAGTAGTATCTGCAACTACTGCACTGCAAATGAAAGCTTTTTCTGTAGCAGTTATGAATTTTATATGGCCATGTGCTGAGAAGAAGCTTATGGATGTTCCTAGGGAAAGATGTGGTTGGTGCATAGCATGCAAAGGCCCAGCTACTAATAAGAAAGGGTGCTTGCTAAATTTAGCTGCATCAAATGCCATAAAAGGACCTACCAGAAATGGTAACCTTCGTGCAAGCAAGCACCATGTAAGTCATCTGCCAGTCATTGCTGCTCAATTGTTGATTATGGAAGAAAGTTTACAAGGGCTTATGATTGGCCCATTTTTAGATGAACGCTGCAATAAATGGCGTAAGCAAGTTAGAGAAGCCAGTAATTGCGGCTTCTTGAAGTCACTACTACTTCAAGTAAGTTTCTTTTATTACGATTTCATCCATTGGTTCTTTTTCTTTAGCCTTCTGTATATTCTAACCTCCATTTTCCTTGATTGGTTTCTATTTTGATCATTGAACTATGCAGTCATCATCATTTGTGTTTAGATGCTTCTATATTCTAAGCAACATATAAAAAGTTTAGTGTGCTAAATTGTTTGTCCCCTCCATTGATAAATTTGTTAACAAAGTTTGTTTAATTATTTTGCTCTGAAGTATGATACTTTTGAAGGATTTTTTCTATGGTGTAATTTTATAACTAGAAAATGATAAGTTAGCATGATGCCTAAGGATCCATTAGAACATGAAAATCACTCATTTGGACTGCCTTGATTGAGTTTGTTTAAAACAAGAGAGTGATGATAGATTTTTATTCCTTATTGTGGCATCTTCTAGCAAACAGGAATTGAATCTCATTTTTCAACAGAGCTGTATCACTTAAAATGCCACCATTAGACTTATACGGTTGCAGATCATGATCATCAGTGTCTTTAAAAATAAGGAGATGAGGAACTTCAATGATAGGAGTATCAATATACATGATATTGTTTGCATATTATGCAGAACCCATTTCGATAGGACTTGTAGTGGAAGACACAATAGGCTTAGAATCCAAAGGAAAATCTATTGGTTCCAAAATTTGATTGCAAACCTGAACTGATGGAGGAGCAATCATTGTGGGAGAAGGAAAGATCTGAACATTTGAATATATCTCTTGAGCCTAAATATTTGATTTTCTTAGACATGGATGAGCCTTACAACATTCAGAGTGTTTTTGCCTAAAGATTTTGCAAAATAAGTAATAAGGGGGCGTTGAAGACTCACGAGGGTGAATGACCCTATTTGTGCATGTGCCATAAATGTATGGACTCATAAGTGACGGGCGCTTGCTTCACCCTGCGAGCGATCAAGCAAGCAAAGTCTTTGGGATGCTTGCTTATGAGAACATTATGATGTTGGATTTGCATCTAACACTTAGGGATGCTCAAATACTCTAGAATACAACAAGACACTGTGTGAGAGAATGCTCGCTTATGAGAACATTATGATGTTGGATTTTCATCTAACACTTAGGGATGCTCAAATACTCTAGGATACAACAAGACAGTGTGTGAGAGACAACTTTACGTCCACATTAAATTTCAAAATGATCCTAATAAGTTCAGATAGGGAAGAATGAGACATTAGAATTTATGGCATATTTAATCATTTTTAATGTGTTCTTGCTGACATTGGATGCAGATGTGTATGTAGTTTCAAGTTTATGCTAAATGTCTGGTGATATTTTTGTTTATGTTTGCATGTGTACTCAAACATAAACATGCTGTGCTAATAATTTTATGAATATGCGGTGCGTTTCTTTCATGTGTATTCATTTATTTTTTTCCACCCTGCCAAATGCAAATGCATAAGTTGGCATCTATTGTGTGGGGTTGGTAGAGGGTTAGCCTTAAAAAGTGCACTTTATGTGATACAAAAGTTTTGACTATTTCTTTCAAAGAATATGATATATGTATGAGTGGTTATTTAATGGGTTGTAAAAAGTTTAAGCTTATCAAAAAGAGTTTAATGGACATAATCATTTCTCATGGTTTATGAGACTCATACTTCCTATCATGGAAGCTCTAAATGTTTCATGGAATAATTTTGGGTGCTGCAGTTTTGAATTAATGGTTATCCTTATGTTGACATGTGGTTGTTTGGTTAGAGATATGTTGAAGGTAGGGGAAGAATACCATTTTTAAAAGGAATAAGTAATGGCTTACATTTGCATGTTTGTTTCAAACTCATGTTTTGGTTCGTCACGATATTGGATTGGAATGAACGGATAATTTGAATTGTTACACTTGGTTATCTATGTTGGAGCCAGAAATATTTCTGTCACAGAAGAAGTTTAAAAAATATCATCAACTTCATCATTAATGGCTTTGGATTTATGAATCCCTTTTCATCATTATTGTTTTTGTTCTACCATATTTATGATATTAGTATTGTTTCATTGTTTAAAATTGCATAATTTTAGGCTGGTCACATCTCTTTTTTGATTTTTTTACATTGAGGCTTGTCCCTTGAGTATGTTTGTATCAGGTGTACTGCACTCATTTTCTGAGACATGCCTTGCTTCAATGTGTGAGGCTTGCATCTTAGGGTTTAGGTATTTACCCATGCCACATTCTATCTTGTGGTCTCACTCTTTCATGTAAACCACGAGGCACATGTCCCCAACCTTCCTCCTCTCTTGCCCTGAACATTTCAACCGGCCAGCCCCTTCCTTGTTGCTACTTGTCGCCTGCAGACTGCAGCCTACTTGCTAAGCCTTTTTCAACAAGGGTTAAGGGGAATATCTCTTCTCCACAACATCTCTTCTTTATGGTAATCTTAGCAATTTTTTTTTTACAAAACATTAAAAACATGACATAATGGAGAAAAATGATTCATGTAGCCAACCCCACATAGTGGGATAAAGGCTTGTTGTAGTCGTAGTAGTAGTATTTAGGGTTTCTTCTTTTGTGGTTATTTGATTGTTCAAAATTTTTTAAATAAACATTTTGTTAGGATTTTTCTAAAATGGTAAGAGGTAAAGATAAAAGTGCAATAGGACATTAAAAAGACTCAACACGGAGGCAGTTTAAGTTGACATTGGATGGAATGACAAAGCATATGTTTATATAAAGGGCTACTATTGCAAAATGGTTGTTAAATGGAGTGTTACAAGGATAGAGCACCTTTTTGGCTCACACAAAAATTGCAATATATGCCAAGTTGCCTGAGGAGGTGAAAGAAGAGATCCGAGCATATATGATTAGGGTGATGATCTCGAAGAATTTGACATAACTATAATTTGATGACATAATAAATGTTGAATCATGTTATGGAAGAGTATTTTTGGACTTCTGGATAGAGTCATAAAGGAGATTAGAAGGCATTTGGTGTTATAAGTTATTACGGATAACCTTAATACTTGTAAGGTAGTTAGGAATAAATTAATGGAGATCAATGGAGAAGAGAAAACATATGTATTGGATGCCTTGTGTGTCATATAAATTTGATTTTACAAAATAGTTGGTGACTTGCCTTAGCTAAGAAATGCTTTGACCATATAAATTTGATTTTACAAAATAGTTGGTGACTTGCCTTAGCTAAGAAATGCTTTGACCAACGTAAAGAAGATAAGTAAATTCAGCTATAATCATTCATAGACATCGTTTAAAAAAGCGTTTGAGAGGTACACCTTGAGGACCTGAGCAAAATTTCAGTAGATTTCTAGTATTTTCAACATTCCGGATTCAACAATGAAGTCCATTCGCGAACGGACATCGTTCGTGCAACGTCGCATATCGTCACATCTAAAGACTGTCGATTTTAATTGTTTTGCTCAAATCGATTGTGAGAGCTGCCCCTTAGGTAAATTTGATGTTATGAACACATCAACACAGTCTGTTTGATGATCAGAGGTCGTTTGTATAATTTTATGTAGCACCATGCTTGCCAACAGTCATGCTCATTGTCATTTTCAATTGAGTTACGCACGAATGACTTTTTCTTAGTAAATTCGATGTTATGAGTCCATTAATGTGATCTATTTCATGATCGGGTAAAGTTTTGAGCCATTTTGATAGCGATTGAGGTGTCCCGATGCTTGTGATAAGCGACATATCCATTAATTGCCTTCATCAATTCACTTGATTGATTGTAGAATATGTATAGATGTCAACAGAGGATTGCGATTGAAGAGAGGAGGAAGATTGAGACAACATTGACCTAAATGATATAAGATAAGGGAGAAAGCTATTCATTATGATGATGACTCCAATAAAGATCTTGAGTGATGATATTGTTGAGAACTTCTGATTAGTTACTTGTTATGATCTTAGTTTGATGTTATATATTAGGAGTGAGAGAGATAAACTTATTGTGTTAGCCTATTTTCAATTGTATATTTGATTAGTTAGCCCTTACTCCTTGTTTTCATATCATAAGTTATTTTGTTTGCATTATACGTCTAGTTCATGCAATTTGTTACTTTATACTTGATTTTAGAAAATAAGGAGTAACACAATAAGGTTGGTTTAGTTTAGTTTTTTGGTTTTAATTAAACAATGTACACGCCTACTTTTAAGGCATCCAACTTGATCAAAATCCCTTGGTCTCTTATCTTAGATATTTTGTACATCTCCTTTTCTTATTTCTAATAACCATGCCTATTATATAAATCATAAAAAAATATAGCTTTTACTTTACTCGTATTTTTTAATTTCTAGTTTTTTGTTGATTCACACAGCAAGGAGGGGGCCCACAGCTTTGACAGCTTTACAATCCGTTGACTGTAGTTGTAGATTTCCTTTTCTGACACCAAGATCCATGGGATTGATTCCAAGATTTGTGGGATATAATTATTAGAATCCATTAGAATAAATGACTTTCCTCTTCTATTTATTATAATTCATTAAATTAAATGTCTTTCTTTTCTGTTTATTATCCTAAAGTGTATATATATGTAATGATTCCAAGGAATAAAATTCAAATTTAATTTCTCCTAAACAATTTCTTCATGGTATTAGAGCTTAGGAAAATCCTAAGACTTCTCTAAGTGCTGGCGGCAAACCTTCCTTCCTTTGTTCCAACATTCAGCTGGCGGTAACTCTCCATCATCTAGCCGATAGCGTCTCTTCAAGAACCAGTAGCCCTTGCCCAAAATTAATCTTCTCTTTCAACCGAGGAAACCCAACCGTGTCCATGGATAGCGAGATCTCATCCTCCTACCCAAATATTACCGTTTTAAGCACTTGAAACTCTGGATCTGCAGACAACTCTTCTCCTCTTCCTCTCATCACAAATCACAAATTTAATGGGCAAAATTTTTTTCAATGGTCTCAATCGACGAGAATGTTTATTTGCTGGAGAGGGAAAGAGGACTATTTCACTGGTGAAGCCCCTATACCATCGCAAACTGATCGTCTTTATAGAAAATGGAAAGTAGAGAATCATCAGATCATGTATTGGCTCATTAACTCCATAAATGTAGAAATCGATGAGAACTTTCTTATTTACGAAACAGCCCAAGAAATATGGGAGGCCATTAAAGAGAACTACTCCAGTTTCAACAACACTTCTGAGCTATTCACAATTGAGACCATCCTTCACGACTGCTGATAAGAGGACCTAATGGTAACTCAATATTTTAATACTCTGATCAATTATTGTTAATAATTAGATATGTTTGAACAATATCAATGAAAATGCTCAGAAGATCATGCACTTCACCGAAAGATTGTTGAGACAAAAATAATATTCAAATTCTCGATGGATTTTAACAAGAACTTAGATGGCATTAGAGGATGAATTGTGGGAATCAAACCTCTTCCAAATCTCTGGGAGGCCTATTTTGAAGTTCAAAGGGAAGAGAGCAGAAAAAATATTTAAGATACGCGTGTCGGACATGTGTGTCCAATTTATATTTAATATTTTTTTAATCGGACACATTTTTGGCGTGTATGTGTCAGAGGAGTGTTGGACGCATGTCATGTCGGATACGTGTCGGACACTGCACGCCTCTTTGAGGAGAAGTGTCGGTGCATCATAGCTTAACAATTTTCTCCAATAATGTATGTATTTTTTAGGAATTGGATTCGGAGAAGAAGATTGACAGTGCTGAGATGTGTTTTGGGTTATACTACATCAAGACACCCAAATCCTTAATTGCTACTAAGAATCATTCTATTGTGAATCTGTTTGTTGAGAGTCATTCAAGAGTCAATCAAGATAGAGAGATTATCATATGTCATTATAGATTAGGTCATCCAAATTTCATGTATCTTGAAAAGTTTTTCCCCATTATTTATTGATTAAAATTCGAGTTTGGTCAAATGTGAAAATTGATAATTGGTTAAGCACACCATATCATCTTACACAATTGTTCGTTACCAACCTTTTAAACCGTTTTCCTTGATCCATAGTGATATTTGGGGACCCTCAAAGGTTAAAAATATAAGTGGTACAAAGTGGTTTGTGATATTTGTTGATAATTATACTAGACTCACTTGGGTTTATTTAATGAAGGAAAAATCTGAAGTTGAAAGGATATTCAAATTATTTCAAATGATGATTCAAAACCAGTTTAATACAAAAATTCAAATCTTAAAGTCATCCAATGGGAGAGAGTACTTTCATTCTATCATGAGAGAATACCTATCAAGCCAACGGATAATCCAAGTGAGTTCGGGATAATCCAAGTGAGTTCATGTGCGTATACGCCTGAACAAAATGGGGCAACTTAGAGGAAAAATAGGCAACTCCTGGAAGTTGCCAGATATATTATGCTATTCACAAAAGTACCAAAAAATCTATGGGTGGAAGTCATTCTTATTGCTGCATACCTTAATAAATAGGTTACCTACTCGGGTACTAAAATTTGAAACACCTAAACATACTCTACTCAAAGCCTATCCTCATGCTCGGTTCATATCATCAAATCTTCCTCCTAAAGTTTTTGGGTGCTCTGTCTTTGTTCATATCTAATCATAAGATAGGAGCAAGCTTGACCCAAGATAAAAAAATGCGCCTTTATTGGCTATCCCCCGACAAAAAGGGGTTACAAATGCTTTTTCCCAACTTCTAGGAAGGTATTTGAAACCATGGATGTCACCTTTTTTGAAAATAACCCATATTTCACTTGTTCTGAAATTTAGGGCGAGTGTGAAGTAAAATTTCAAACTTAGGAATGAAATTCTTTATTATACAACCAAATAGAGTTCAGTCAAAATGAACAAATATCACAAAAAATTCAAACCACGAGTATTTCCCAAGGTATATCTCCTATGTCTCAACTTCCCACCTTCGGACCGATTACCTCCATCCATGAGTCCTAATCAATCCTGGCAAGGAGCAACAATTAAGGAACAACAATATGTATACTCAAGGAAAAGAAAGAAAAAATAGTATAGGTAGAGTAGCAAGACACATCTTGCACATGTTAAACCTCCTTCAATAGACCCAACAACTATAGAGATTCATACAGAGGAGAAAAATGAGAAAGTTCAAAAGGAGATAGAGTCATCAAATGGCCAGAAAGAATCATGCACCAAGTATCTAATCGAAAACTTTTCTCTCCTATAGCAGAATTATTAAACACTTATTAAGTCTTTCTTTCCAAGTTGGATGATGTGTAGATTCCGACCAACATTCAGGAAACTTTGAATCAACCAGGGTGAAGAAAAGCTGTTAAAGAAGAAATTATGGCCTTAGAGAAAAAGCAAACATGGGTAATTACAAATCTCCAACCAGGAAAGGGAGTTGTGACCTACAAATGGGTGTTCACCATAAAGCATAAGGAGGATGATAGTCTTGAGAGGCAGAAAGCAAGACTAGTTGCAAGATGATTCACTCCGTCTTATGGAATAGACTATCAGGAAATTTTTGCTCATGTTGCAAAACTTATACCATCGGGATTCTTCTTTCCTTAGCAGCAAATTTAGATAGGCCCCTACATCAACTAGATATCAAGAATACATTCTTTAATGAGAACCTGAAAAAAGAAGTTTACATGGAGATTCAAATGTTGATTCAAAAGTTTTATGGTAGGGACAGTGCGTAAATTGTTGAAATCCTTGTATGGATTAAAGCAGTCTTCTAGAGCATGGTTGGAAGATTCTCAAAGTATGTAAAAGGCCATGGTTTTAAACAATGCCCGACAGATCATACATTGTTTGTGAAATAGTTAGAAAGAAACAAGGTAGCAGTGATAAATGTTTATGTGGATCAGTGGATGGCATCATCCTTACTGGAAATGATATAGAGGAAATATTGCTTTGTCCAAGGAGTTTCAAGTTAAAGATCTAGGATCACTTAGATACTTTCTTAGTATGGAGGTAGCTCGATCAAGCAAAGGTATATTTGTTTTCCAACGCAAGTATACCTTATATATATTGAAGGAGACCAGCTTGCTGGCATGCAGACCAACCATTACACCTATGAAATCTAGGAAGAAACTTGGGATAGAAAAAGAGGGGGTTCCAGTAGATAAACGAAGACATCAACGTCTGGTAGGAAAGCTTATATACCTCTGCCATACCCTCCAGATATTAGGTTCACTGTGAGCATGGTGAGCCAATATATGAGTAATCCTATGAAGGAGCACATGGAGACAACATATCAAATCTTGAGATTTCTCATGAACACTCCTGGAAATGGGCTATTATTCAAGAAAAATGAATATAGGAAATTAATCCTTTATTTTGATGCAGATTGGGCAAGAAGCCAAATTGACCGTCGATCGACCACAAGATATTGTTCATTTGAGTGGGGGAACCTAGTGACATGGAGGAGCAAGAAACAATATGTTATTTTTAGAAGTAGTGTGGAATCTGAAATAAGAGTATTAGCAGTTACTATTTGTGAAGATATTTAGATCAGACTAGTATTGATTGAACTTGGAATAAAGATTGAAGTCACAATATGACAATCAAGCTACAATCAGTATGACCAAGGATCCAATACATCACGATAGAACAAAACATGTTATTATTTATAGAAACTTTATATATGAGAAAATAGAGAATTCAGTAATTGAAGTAGTATATACCCCAACTCATGAACTTGTCGATGTTCTAACAAAGGCAATACCGGGCTCTTTACTTGATAAGTTTGTTTGCAAGTTAGGATTGTACAACATGTACAACCCAACGTGAGGGGGAGTGTTGAATCATATGCCAACGTGGGGCCCACGACTTTGAGAGGTTAGCAATTTGTGGGCTACAACTGTCAGCTGCCGTTGAAGATTTCCTCTTATGACACCAAGATCTATGGGATTGATTCCATGATATATGAATATATATTATTAGAATCAATTAGATCAAATGACTTTCCTCTTCTATTTATTATAATTAATTAGATTGATTGTCTTTCTTTTTCTATTTATTCTCATAGAGTGTATATATATGTAATGATTCCAAGGAATAAAATTTGAATTTAATTTCCTCTAAATAATTTCTTCAGTTTTCTTATGAGCATTATGAGCCTCAGCAGTGTTCAAATTTTATTATCTTTTAAAAGTGTATTTTTTCCTTAATAACTTTTCTACTTCCTCTCTTCTCTCCTTATTCTCTTTAGCTTTTTATAATCTTGACTCTCCTAAAACTTCTACAACAACATTCTTAGTGGAACTAGTCCTCTTTTTACACATCCGTTTAAGCTCAACTAAAGAATTTTAATTTCTCTCTTTTAGCAACCTATCTAGAAATATCAATAATTTCTCTTTTTTTAATTTCCACCACCTTCTCCTGAATCATTGTACAATCTTTGCATGAAGATTTTTCTTTGCTTCTATGTAAGAAGAAATTTATTTGTGAAATGATCTCCACTTTTGAAGTAACCATGTTCTTGTTTCATAAAGCATGTGCTCACTATTCCAATATCATAGATTGCTGTAAAATCAATATTAGCTTCTCCTTCTACATTTTTTGGTCCTATTATATATCTACATTGAATTCTCTCATAGTCATCCTATAATCTTCGTGGTCATTTTAGCGGACTCCAATACCTATCTTTTGTTCATTAGTATACATTGTGTTAGTTCAACTCTTCCAAAATTGATGTTCTTATAATTTTCTTCTTTGCTAATTTGAGTAGCATAAGTATTGACTACATTTGTAGTTTTCTCATTAATATTTATCTTAATAACAATTACGTTATCATTAACTTTATGAATGTTTTCTTTTCATTATTCCAGATATTTCTTAGTTATGCTCTTTCTGTGAAGTTTACCTTGTATTGCTCCGGTGTAGTTCATGACAATCCTCTTGAATGTTGTTGCAGCTTGAACAGAATATTCGTGGCATTGCCTTTTCAGGGGGATGGACTAAAATTATGGATGACTTAATTGAAATTCCCAAATCGTCAAATGGAGTCGGCCAAGCTGGAGGAAATCAAAAACGTGGAAGTGGTGTAAAAAGAGGTAGAAAGCCATCCAAACTTACATCTGCATCTTCTGATGATAAATGCGACTATTTGCAGTGGTGGCGAGGTGGGAAGCTTTCGAAAGCCATACTTCTAACTGCAACAATTCCTAGTGCACTAGCTAAGAAAGCTGCTCGACAGGGTAAAATGGGTTTTGCAAGTATTTTGAGGTATCTTATCATCGATTAATTGACATATAGGTTAAATTATGCCTATCTATTTGTTTTGTTGCAGGTGGCAGAACAAGGGTATTCGATATCTCATACCATGAGAGCTCTGCTTATCGTCGAAGAACTCGGCAGGTTGCATGGAGAGCTGCTGTAGAATTGAGTAAAAGTGCATCACAGCTTGCTCTTCAGGTTAGCTTATCCTCCTTTCCGAGCACATTGCTTTTTTTCTATCTTTCCTTATAGCTGCTCCATTCATATTTTCAAAATTGGTGATCAGATTAGGTATCTTGATGCTCATATAAGATGGAAAGAATTCACTCGTCCGGAGCAGATTCCAAATGATACCAAAGGGTCTGAAACTGATGTCATGATTTTCAGAAATGCATCTATATCTGATAAAAAGATTTGGGAAAATAAGATACTGTATGCACTCAAATTTCGTGATCAAAAGCATCTTCCTTCACGCATAGCAAAAACTGTTTTGGAATCAGAAAAAGATCAGGATGGAAATGAGAAACTGTGGTTCTCTGAAATTCATCTTCCTTTATACTTGGTAAAAGAGTACGAGGAAAAGGTTGGCACATGCGAAGTACTTCCTGCTGTGTCAACAGTGCACAATATGGCAAAATTCTATAGAAGAGGACTGAAATTTTACTGGGGAGATATTTTCACATACCTTACATGCAAAAAGGAGAATCCAGTGAAGTGTTCATTTTGTCAAAAAGATGTTTTTCTGAGGTAGTCATATATGATCTTTTCCTGCAGTGTCTGAATCATTTAGTTTTAAAGATAAAAATTGTTGTTTAGTATTCTTTTTTTTGATAAAATTACTAAATTTTGCTATATTTTATTCTCTGACACATGGATTTCTATTATATTTGTAGGTATGCTGTCAAGTGTAAGGCTTGTGAAGGTATCAAATCACCTATTGATGCACTGATCTACTTTCATTTTGGCTTTCAAGGTTTATGATCATTCTCTTTTTGTTGCTTTATTTCAGACTATTGTCACCTGGACTGTTCAGTGCCTTCAATTGCGAAGCAGGAAGATGATACTGAATTTTCTAGAATGTGTAAGTCATGTTATTCTGCTAAAGTCCCGGCATTAATTGAGAGTTCGCAGAGGACTTGTAGCCTGAAACCTTCCTTGCTGGGAAACTATCAGTCACTGTCAGCACCTGGCATGAATAGCATTCCCCAGACTAGGCCGTGCAGTACCTCACTCTCAGCTACTAAAATGGAAGTTAAATCAGAATCAAGATCTTCCAATCATACTCCTTGCTCAAAAAGCAAATCAAAACGAAAAGGGGGAACATGGCTTACACATGGTATTGTCTGGAAAAGGAAAAAGCATGGTACTGAGGGAGGCAAGGAGTTCAGGATGGAAAATATTTTACTAAAAGTTAAGGATGGATCATGTTCATCAAAAAGTCCGATCTGTTGCTTATGTAAAATGCCTTACAATTCAAACCTGATGTATGTTTGCTGTGACACATGCAAAAGTAAGTTGGGACTATGTTTGCAGTTATTGCTTGTTTTGAAAATCCTTTTTCTTAGCATGAAAACATTTATGTGTCTTTTTAATATCTATATTTGTGTGTGCGCCTGCCACTTGCAGAATGGTGTCATGCAGATGCTGTGCTGCTTGATGAAACCAAAGTCCTTGATGTAGTAGGGTTCAAGTGTTGCAAGTGCCGAAGGAAATCTTCACCTAAATGCCCCTATGCAGATATAGGCTACATGAAACTAGAGGAGTCACTGAAGCTTGATAATGCGGAAGAAATAGGTGATGCTATGCATATTCTGCCTAAATCTGGGTCTCCAAGCACATCCATATCCAATTCCGATACTGACACTTTTGATAGGGTAGAATTTGATCCTCTCGTACATCCTTTAGAAAAAGTTGAGCCAGTTGATGAGACAACTCTTGAGATGGAAGACAGATTTGCAGCCTTAGAATCATTAAAAGGCCAGCAAAATCTTTCTATTAGATCTCAGGTTAAACAGGAAGATTTTGATGAGTGGAATGCAGATCAGATTGGTTACTCACTTCATGAAACATCTCAAAGCATGCAGAATATTCCAGCACCAAACCCTATGTGTGTTTCATTGAAGATGCCTGCACCATTAGAATGGGATAGTGTCGAATTATATGGTCATGGCAACTTAGACGTCAAGAATATCTGCAAAGAAGAGCATTTACCTGATCAAGAACTTGATGTGGCAGGGAACATGGAATATGAACCTCAAACTTACTTCTCTTTTATTGAGTTATTGTCTTCTACAGATGAAATGCCTATGGGTATGACAGAACATCAGGATATCCCGATCACGTTGAATGATCATGGAGCCACTTATTCTGATAGGCCATGCGATAATTTGTCCGTGAAAAGTGAAGTCGTAGTGAAAGAGGAATATGTTTTTGATGGTTTTGAATGCCAAAAATGCAAACTTTATAACCCCTCTCCAGATCTCATATGTGAGATTTGTAGGCTCTGTATACATTCTGATTGCTCTCCTTGGGTTGAGGAGGGTATTGAGATTTCAACTGGCTCCAAATGGAGATGTGGCAACTGTAGGGAATGGAGATAATCTGGAATATGTTGTTAACCTTGCTCTTTGAGCTTTGGAATACCGTATTTGCTGATTTTTCACATGAGACATATTCTGTCATACTCAGGATGCAGTTAGTGTCCACATATTGGAAAAAAAATAGATGGATTGATTTGAGCCAGTGCAGGGGCAATTGAAACTAAGTTTCTGCAAAATCTTTATTTTTTTATGTTTACTTGTAAATATTTAAGTTATATAGATTGGCAACCAAACAACATTGTTGATTTGGCTGTTGTACCAGGAAAGTTGAATGATCTATTGAGAAAGACGTATGAGGAAGCTATCAAATTTTGACAAGTTGGTTTTTGTCTTTTGTTGTAGATTTTTGGTGGGAGTTCTATCTCCATCTAATTGATCTTGCATCACTAAATTGGAACAACAAGGTGTAGCTAAGTTTGTATCATTTATTTATGCAGTTGGTTTTGCTGATTATGGTGCATATTTCATTCTTGATGAGATTTGGACTTTTACTTCTTTTTGCATAAGATTACTGTGACATTGCTTTAATTTTTTTTTCCTTGGAAAATATCATTTATCTGCTTCTCATCAGCTCTGAATAATGTTCAACTTAGGCTTCGTTTGGGACGGCTTTTTTATTGCTTTCTAAAACAGAGTTTTAGTACAAAAATAAAATTTTTGTATTAAAACTCCATTTTATAAAGCAGTAAAAAAGCCGTCCCAAACTAAGGCTTACTTTCATCATAAGCATCATTTCATGCAGTATTCACCTTTACTAAAATCCATTCCTTTTCTTGCGCAGTTCAATCAAATAGGAGTTGTTGATTCATGCTCCTAAAGAATATTTGGTTTATACTTGATTATCTTTGCATGTACAAACAGGCTGTGACAACTTTTCTGCTCTTTTGTGGGTAGTGATGTATAAACAATAACAACAACAACATCAAGCCTTTGTCCCACTACGTGAGATTGACTACATGAAATCTTTTTCTCCATTGTATCCTGTTAAAAATTAAATTCTCGTTGTAAATATCAGATTAGTTAAATTCTATTATCTGCTCTGGAAAATGTAATGATTGTGTATGTCTTAGTTCTTTTTTGTGTACACTGTTTTTCTTTAGTCATTAGATTTGCTACTAATCCTTCATTTTAATGTTGAGTTGCATCAGGACTTTGACCATGTCAACATTAAATTAGTAGGAGTTGAAGTTTTTGAGAGACAAGTGAGTGCTCCTTTTCATTCTGTAATTAACTTTCATATATGCTATGATTTAGGTGGTATTATGCATATGAAACATCTTGGACAAGAGTTGTGTATTTTTATTAAATTCTTTTACATATGTGAGTATGTAATTTTGTTTTGTATGTTGCTAGTAGATTGAATTAGGGGTGTCAAAACAGATTAACGGGTTAGGTTCAGATTTGATTCAAAATTAACACACTTTGAACCCATTCTAATTCGACCGTTTAGTAAACAGGTCAAAACTCTAGATTTGAACCTGACCCGCTGACAACCTGTGTGACCAGACACGACCCACTAATCCATTTATATTTAGAAAAAAAAGTTTAAACCAAATAGATAGTGCAGAAAATGTGAAAAATATCAATACAGCCTTCCCAATAGTACTTGATACGTTATGCAAAAATTATCTTGATCGGGCACGAATCTCGATGCAAAATCAAGCCGGAAACTTCAAAAATTAAATCCGGGAGCACCTGAACTCCGATTTCAGTGAGCTTATAGTCAAACTGAGTGTCTCGGAAATACGAACCCAACGACACCAAATTCAACTCAATCTGAGCCCAAATGAGCCCAAATCGAGCACCCGAAGCGTTGTTGGAAAGTTTGTACCACAATTTGAGTTGCCAAATGGTCTCTAATTTTGACGAGCTTATAGTCGAATCGAGCGGCTCGACAAGACGAATCCAACGAGCCCAAGATCGCTGAATTCCAACATCACTAAGACCTTCAAATGCCTTATAAACGATACATGATCAAGGGATTCAATATCGGCCGTCCATCAAACCACTCCACATTTGCCCATGATCTCTCATCTATTTACGGGCTAATCCAGAAAAACTATAAATAGACCCCTCATTTCTCATAAGAGGGGACTCAAGCAACAAGAAGAAGAGAAAAAGAAGAGAAGGGGAAGGAGAATCAGCTCCTCGACCACCATCAAAGTTCTTCCCGCCCCCCGAACACGTCGGGATTCTGTCGAATTTTCGGGAGACGCTGGAATTTCGTAGAACTTCATAACTTTGTTTCAATTTAGAAGAAATTGATTGTAAACTGATCGTCCTGTCTTGTGAGACGAATCAGCCTCTGCACTTCAAACAAACACTAGTGGAATTATTTCAACTGGGCGTGGCCCCGTAATTTTTTTCCTCTTTCGGGTTTTTCACTTCAAAATCTTGGTGTCTCATAAATGTTAGACTCTCTCTCCTCAGGGGCGGAGCCAGAAATTTTTTTTAATGGGGGCACAAATAAATACTAGCCATTAAATAACTCTAAAGTAATATTTTTCTTTAGTGTAATCATATATCTTGATATAATATTTTTTTTTTTTTTGGGAATTGATATAAGATTTTATAGTTGTTCCAATTAAAAAAATATAGTTATAACACTCTCTATCTTATTATTTTTTGAGAAATTAATATTTTTCGTTTAAGATTATGTCAATGAATTGAGTTCAAATAAATTACTTTTATAATTAAGATTATTTTGTTTGAATTAATTAAATTAAGTCTTAGTTTTTGAACTATAATTATAGTAATTAAATTTAAAATAGTTTAAGATAATTTTCTAACTTATTCTAAATTAATTATACATTAAATTTATTTGATATAATGGTTCACATTTAATTAAAGAAAATATAAATAATACAAAATTATAAATTTAATATTATTTACTTTCTAAAATTTATTTAAAATTTTTAATGATTAATTAAGTAATTGCAACATAATCTAATCTTACCTTTTCCTAAAAAGAAGAGAGAGAGGGGGAGAGAGATAAAGGAAGAGAGAGAGGGAGAGATAAAGAAGGAAGAGAGAGAGGGAGAGGGAGAGAGAGGCTGCCCACGTGACAAGCAAAAAAAAAAAGGCGGAGGCGGAGGGCGTAATTTGCTTTAGAGCTTGAATTTAATGTATAAATAAATAAATAATCTTATATATGCTAAGTTTTTAATTAATATAATTGAAATGGGCTGTTTTTAAATATTGGGCCAGTGGGGGCCCGTGCCCCCAGGGCCCCCACTGTAGATCCGCCCATGTCTCTCCTGATCTGATTGCGTGCCAGATTTTCGTACAACACTAAAACGATAAACTTTATATTTCTCCACTGCCGCGAATACTCCTAGACGCAACAGTTTGGCGTCGTCTGTGGGAACATGGTTCCCAACTAGTGGGCAAGTTTTGCTCCAATCTCAAAAGATCGCTCTTATCAACTTCCTGACATCAGTCATTGTTGCATCAAATGCGGACTGAAGGGCAACTTTGACCCCAATTCTGGTCAAAAAGATCCTCCGATGTTTTCTATATCAAGATGATATTTTAGAAAAATCCAAGTGACAGCAAGGATACTTCCAATCAATTACAAGCTTGATACAGTCCATTGCTGGACTTCTACTACTTGGGCAAGGTCTTAATCTCGACCTTGAAAAGGCAATAACAGTCTAAAAATAGACCATTCTTCACCTTTGCCTTCGCCCCCTCCCAATCAAGGTAAAATCGATCCCAGGGGGATTCGATTCGACCTCTTCCACACAGGTTAACGTCATCGAGCAGGGCTCTGACATACAATCTCGGATAGGTCTTACATCCTTAGTGGATTCTCTCGACCTCTTCCACACAGGTTAACGTCGTCGAGCAAAGGCTCCGACATACAACCTCGGATAGGTCTCACATCATTGGTGGATTCTCTCGACCTCTTCCATACAGGTTAACGTCGTCGAGCAAAGGCTCCGACATACAACCTCGGATAGGTCTCACATCCTTGGTGGATTCTCTCGACCTCTTCCATACAGGTTAACGTCGTCGAGTAAAGGCTCCGACATACAACCTCGGATAGGTTTCACATCATTGGTGGATTATCTCGGCATCTTCTATAGAGATTCTTAGCAGGCTAAAAAGCTTCAAAAAATATATTATGCAATATATCAAAGCATGCCTTAAAGATGCAATCATAATTCAGCTTGCTCCGAAAGACAAGTTTTCAACTTCTTATTCAATATCAATGGAGTTACATAGAAACATATTCATATGCACATTTCTTCTCACTAGAATTTGAAAGCAAAAGGTACATTGGTATCATCCGCACAAGTTACAATCATCAAGCAACAAGAAGCTTTAAAACAGTCAAATATCCTTAGTGGATTTATTGACCTCTTCTCTACTTCACACAAGAAACTCTTACAACTTCTTCTTCTTTGAAATGACATAGTATGACCATCATTAGGCCTTTACTTAGTTAATAGTGTTATTGTGTCGCCAGAATGTCAACATAACACACTGCTCTAGCCCCTTGAATCAAGGATATCTGATGTCGGCACACTTCAGTACGGATACATATTGCCTTAGCAAAATGCCACTGGACACCCGCCATCATCGGTCATTCATCTGATATTTGTCGGCGGTCATTCACTTTATATCAGCCATCATTGGCTTCTCGCTCGATTGCTACTTGCAATGCACCATTGAACTTTCTCCTTCAGCTCTGCTTCGATCATTGACTGTTATTGGGCTTCAACTCGATCGTCCATCGCCGATAGACTTCCGCTCAAATGGCATTGAAAAATCTCTCGTCTACTCATCACTTCTGGTTCTCCTCCAGGACACTATCATCACAAGATCTTTTCAAATCACCCTCAACAATTGATCTCCTTTTGTCATGGATTATCTATTTAGAATATAACCTCTCATTGCGACTTCTTCTACACAAGAGAGGGGCACTGAAGCTTGATAGAGGAATGCCGCCTATCTCCGACAATGGAATTCCTCCAATGCAAGAAGAAGAGCACAAGCGAAGAACAAGAAAAAAAAATTCTAACTTCTACACACAGAGAGGGGCCCTGAATTTTAGTAAGGGATGCCGCCTACAACAAACAGGGGAATGCCTCAACTATAAGAAAGTTAGAATGAAGGAGGAGAAAATCTCCAACGTCTGCGCAAGAAGAGGGGCGCTGAATTGAGTAGGGAAAGCTTCCCACTCAAAAATAGCGGAAAGCCTCGACTGTCAGAAAGCCAGAGGGGGAAAGAAAGAAGAAAAGAAGAAATCTCCAACCTCTGCGCGAGAAGAGGGGCGCTGAATTGAGTAGGGAAAGTTTCCCACTCAAAAACAGCGGAAAGCCTCGACTGTTAGAAAGTCAGTGAGGGAAAGAAAGAAGAAAAGAAAAGATCTCCGACTTTTGCGCAAGAAGATGGGCGCTAGATTGAGTAGGGAAAGTTTCCCACTCAAAAACAGTGAAAAGCCTCAACTGTCAGAGAGCCAGAGGGAGAACAAGAGAAGGGGCAATTTTTCTAAAGGCCTTAGAGGCCTATTTATAGTTTTTTTTAAAGGAAATGGGAAGTTTCTAGAGTTCTCTAGAATTTTCGATTTTGTCTGAATTTTTCAGATTTTTTTCTAGGATTTTGTTCGTAATTTTTTGGATTTAAAAAATTCATATGTGGCCCACAAAAAATATTAACCCCAACCGCGCGGCTAACTGCCGCAGAACTGCGCGGACCGTGCGGTAAGGCTGTTTCGCGCGCGTGGTGCTTGTGCCGCCGCAGGCGGCGGCGGTTGACTGCGCCCGTCCAGCCGACCGGTTCAGTCGCCTATTCGTGCTCGGGCCCGATTTTCGGCCCGGACGGTCCAAATTCGATATTTTTTGGGTCCCAGGACACATTTTTCGACGTTTCAGACTCAATTTTGACACTTTCGGAGTTTAACGGGACCTCTATGAGCAAGTTTGTGCAAATGTTCAACTTTTTTAACGCAATTTGTTGCGATTTGGCCAGTGTAAAATCTCGGGACAGATATTTTCTGACTTTTGGAGCTTCAACGTCTAAAAATAGGGGGGCAACTGATACGTCATGCAAAAAATATCTTGATCGGGCACGAATCTTGAAGCAAAATCAAGCCAGAAACTTCAAAAATTAAATCTGGGAGCACCTAAACTCCGATTTCAGCGAGCTTATAGTCAAACTGAGCGTCTCGGAAATACGAACCCAACGACACCAAATTCAACTTAATCTGAGCCCAAATCGAGCACCCAAAGCGCTGTTGGAAAGTTCGTACAACAATTTGAGTTGCCAAACGGTCTCCGATTTTGACGAGCTTATAGTCGAATTGAGCGGCTCGACGAGACGAATCCAACGAGCCCAAGATCGCCAAATTCCGACATCACTAAGACCTTCAAATGCATGATAAACGATCCATGATCAAGGGATTCAATATCGGCCGTCCATCGAAACACTCCACATTTGCCCCTGATCTCTCATCTATTTATGGGTCATGCCACTCTAGAAAAACTATAAAAAGACCCCTCATTTCTCATAAGAGGGGACTCAAGCAAGAAGAAGAAGAGCAAAAGAAGAGAAAAATAAGAGAAGGGGAAGGAGAATCAGCTTCTCCTCGATCACCACCGGAGTTCTTCCCGCCGCCTGAACATGCCGGGATTCTGCCAGATTTTCGGGAGACGCCGGAATTTCGCAGAACTTCGTAACTTTGTTTCAATTTAGAAGAAACTAATTGTAAAATGATTGTCTTGTCTTGTGAGACGAATCAGCCTCTGTACTTCAAACAAACACTAGTGGAATTATTTCAACTGGGCGTGGCCCCATGGTTTTTCCCTCTTTCGGGTTTTCCACGTAAAAATCATGGTGTCTCATAAATGCTAGACCCGCTCTCCTTATCTGATTGCGTGCCTGATTTTCGTACAACGCTAAGGCGATCAATTTTATATTTCTCCACCGACGCGAATACTCCTGGACGCAACAGTACTAATCAACAAATCTTAATATATAACATTATATTAGATAAATATTCCTAATTAGAAATGCAATTGCTACATAAAGTACATCCATTAACATGGGTCAATTTCAAGTTGGTGGGTTGACCTGAATCCCACCTAATAATGAATGGGTTGTGAAATTGAACATGAACCCAACTCATTTATTAAACTGGTAGGCCTAAACTCCAAAATTTTTGGTCAGATCTAGGTTGCGTTTTGGGATTATGTCATTTATTGACATCCCTAGAATGAACTCTGTTTAACTTCTCATAAACATAACTTGAAAATTTCTAATATTACTCGTGTTTGTTATTGTATGATATGATTATATTCAGGTGTAATGATTTGTCCTTTATAGCATATTAAGAGGAAAAAAAGGAATGGAGAGCAGAAAAGATCTCACGCATAAAGCTCCACAAATTTTCATTGAAATCTAGATGCTGTAGTATCAGTGCTAGAGAACCAGAAACATTGGAATCTTGTGGCATGGAAATAAATAAGAAAGAAAAAAAAAATATTGAAGCTCCTAAAAATATAATCTTATTTTTACTGAAGTAGAGAAAGTTGTAAATAATAAAGATACTGATGCCTATTGATATCATTGATTTGCATTTATCATGATCTCATTTTTGGGAAGGGAATATAACATGCATTGCAATATAGGTGCTGTTGTATGTCTTGTAATGATGATTTGGAAGAATATAGTCTCTGTCAAAGTCCTCAACTTGTTTGTGAGAAATTATCCTCCTATGTGTGAAAGTTGTAGAATTGCTCTAAAACACTATTGATGTGCCCAATCTTCAAGGTCCACAACATAGCAAAATAGTTGTTCACTATTATTGATTCTCTTATGCATGGTTAGGGGTTATTTCTTTGGCTGGAAAAGGAATGCAGTATAAAAAAAATATAGCGTAAAAGTAATTCGATGTATTTGAAATACTTTGGAGTTGTTTGGATAAATGTAAAATAAATGCGGGGAATCTATTTTTTGTTTGGCTTGAATTAAAATAAATTTAGTATAAAGTCCAAAGATAGGTTGGTTAGTGGCGGGCAATGATTGTGGACAGTGGCGGCAGTGGTATTGATTGGCAGTGGTAGTATGTGTCAACGCTGGTGGTAGTCGGTGGTGGTGGTTGGTAGTGGGTGGCAGCCGGTGGTGGTGATGGTCAACGGTGGTGGTGGTTGGCGGAGTTGGTCGAGGTGTTAGGCCGCGGTTGGCAATGATGGCCACGGTGGCAGGGCATGGCCGATGGTGGTGGAGGCCGGCAGCAGGAAGCAATGAAGTTCCAGTAAATTTGAAAATTGTCTAAATCGGAGGAATTTCAAATACACAAAAAATGAACTAGAGGGTAAATTCTAAAAACACCAAAACTTTATGTTGCATTTGATTTACTTCAAACCAAACATCAATATTCTTCAAACCTCTGCAAATGGAATACTCTATACTCCTTTTACTTCAAACCAAACAACCCCTTAATGATCTTATCTATTTCATTCCATTAATCAGTGTTAGGGCCTCAATTTGTTAAGAAAGTCATTCAGTTACTATCAAGAATTATCGAAAAAATAAACGATGTGATATCAGTTGCGCAGCAAACACAACCTCAAAATATATACTACAGAAAGTTAATGAACATTTTATTTTCCTAAAAAAATCATCAGTTTTCCATTAATAGGTATCGGAGCCATGCCTGCAGCAAAGCCCTGTTACTAGAATATATATCATATTTGAAAAGTGTGCCCCCTTGTCTTTTAAAAAACTGGAACATAATTCTTGCTTCTCCGAAGCATTCTTATATACTCAATGGTCTGAGTGATGCAACCTGCTTCTCTTTTATTAAGAAGTATAGGATCTCTGCACTTTTAATGTGTTGGTTGAACTAATTTATTTTTGAGACCTTGAACACTTTAGTAAGTTTTTAGTTATTTAGTTTGTGTTGGATTTTTTAAGATTTACAAATAAATCATCAGGCAACAAAAGGCTAAAAATTCACGAAAGCATTTTGCGAAGAACAAAAGATAAGGGGAGATGGGAGTCGGTGCAATGGGTAATAAATAAAGTGTTAGCTGTGGGCTCTGAAATTCCACTTGCGCTTCCCGGTCTCTTTGCGTCATATCTCTTTTTTTTTCTTATTGTTGTTGACGCTAAAGAGTTTTAACGAGCTAAGGTTCTGGGTGAATTTTCAGAAGGCATATTGGGTTTTAGATATGACACTACTCAAAGATTTCACCCTCATATTGTGAGGACTTTTTTGATCTGAGTTCTGATTTCTTTTAGGCGCAAGCCCCTATAGTTAATTACCCTTCATAACAAGCGAATACTTTCGATTAAGGCTAGTCATTAAAAAAGTTGCATAGGTAGTAAACCTAATGTATAATAGCAACAATTTTTAGGGTTTGAATTTTGGATATGAATTCTGTAATTTGAGACTTACAGTTTATTACCATAAACTTAAAACTGGTGATGGGGGGAATGAAGATGAGCCCTATCAAGATCCCATTGTTCCATTGTTCCGGGCTGTCATATAACCTGGTCTACTTAGTCAGAGGAGGTAGTAGACCCAACCTGACAGAAGATACCTTATTGGCAATCATGGGTTGCTTCTTCCAAGAATACCTTGTAGACCTGGGTTGGTGTTTATTTAAGGGGATAGATCTGAATCCACCTTAACTGACAGATGACTTTATTCCTATCGAATATACCTTATGATTCATTACTCAAGAGTTTGAAGCCTTCAAGTAACATACGATCTTTGATCGTGATCGTAATATAATGGTGCCATTTTGCGGTAAAACCATCCGATAAGAGGGTACGTGCCACGTCCCTGTTGGCAAGAGATTATTTGAGGATGAACCTTAGTGATACACCCGACATGCATTCGCTCTTTGTGAGTTGAGGTTAATTTCAAATTTATCACCCTTGACAAATAGTTATGGAAGGTGGATGAGTTTTAGTTTTAAATTTTTTTAAGCGATATATTTCATTTTAATAATTTAGTCTTTTATTAGTTTTGAGATTTGACTCATCCGATTGAGATTTTGCATGAACACGACCATCATCAGGGTGATGTTAAAAATCACTTGTATTTTCGTAGGAATTTGGGAGGCATTCTATGATTCAAGTTAGGTCAGCTCCAGTCCTCTAAGGAGGGAGATAAGACTTGAGCATTTGACCCGTTAAATATTCTCGAACCATTGGAGTTTAGAAATTTATTGCATTTGTGTGAGCACATGCGGGTTATGTATAGTTTGAAAATAGAATGAGCATTTGACCCTGGGCAACATTCTTAGACTTTTATGTTTGTAATTTTAACATGTTTATTGGAGCACATGCAGGGTTATGTTTAGTTTGAAAATAGAATGAGCATTTAACAATGCACAACATTCTCAGACTTTTGTGTTTGTAACTTTAACACGTTTATTGAAGCACATGCAGGGTTATGTTTAGTTTGAAAATAGAATGAGCATTTGACCCTGCATAGCATTCTTAGAATTTTGAGTTTGTAACTTTATCACGTTTATTGGAGCACATGCAGGGCATTATTTTCAAGTGTATTTTTATTATTATGATAAGAATATAGCCTCCTGTATGCTTATATAAGTATGTTGTAGATCCGGTGGCATTTCTCTAAATCATGTTTGAGTTGTAATATGTAGAAGATGTGTTTTTTAATTTATTCAAACTTGTTAATGTTGACCTCGATTTTGTCAAAATCTAGGTCTAGAGAGTTTTGACTTGGTCAAATCGACCAAGCCAGGTCCCAAGACCTCTCCCACTCGATTCAGTAGGTCGAACTGAGTCTGTTGAGCCCAGGTCCAGGCCTCGGGTCAACCTGGTTGACCAAGTCAACCTAGGTTGACCTTTTTGGCCCTTTTGAACTCAAATTCAAATTGAAATCAATTTCAACTCTCCTATAGCTCGGTCCTCCACCCACTCGGGTCTAATTGACCATGTTGACTGGATTGACTCATGCCTTGGTCAAATCTAGTCTTGCATGGTCAAACGTGACCTATTTTGGTCAAATTCATCCAAATTTAATCTCATTTAATGCCCTAATTGACTTCTAACATTTTGGAATTGAAAATCCCGCCCAAATCATTCATCCTTGCTCTGAATTTGGCCCTCGATCTCATCTCCACCGTCCAAGGGAAGGAGAGAGGTTTAAATAGTGAAAATTGGATCTCGTTAATGATCTTTTTCCAAAAATCTCTTGCACCCAGCCTCAAAACGATTTGAGACTTCGGGTGAAAGTTTTTGGAGAGATTCCCCACCTTCCCCGACCAGATCCCTGCCGTTCGAGGCCGCCGCCGGCGAGATTCCGGCGAACCCGAGGGCTTGGAACTTCCAGTTCGTTTTGCGTGTGATCTAGGCGTCGAGAGATCGTTATTTCTTCTACAACTAGGAGCGTCTACAGTCTACAAGTGCAACAAGCCAGAAATCCCTCGATTTCATCGAGTATTTTTGGTATAATCCTGTTTCCTAGTTAGAAGACATGAAGTTAATTATCCTTTGATTCAGTGCTTTTCAGACCGTACTTTTTATCTCCCATGAATGCTCTTCACTCATTGAGTATATGTTTAAAATTTCGTGTCTATTGGTTGCGTTT
This sequence comes from Dendrobium nobile, assembly GCA_022539455.1. Lineage (NCBI taxonomy): Eukaryota > Viridiplantae > Streptophyta > Magnoliopsida > Asparagales > Orchidaceae > Dendrobium > Dendrobium nobile. The sequence goes on along the minus strand of CM039728.1, from coordinate 30,549,328 downwards.
CCAAGGAGAACGAGTCGAAATACTAGTTTAGGGCTCGGTTCGGCTCCCAGGTCAGCCTTGTGCGTTCTGAACCGTTGATCAGACGATCAAAGGCTCAGATCATGCCTTCCCGAGCGCCTATCCAACCGCGGGTAGGATCTGGCGGATCCGTCTTCCCGTCCGACGCGATCTCAGCCACCCGCTCTTAACAGTGGGTGATCGGACGGCTCAAACCACGTCTGACGTGGTTAAAGAGCTGGCCTTGATTTAAGCGCCGCAGCAATCATTGCCAATGATTGCGCGGCGGCGCAATCATTGGAAATGATTGCGCCGAACCGCGGGAGCCAACCGAAGCCGGCCACGTGTCCCGCTGACCGCCGCCGCCGTTTTCTTTTATTAAATAAATATTTTATTTATTTTAAAACCTATTTTTCATTCAAAAATTCATAGAAAATCTGTTTTTCGTCCGATTTTTGCGTGAAATACCTCGTTTTGTTCGTATTTTCATTCTCCACACTATAAAAATTTTTTTTTATAAAAATAATATATATTTTTTAATTATTTAAAAATAGTAAAAAGTAATATTTTAAAAATATTATTTTGATTATTTTATTACTATTATATTATAATATTATTATTTTAATTATAATATTAATAATTATATTATGTTAAATCTTTCTTTGTTACTTTTTTTTTGTATTTTTATTATTATATCACTATATTTATTTAAAAAAATATATTTTATTAAATATTATTTTAACTATTATAATTAATTTAATTATCTAAAATATTATTAATAATTAAAATATTGCTATTATTATATATATTTTAGATTATTTTAAGTTTCATAACTATTAAAGTATCATTTTATTCTATTTTTAATAATTATTGTTAAATATTATTTATCTTAAATTATTTTTAAACCTATTTATTGTATTTAAACTTGCAAAATGCATATCTTCCTGGTTTTAAGTCGAATTTTGACGCACAACATCTTGTTTTGATTGTATTTGAATTCTGCACACTTTAAAGTTGGTTTTGCTCAAAAATTTTTGATGTGTCTGTAGTTATTTTAAAAACAGCCAATAGCACTATTTTAAGTAATATTTAATTATCGTATGTAAACTTCGAAAATGCGTAACTTTCTTGTTTTAAGTTGGATTTCGATGCACAGCGCCTTGTTTTGTTCGTATTTGAATTCTGTTCAATCTGAGATCATTTCTGTTTGAAAGGGTTAAGTGTAACTGTAGTTATTTTGAAAACAGTAAAGTGACACTATTTTTTAAATATTTTAATTATTATATTTAAACTTTGGAAAATCATATCTTCGTCGTTTTAAATCGGATTTTGACGTATAACCCCTCGATCTTTTCAGAAAATTATAAACTTTATTTTAAAATTATTTTTAGAGCCTAATACTTGCTGATTGTACATATTTTTGTCTTGGACTGTTATTTTGAGCATTTTCCCTATTATTTAAATATTATAATTATTTTGAAATTACAAATTATTTTTAAATTGTGTTGGAACCTCGATTGGGTGGTCAGTGGGTCTCCCAAATACCTATGAATGGAACTATTTTGAATTATGTTTATTTTTATAAAGCTTTATTTATTTTCTTTTAATATATGTTTATTTTAAATTATTTTAATTTAAAGTTACCTATATTATTAAATTAACCTAATTTTGGGAGATCCATTCGATGAAATTCTAAACATAGGTCTTGCATATGAAGAGTAATCATGGGGGAGAGGGTTAGTGGATGATTGAGTTCCAATCATTCACTAATCCCTTCATTAGTTGTATTTATTTTTCTTATATCGTGATCTGCATGTATAGGATTGCACCATGACCACTTAGTTTAGGCTCTCCTAGATCTAAGGACATGGCAAGACACACGCTTCAAACTGACTTGCACATTTACTCCCCTCCTCAAGACTTCCATGCTTCTCCTTAATGCTACAAGGTTAATACATTGCCTAAATTAGATAAAGTTATACTTCATTTGGGAAGTGATATAGAGGAAGATGATGATATCTCAAATACCTATAAGCCTAATCATACAAATTGGGGCAATGTATCTTTTTAAGAAAAGCGAGCAATATGTTAATTTCAAAAAATACTTTTACAGTTAAATTGATCACTCAACAATATTTTAGAGAAATCATATACTGTGAGGTTCATAATGTTGAAGAGCTTAAAACATTTTATGTACCTCCTTACATGAAATTGGTGGACCGGGAAGTTTGTTTTATAAATTTGGAGAATATTAAGAAAATAATCTCGATGGGCTTTATTGCGAATCTGAATTCAAGAATTATAATTTTGATGATAAAAAATATTTCTAACACTTCAATTTTTTCTACGATTGCCCTGCCTACTAACGTTTCAGGTTCACAAGGCCAATTGCAAATCAAGCAAGCTCAAAATTGAGTAGATTAAGACTAAGTCAATTTGTAAGTGTACTTTAAGTGTTTTTACCATTTCTTGAGTCAAATGTAACAAAGTGGGTTCTGATGCTAAATAACCTTGCACACACACACTCTGAGGGGGAAAATTCTGTCTGTTTTAGAGTTTTTTATTTTTAATCATATCATTCGGGACGATCCTAAATCATCCAAAACGATCAGTTAAAAATAGAAACTCTAATTAGGGCATCCTAGTTAAAGAAGCCAAAATTAAGCAAATCGTTCGAAATGATATTAGTATCGTTCTAGACGATATCCTCAAATCAGACAGAATCAGCCGCCAACTCTTTTAGGCATGTTATTATTTTTTGACATCATATTGGATGATGCATGTCTAAATTAATCTGATTATTAAGAAAAGCAATTAAAGTTTGATTAATCAATTATATCGTCCGGGACGATCAGTTAAACAACCCTTAGTTTCTTGGTGGACGACCAGAAATATATTCTTGACGATATGTATTGATTTGAACTAATCGTATAGGACGATCCTAGAATCGTCCTGGACGATCAGTTATTTTTTAATCATTCGAACATGTAATGTCTGTCCGAACAGAGTGATGGTCTAGATAATATTTGACATTTTGAACTAATCATACATTATCCTGGATGATGTGTTATTTTTTCATCATCCAAACAAGTAAAGTATGGCTGAACAGAGCGATGGTCTGGATGTTATTCGACATCTTGAACTAAACATACAGGATGATGTCCCATCATCCAGGATGATCAGAATAAATAAATATTCTAATTGTCCAGCCTCTCCCAGATCATCCTAGTTGATTCAGCTGAATTTGTACTGATCGTACAGGATGATCTGTCGATCATGCTGTTCGATCTTTATCGATTAATTATAATTTAGGGCAAATTTAAAGCCTTTCTATATAAGATCTCTTATTTACTCAAGATGTGATCTTTTGGTGCTGTCCTGACCTGAGAGAGCCAAGAGGAGAGGGAGAGAGAGAGGATCTTATGAGGGTCAGTTTGTGAGGGTTTCACAAAGGTTGCTCCAAGTAAGGATCCGCATCGTCTTCTCTAGTCATCGTCCCTAGTTCGTTGGAGGTCTAGAGAGGTCTACTTCAGCGATTGATCGAGGTTCTCTGCTTGCTTCAAGAGGAAGTAAATAGAGTTGGGTTTTCTATCTGCTTTAGGAGGAAGCAAAATGAGTTGGGTTCTCTACCTCATCAAGGTTGGTGGAAAGGAGTTTTTGTACAGGCTTCTCTACCTTACTATGGGAACAAAAGGAGAGTCATTGAGTTTAGTGCAATACTCGGATGAGAGGCTCTAGGGAGTGGACCTAGGTCAAGTTGACCGAACCACTATAAAATCTGGTGTGTTCTTACTTATTGTATTTTCGTATTTAATTTTCATAATTTATTTTCTGGTAAATGATTGTTTGATTTAGATCATGAATTTTATTTGAGAATTTTTAAAAAACGAATTCACCCCTATTGGTTAGCCTCAGACTAGTTTATAAGGGCTTAACATTCCTAACAAACTTTCAAGTAGTATATGAGCGGGATTCATAAAATCTAGTTTTTAAAAATTTTTGAATTTTGATTCATGGTTAACTTTGGTAATCGTAATAATGTGGAAGGATATTCTATTACCTTACCACCATTGTTTGATAATAAACTTTTTAATTTTTGCATGTCCATATTTTTATAATCAATTAACTATCGCATGTGGATGCTTGTTAAAGAAGGTTATTCACCTCCGTCACGTGAGATTAATTACATAAAAATTGAACTTCCATTTTTTGAATGAACTTTTGATGATAGAGATTTAACATAATTTAATGCAAAATATTTAAACTATTTTTTCTATGCTTTAAATTAGAGGATTACATGAGTGTCTCAACTTGTGCTACTGGTATTGTGTAATATTTCTGAAAGGATAAATGAAGTTAAGCAATTTAGGTTGAATATCTTACTGCATGACTACAAACTTTTTTTGCATGAAACATAGTGAATCGATATCTGAAATGTATAGTAGGTTTACTCAAATTGTCACCTCACTGTATACTTTAGGAAGAGAGCTAGCTAACTATGAGAAAATTAATAAAATTTTGAGATGCTTGCCCTCTTCTTTTGATGCTAAGATTACTGCAATAACTGAATCTAAGGATTTAAATACTTATTCTATTGATAACTTACATGGGTCACTCATTGCTTACGAGAAAGGAGTGAACCAAAGACAACTTGATACAGGTGAGAAAAAGAAGAAGAAAATTGTGACGCTGAAAGCTAACGATACATATACTAATTCTTCCAAGTTTGAAAGTGATGATGTTGCCTTAATCACTAGACAATTCAAAAGCTTTCTAAGGAAGAAACAAAAACACAATTAGAAATGGAACAAAGGTTAGGGTAGCTAAAATTTTAAAAATTCTTTTTATATAGTTTGTTTTGAATGCAGGAAGCTTGAACATGTGAAAGCATTTTGCCTGAATAAAAAAAATTTAAAAATTAGCCATTAATAGTACGACTGAAAATCATACAGTACAATTAGTTGAAAAATTTCTCTCCCCCTCTGTATGCATGGTCACCCAAATTACATATAATCTTATGTGACCAAAATCAAGAAGTAAAAATTAAAGAAAATAAAATTGCAGACTCTTTTACATCCTATTCTATCTAATCTTAAGTTTTCAGCAGTCTTGATCTTTGTATATTTCACCTAAAATGTTAGTGCTCACAGACAAATGAAATATCTAAAATATTTAGTGAGAAAAGTAACAGTTCAATCAATAAAATTTGTTATCATCAAAATCATTGACTAGGGATCCTGAATTGCAACAGGAATGTGGGGGGATAATTGCGTAAAGATCCTTGTAATAAAGAGTAAAAAATAAATAGAGTGCGACAAATTACCTAAAGAATAATATAATAAAGTTTTTTTTTTCCTGGGAGAAAGGGGGGGGGGGGGGGGGGCAATTGCCTGCCCTGGTATAAAGGGTGATTCGCCCTGATTATTGAAGCCCAAACCAAGATCCAAAAATATGTCCGAAAATAGGTAAATTTTAGAGCTCGCAATAGGAAGGCCAAATATTCGAAAGAAGCATGGTTGATGTCGTTATTAGGAAAAAAAGCATAATCCCGTAACAATTTAAAAAGCAACAGTTAGGCCATAAAATTTGGCATATTAAAAGAATACGCTGTAGTAAAACGTGCATTAAAGGAATGCGTGTAAATAGAGAGCGCATTCTTAAGAATGTGCTTAATAGTAAAGCGCATTCTTAAGAATGCGCTAACACACATGGCGCATTCTTTAGAATGCGCGTATAAAGTTGGTGCATTCATTGGTTTCACGTCTAGCACCTAACAAATCAGCTTGTTTTTATGTCGTTTCCCCAACCACATCCGGAATTTGCGCGCATTCAGTGCAGTGCGGTGGTTAATAATTTGTTTGGTGGCATTCAGTGCAGTGGAGTGAATGAGGGGGTTGGGGAGATATGCAGAAACGCCTATAAAAGCCGGGGTGTGCTGAGGAGAAGGCACCGCGGCAGCAATTCAATTAATCTTCAAAGAGAAAGGAAAGGCTAGTTATTTATTTTTTGTATGTTAATTTTTTTCTCTTGTTGAATAACTTGAAGAGTTTGTAGTTTATAAGGTTTTTATGTGTTCTGCCAGAGAAAAAAATTTATTTATAGTATGTTTAATTTTTTTTTTGTTGAATAATTTCGTGAATTAATAATTTGTAAAGCTTTTTTGTATGTTCATTGAAGAACTTACGTCTGCTTAGTTTTTTATTTTGTTTATTATTTGAAGGTGGTAATGTTTGACCGGAGTACTTATTTTTGAAACATTTTGTTGCTTGCAGTAGTTTTTTATTTTTTTGAAAAGTTATAAAATTTGGAAGGCTCGTTCATTTAATTGGATGTAGTTAGAAATAAAGGCTTGCCAAAGATAGCAAGCAAATCTCTAACTTGGGTTTTAATGTGAACAAGCCCATAACAAAACTCTATCAGAAAAGTCTAGTGCGAACTTTTAAAGCCAACAAAAAATTCTAAAAATTAAATTTGAAATGTTTATAAATTATTTTAGAAACAATCAAGATATTGATTTTAATAAATTTTTAGTCAAGATAATATTTTTAATCCGATCTAAATTCAATCAACCCGAACCCAGCCCGTTTTGTTAAAAATAAATTTATAAATTATTAGCTATAAAATTTAAATCCCGCTGTAAATCCGATACCAAATAGGCCCTTAAGCATTAAACGACTTTCACATATGACAGAAGAGATGGGCTCTCATGACTGCTTAAGCATCACAATTAGAGGAAAGAGCCTTATCTATCTGGTAAGAAACAAGCATGCAAATATACATGAAAGGGCATCAATGTTATCCTAAGTAAAAATGTATTACTTCGCATAAGTCATAATAAGAAAGATCTCAAGTATGTCGTTCTCCATATCAAATATTTGATTTTACAAACCAGACTTTGTGAAGAAACAGAGGTTTGCACCTACTATTACCCCTATGATGTTGATGTCAATTACTCTTATCAAAGGGGTCGATTCATTTGTTGAAAAAAATGCAAAAGAAAAAAATATACATATATAGATATAGTTGTGCTTAACTAACAAAGAAGATTCACAAAGAGCAGTTTTGGAAACCTTAATTCATGATTTTGATATTTTTAAAATGAATTTTAAGAAAGAATATTGATTTAGATTATTTTGCTTTGTACAGAAAAACTATTATTTTATATAATTCTTACAAAAAATTTTACTTTAAAAATTAACTTTTTTTGCTATAGAAAAGCAAAGAAGCAATATTAATATTAAAAAAGTTGTATATCATTAATTTATGAGAAATTTGTTAATTGATTTGTAAATTTAAAAATAAAATTAAAGAAAGTATACATATAATGCAGTTTATATTCAATGAAAAAAATAGTAGAGATGAATTTTGATATTTAATTAGGAATATAGTAATGTCTTATAGTAGAGAGAATTTACTTGAATTTTGCAAGAGATAAAATTTTTTCAATAAATATCTTATACAATTAAAAAAAAGAATGTCAATTTTATTAATATTATTATAAGATTGTAATTTCATTTTTGCAAATTAAGTTAGTTTGTAATAATTGCAATCTTTGTATTTTTGTTCATAAAAATAAAGTTAACTAAAATAATTAATATTAAAGTTGGTTATTACGAATAGTTAGAAAATAAAATTTATTATTGAGTAATTTTTCACATAGGATATAAATTATTAAATAATGTTGAAATAATAATTTATATCCTTAAAAAATTTTCATTAAGGAAAAAGACAATTTATTAAGTAATTTCGTGAACATAAAATTTATATCTTTAAGGTCTAATAAACATCAATTAAATCCACTTAATGATGATTAACAAGAAAATTTTAATTATATTATAAGTAGGAATGAGTTATATGGGTCGTTTGGGACTTAATTTGAGACTATTTTCGTATTACTTTCTCAAGAAAATCCTTAGCGTTAAATTTTATACTTAAGAATTTTTTGAATATAAAAGCAATTAAAAGTTGTTATGAACCTATAAATATTGGAAATTATTAGATTTTTTTTAATTTTGATAAAATTTAAGATGTATAAAATATGTTTGTTTTGAATAAATTTAAATCTTATATGTCTAAAATTCTCATAATTTTTATTTTTATTTTTATGACATAATAGATCAACAAAAAATATAAGTTTGTTATCCACTTCTTATTTGGTTATTGTAATCAAATCATAGCAAAATTGAAGATGAAATTAAAATATAAATAATTTATATTATAATTATCTTAAAATATATTTAAATTTTTTTTGATATAATTAACATAAATAAATTTTAAAAGTCATAATTTTTAAGGCAAACATTAAAATATTTTTGATATAATTTAAATAAACTTATTACATTTTAATTTGTTTGATAGATTTGACCCTAAATCAATATAAATATACCGTAGTTGACTTTTACTAATTAAAGAGATTGAATAAATAGATCTCTTATGTATATAATTAGTTTTATATATGTCGAAGGACCTTAAAAATCTACTGACATATAATTAGAGTAATATTTTTAGTGAATTTGAACTTTATAACATAAACAAAGTATTTACATAAGTTTCTCTTATCTTAGTAGTATGTCTCGGTTGCTGCTATATTTTGATGGAGAGTTATGTATTTCCGGCGAGTTCACACCAGCTTATATTGGCGGAAGAAATAGACCGCTCCTAATCAATGGCAATATTTCTCTTGAAATGTTAAAATTAAGAATTATGCGTGCACTAAGGATAAATTCAACAACAAATACTATTACCCTCACATGTCGTCTTTGAGATAATGGTGGATTTTGTGCGACAAATGTCTCCGATGATGAGGTCTGTGAGTACATGTTGATGGAGGCTATAACACATCCTGTCGTTGTATATGTGGCGGTTGAGCAAAAGAGTGACACTGAAGATGATGCCCCATTAGTTCAAGCTTACATGTGAGTTTCAACTATTGGTTTTCATAATTATATGAATGAACTTCTCCTTACTCCACATTTAAATTTTGTGTATTAGGCGCACTCCCACTTCTGAAGCCTTTATGGCTAGTGTTAGAGATATTTCGGGAAATGTTGAAGATGCAATATGTGGGCGTCTTAGGTTATGGGAGCGACCTATTCAGTCGACGCAACAGCTTCAAAGAGCTGAACCTAGACATAATATAAGTGAACATCCATCTTGCCAGACAACTAATTACGAACAATTACAAAACAACCATCCCTCAGTGACTAACATGCCGCGTAATTCACAACACCAGTCGTACACAGAGGAAAATGCTGATGGTGATAGAGATGAAGTTGATGGGTATGAAATGATGAATAGGAATAGTAGTAATTCATCGCATTATGGTAGCCCAAGATTGTACTCACAGTATCCTATGGAAGAATTTAACAACACGGAATGTAATGGCCAAGGGTTCATTGAAGATCACACAACACAAAATCGTGATGGATTAGATGGCATGAACATTAATAATGATTTTGTCGAAACTGTTAGGACAACTCAACAGTGGGATAATGATGAAAATTTTGATGCTCCCTGTGTAAATCTTGTTAGATCGATAAAAGCGACTACTCCAATAGAGTTATATGAAGGTCAGATATTTCATACTAAGGAAGATTTGCAAGGCACAATTAATGGTTGGTCCATTCTTCATAATGTTCAATTTTTAAATTCAACATCCAACAAAAATCGACTGAGTATAATTTGTGTCTAACATGATAATCTTGATCGTCCCTGCCTTTGGCGCTTACATGCATCATGAAGTAAAAGACTAGGTGGGTTATGGAAAATATCTACATGTGGCCCTCCACATACATGCACCCACCCCATATTGGCTAGTGGACATCATAATTGCATATCGAAGTTTATATGCAGACTTATCATTTCTATAATTAGACAAGAACTAGACATGAAGCCGAAGGAGATCATAGCTAGAATAGAGTCAAAGTTTGACATTAAGATTTCATATATGAAGGCATGGGATGCACGTAGAAAAGCTATTGAAGCCACTTTTGGTAGCTATGAACAATCGTATCATTCTCTTTTTTATTTTATGGAGGCCTTATGATTATCACAACCCGGCACTGTATACAATATTCATGTCATACCTCCCGCACGCTTCAAGGGATTTTTCTGGGCATTTGGTCCATCTATATATGGGTAGCAACTCTGCAGGCCTATGTTGAGCATGGATGGGACATTCTTACTTGGGAAGTATCGAGGGACCCTCTTGGCTGCGATAGGAATTGATGGGAATGGTGGATTGTTTCAATTTGCTTTTGCAGTGGTGGAATCAGAAAGCAATGAATCGTAGATTTGGTTCCTACAAAAACTATAAGAACTAGTACCAACTGTAGCTGATCGGGAGAAGTTGTGCATAATTTTTGATTAGCACCCAGGACTTGGTGCAGGGAAGTATTTTCAAATACTATTCATAGGCACTGCCTTCGTCACTTGCGTGAAAATTTTAAAAAAATGGTTCGTCGTTTAGGAACTCCAGATAGTGAGGGAATAAGTAACAAAATATATTTTGCCAGAAATACAGATGATTATTCATATTTCAATCGAATGATATATGAAATTAAAATGATAAAGCAAGAGGCATTCGATTGGTTAGTACAATGCGATGTCTCTAAATTGTCACTACTTTTTGATGAAGGATTTCAATATGGGATTATGACCACAAATGCATCTGAATGTTTTAACGGTGTTCTTAAACGTGCCCGTGGACTTCCAATTCAAGGGCTAATAATATCAATTTACTATAACCTCGTGGCTTTATTCCTTAAGAGATCAGCCGAAGCGGGAAAGTGGGTTGAGGCTGCCCAATCAACCTTTGTTCCACGGATGAAGATTATGATACAGAGTCGAACGTGATGCTCGACAGTGTCCTGAACCAGTTATGATTAACAAAAATGAATTTGAAGTTATTGATACATCTTCTTGTGCTAACAAGGTTGAGATATTAAGTGCAGCCTCCTGCACATGCACATGTTTGAAACCCCAACTGTATCATGTCCCTTGCATTCATGTCATTACAGTTGTTGGAGCTAGGCGGTGGGATCATAATACATTTGTGGCTCCAATGTTTAGGGTTGAGAACTACATCGCAATGTACTCCAAATTATTTCATGTCTTTCCCCCAAAAGACCTATGACCCACCTTTAACGAGGAGCACGGATTAATCCCATTGCTTGCTCCAACTTTTAGGCGTCGTGTTGGTCGATTGAGAATGAATAGTTTCCGTAACATGATGGATGAGGCCACAAGCAGTTCACACAAAGCTTATGGATTTTACAAATAAGTGGGTCACAATAGGTCAATTTGTTTGCATAATCCTTCCTCATCAAGGTATTCTACGTAGCATAGACTTATTCAATATAATATTCTATAGTTAAATAATTTGTATTTCAAATAATATGAATTATAATGAGTTTATATTTGCTAGGTATGGCCGATAGATCTAGACGTGGTCGTTCAGGCAGACATACATCTCGTCAAACTAATACAGAGAATGTGCCAAGGCAAAATAGTAAAGCATCACTCGGGAATTCACACATGGCACATGATCCAGATCAAGTATGTTGAAAATTTAATGTCATTATATGTTCCTTTTTGCATACATAAACATCTACCTAATTCAGGTAAAATTAAAATTTGCAGGCATCCCCGTTGGTTGCGGTAACTCACATGCGCATAGCTAGGGAATGACCAATTGAATGCCCGCGAATGATTTATATCTTGACAAACCTGGGATTCCAAAATCTCAGATATTTGCAGTTCATTAGGTTGGATCACAACCTGATCACGGCACTGGAGGAGATATGGTGTCCCTTAACGAACACTTTTCATTTGACAATCGGCGAGATGACGATCACATTGCTGGATGTCCAAATTTTGCTGGGGCTTAGAGTTGATGGACCTACAGTGGTGGGCCCAAATGTTGTTGGGCAAGGACGTATATGGACAACATGGCAGATTTACTGTGACGAGTTACTTGGGACACATCCTGGCAGGGATACGGTATACCACACCCCAGATGATGAGGAAAATGTTGCGACCTTCAGGATGGGTTCATCACAACTTGATTCTATGCTCCTACTACGTTGGCTCCGATGGACATTTTATAGAGAATCATATGATGATTTGTCCCCAGAGATTTTCCTTCGACATGTCCGCGCATACATCCTATTCATGATAGGTTGTTTTTTGATACACGATACATCACAGAGTCATGTTTCTCTACAGTGGTTACCTTTACTTGCGGATGTTGACAGCTTTAGTAGAATGTCAATGGGAGGTGCTGTTCTTGCACATATTTATAGGGAGCTGTGTTATGCGACAAGACCGATAAGGACATATATTACGGGATGTGTGACACTCCTACAAGTTTGGTCATGTGAACGATTGTACATTGGTCAACCGACATTGCGAGTGCCTCAAATTTTTGACTTGGCCGGATGACCTTTGGGTTGCAGGTTAGTAACCATTAGTCAATAAAATTAGAATAGTATTTTAAATAATAATATTTCATACAAATTTATAGGTATGCTGAAGATAGGATACGTGAGCTTCCTACAGGCAATACGATATCATATAGAGACGAATTTGATGGTTTACGTATGAGTCAGGTATAATAATATTTTGATAATCTAAATAATATATTTTTGTTCATAAATAATAAAAATATTATCTATCTCATTTTTTAGAAGGTTATCATGACTCCATATACACAAGAAGTTTTAGATACTCTTCCACTACAGTGTCATGATGGACAAAATATTTGGCGGGCACGAGTACCGCTGATTAGTTGGAAACATGCAGAGTGGCACCTCCCGGACCGGGTAGTAAGACAATTTTTAGGTTTACTAACCACTGATATTGAGCCCATGGATCAATTATTTAGGCGCATTGATGGTCGTGGTTGAGCGGATCAGGATTGGACTGTACAGTATCGTGACTACCTCCATATCTGGGAGGATAGAAGGGCTTACATGGTTCCCATCACTCCACTAATAGGAACTGGCAATCGAGAACTAGGTGCTTATCTTCGATGGCATCCATCTACCTACTACAACCACAAACTGAGCCTCCAGAGACCTTCTTTCCTAGATCACCTGGCGAGAGATTAGTGGTACGTACTCTATTTATATGTACGTATAAAATTTTTATCATAATTTGTAAATATATTAATAATTATGATATAATTACTCTCTAGGCGGACTACTACATACGATCCTCTGTGATACTTGAGCCACTAGCAGGGGGAGGGGGACAAAATGCAAGTTCCTTGCAGATGGCAGCAGATCAAGTTGCTGAACTGTCTGCCCGAGCTCAACAATTAGTTTATATCGACTACACTATGTTTGATACGTCCACGGAGGAAGATCAACATAGAAGAGAACGTGCAGAGAGTTCTCATAGGCATCAGCATAGTAGACGATCTATTTCAGATGCTCCTTCCCGGTCGATGGGGAGCAGACATCGATAGACTGTTGAGCATGATCCGCATCGGCATTCCACTCACATGCCATTAATGGGCAATGACTACACAGGAGCAAGTCCTTCAGCCCCACATTAGAGCCCGCACGTTGGACAGTCTAGTCAACCAGGACATATCTATTACGGCACACAATACGAATAACCCAACGCACAATCATTATTTCCAATGGCAATTCCAGAGTGGATGTCATCGATAGGATTATCTTCATCCCCCACGCAGCAGGACATTATGTTAATGAGAGGTTATCCTACTGAACAAGGTATACAACATTCACAGCAACGTGCCAAGGTTGAGTAGGAGGAGGCTGAGGTCTCAAAGGAGCCACAATTACATAGGAGAAGAAGAAGGGCACCAAATAGATTTACTCCAGGGAGTGGGACTTTACCTAGGCATCGTTAGTATGAAATTTGAGTTGTATTGTTCTGCTGATCTTTAGGATTTGACTTTTCGGTTGTAAACATTTATCATGTTATGAACTTTACTTATTAAAAATGCTTAACTACTCGTACTTATTATTACAAGAAATTTTTTTCATACTGCTCATTTTTTTCTTCTTCAGTTAGTTTTAAATAATAAAGACAAATTCTCAACTACTCAACTTCGTTTGCAAATATGTCATTTCAGCTACATTAATCAAGAATGTATTCTCACAATTTGGATGATAGCAGCAGTGCCGAAACCAAACAATGGATTATAGAGGGTACCATCCGGGTGCGTAAAAGCTTATCATATCCTATCGATGAGGACCTTGAAGCCAGGGTATCATTAAATGAACTATTCATGTGTGTTATACATACTTGGGATGAAGATGAAGATTTCTTATTGTGGCACCTACACGATGATATGAAGAAGGTTAAGGAATATAGAGGTAACCCTGCACGTCGAGAGTTAGGCTGAAAATGTCTACAAGAAGGCTTTGACGATTTTAAGCACCACCTTGTGGCAAAAGATTTCTTAAAGGGTCGAATTCTAGAACTTAGTCTTGATAAAGACAGTACAGTTGAACCAGGTATTGGAAGGTCTATGATGGATATAGATAATTGTATTTTATACTCTTATTGGAAGCCTAATCATGATAAGCACATATTAACTTCTTATAAATAGTTGTTGCAAAGTTCTAAATATCCTAAAGTAAAGGATTTTCTTAATGGAGAAGATTGGCAGCAATTACAACAATAATTTCAGATCGACTTCAAATATTGTCCTATACAAACACAGCTCTAAACTCGTCTACAATTTCTACTTAATAATAGGAAGCAGTAACTTCAAAAATGTACTCTATGTCGTTATTTCATTATAAATTTAAAATGTACTTCGTGTTGTAATGTTGATGCTTATTATTTATGTTTCTAATTATTACTTAACTTCTAATTTATTTTATTAATGTGACTCTAGTTCTTTAAATCATTTTTATTTTCTTTTATGTATTATTATTTTTCTAATGATAACTCAAATTGCATTTGCTAAATATTTAGCACATAATGTCATCATCATCAAGGACCTCATCAATAAAGCGCTCACCATCAAGGGATTTTCTTCATATTATCCCAAGAAAGAAGTTGATCTATGATGGTACTATTCGATTGACAGAATCTATGTCTTATCCCATGGATGAATTCTTGGAGGAGAAAACAAGATCAAATGAAATTTTTCGATGTTGTTTACATGAATAGCCTTGGTATGAAGACGATAATTTATGGTATACATATCATGAAGTTATCAAAAGTCGTCATCCCATGTATGTGGATGGAGAAATAATTACTGATATGCGCTGAAAATTTGTACGACAAAGGTTTAGGAATCATAATGGTCATTTTGCTCCTATAAATATTCTTAGGACACGAATTGGTGAAATCGCACGGAAAAAAGATGGCTCTGTTGTGATCAATGTTGAGAATCCAATAATTGATGTGCAACATTGTATTCTTTATAAAAGGTGGCATACTTATCAAGATGCATTTCTAGCTGAAAAATATCGATAGCTGAATATTATAGACGGTAAAAAGGAGTTCTTAAATATAAAAGATTGGCAATACATCCAAAAGCAGTTTACAGAAAAATTCTTATGCTGTCCAACTTTAACCCAACTCCAAACGCGTATGCGCATAGTACTGAGCCACATATAATATTAGTTTTTTTAGCTGTCTTTTAATTCTTATCATATGTATTTCAATTTGTTAATGAGCTTTTCATGTATTTCAATGTATTTGTGTTAATTACTTTTCGAACTATTTCGATTCCAAACTCTCTATTCAGAAGATGAATAAATATTTATTTCTCCATTTTTTTTTGTAACATTCAAATATAATTATTTTCAATATAATAGTTTATTAATAATAATTTATATCAAAATACAAATAATATATAATTTAACCTATCTTTAAAACTAAAATCTAAATCAATTTTTCCTTATTTTACATTTTAAATAATTTTAATAACTTTCTTTTAAAACTAATTTATTTGTTTTATTCTAATTTTTCAATAACTACTCTCACAATTTACATAACTTTAAAAATTATTTATTTTAACTTTATTAATAAAATTTTATTCAACAATTGATTAGTTTAATAAGATTAACTATCATACAAATATAAACAAAATCAGGTATTAAACTTTTAAACAAATAAATACTTTAATAATTTCAATTAAATTTTTTGGACGATCATTAACAATACAAAAATATTATTTCTTATCAAATTCTGAACCAATAAAAAAAAAATTTTTAATTTATGAATGCGAAATTGTTTGTATAGAATGTCCCGACGTTCAGGACACTGAATCCAACAGAATTTTGGGTTGCTGAATCCGAGAGGAAAAGAATGCGCCAAGTCAATGGAATTAAGAAGAATGTGCCATATTGATCTGCGCATTCAAAGAATGCGCCAATTCGTTAGGCGCATTCTATGAATGCAAGAATGCGCCATTCCCTTAGGCGCATTCTATGAGTGCGCCAATCATTAAGGCGTATCTGATGCTTCTTAAATTCTTTAAAATTCATGCTGCTTCTCCTAAATGAATTTGCTCATAAGCCCATTTCAAAAATTTGGCCCAATAGGAATTTGTACAACGGAAATAAACTCCAGGATGTGTACATTTGTCGAAGAGAAGCTTCCTTGTGCATTTCCCATTGGCATAAATATCATAAAAGTACTTTATGTACACTGATGACATCAATATTGGAATCTGATTTGATGCCAGTTATGTTTTTCAAACAAAATAAATTATTATTTATACAATAATTTTGTAAAATATTTTTTTTGTATGGCAACTACATTATCTGCTTTATTAATAATTGCAATCGTTTTGAGCGGACTATAAGTTATAAAAATAAGAGTTCAGTATATATATAATATATATTCAATATAAATTCTTATTTATACAATATATATTCAATATGATATATATATATTTATATATGGGGCCAGAAATTGGATGATAAAGTTTCTGATTTTTATTGAAATTGGATAAATGAAATTTGTATAGGCTCCTTTTTTAGATTTCTCCATCAGCATGTTCTTTAAGCTAATTTAAACTTAAAACAAACTCTTTTTTATAAATTGTCCTATTTTAAATAATATGTATGAAAATTCCTAAAAAAATAAAAGAAGCATATCTTTTCATACTCATATCAAATGATAAAGAAATTATTGCATCCATATAAATGGATGTGATATGCATTTGTCGATCATTAAGGTTTATTTTTAAAACTATTTTCTAATATATTTTTTTTAACAAGAATTTTTTGTATAGAAAGATTGTTCCAAATGAAACATAAGAAGAGAGTTGGTCCAAAAAATTACAATGCTGCTCTGTAAAGCCCATCATCTTACACTTTGTGGAAGAGGTGAGGATTCCATGATTTTGGCATTTAACTTGTTGCACGCAAAGGGGCTGTTTGGTAGAATCTAGGATTTCATTTAATTAGGATTTCATAAATCCTCCAAGTCCGGATTTACGAAATCCTGGGGGGGGGGGGGGGGGGGGGGGGGGGGGGGGGGGGGGGTTAAATCATGAAAATTGTTTGGTAACATTTATGAAAAATCCAGTTAAATAATGTGTGACTGTTTGGCTGTGCAAATCAAGATTTAAAGCAGTTAAAATATTTAACATTCATTTCTTCGTTAGGACTTCCTTCTCTCGCGCGAATAAGAAGTTAAATCCACTGAATCAGTGGATTTGCAAAATCCGGGATTTACCGCAAGAAGTGGTCTTTTTCCATCAAGCGCGGCTTTCATTTACCGTGAGATTTGGATTTGCATTTTAGGCTGTTTGGCTGGATTTTGCCCAAATCCGGCCTTAAATTCGGCCTAAATCCGCATACCAAACAGCCCCAAAGAGTCTAGGTCCGTCACACCTAGTTCAACTTGATTATTTAGGCTTCGTTTGGGATGGCTTTCTTATTACTTCTAAAAACAACTTTCTTGTTCAAATATAAAAAAAATATACTAAAAAATTGTTTTTAGAAGCAGTAAAAAAGCTGTCCCAAATGAAATCTTAATTGAGTCCAAACTGAGTTTGATGTCATAGAGTGTTCAAGAGTAGTGCGCGGTCTATAGCCGCTCTCACATCTGATCAGAATGCAATGTACCGAATCAAGTCATGACCCTCAAAGCTAATTCTGAAAAATATACACTATTGACAATGAATGTGGCTGAAATGAAAATTTTGTAATAGACGATCGAGCAAGAAAAAAAAAATTAGCTGCATTGCGTACTTATAAAAGTCATTAAGTTTTTATTAAAATTAATATAATTCAAAACATTATTTCTAAATATTAAATTCAGAGTAAATTTAGTGATTAAACCCTTCCTAACACAAATTACTTCAGGATAGTTTTTCACAAATTTTTGTATATATTAATTTATGCCATAAACAAGCTCCAGAAACATTCATGAAATAAAATACGCAGCAAAATTATTTATATAAGATCAACTAGCTAAAAAGAGCACAAGCAACAGTGCTCTCTTAACATAAACACGTACCCACAACATCTTAATTTATTCTCTGCCCATGCATGCAAAGACTAAACAACACTACACGTACTAATAAATCTAAAAGTAGTATGTAGATATATAAAACTGCCTGCATGAGTTCCTCAGTTGTGCTCCGGCAAGTAAGCCGCCTCCGGTATCTCATATGCGCTGGCACAGCAAGCGCATCCGCTGTAATACCCACGGTGGCAGCAACCGTAATAGCAACGTGGGGGATATCCGTGGTAGCCGCCGCCACCACGGTGATAACCATTGCCGCCGTGGCCGTAGTCGCCACCGCCACCTCGGTGATAACCGCCGCCACCCGCGGCCGTAGTCACCACCGCCGCCTCGGTAATAACCGCCGTCACCGCGACCATAATTTCCACCGCCACCGTACTTCTGGTCCTGTAGCCCGTTGTCGTTTATTTTCTTCTCCTTATCTACGCGCGAAAAAAAACAAAAACAAAAACCGTTGTAATATTTTTTTAGTTAATGTCGTTCTTTCAAACAATAAGTAACATATAGGACCTTACAAAAGAGTTTAATAAGGAAGACTGGTGCAAAAATAATTAATTTCGAAAAATTATGCTACTTATCAAATGTTAAATTATTTTCGTTGATAAAAATATCAGTAAATTTTGATTTTTAAGTGAGCTTCTGCATATCTATTAGTGATTGATAAATAGCGACATTACGGATTATGACACTTACGAATCAAACTCTGAAAATTTCGTAATATTTTAGATTATGATTATATATGTAACTAACTGTTTTCCTCAGCGAGTTCACGAGCTGCCACCCCGGCTGAACTTAGGAGAGCCATGGAGAGAAGAAGGCCAAAGACTATAAAGGCTTTGGAAGCCATTTCTGTTATCTGTGGTAAATGAAATTATAGATTCAAAACGAGGGATGTGTTAATTGTCTTCTACATTCGGCCACTTTTATAGTAAAAAAGAGTTGAACATTCAGCAGCAACATTAATGGGAGAAATGACGGGCTTGACTGACACCTAGTGGGATGATAGGAAGCCATTAATGGAAGTTTTTTTTTTTTTTTTTTAAAGTTAAAACCCTCAAAGGGGCCTACGTGTTAATTTCCAAAAACCGGTTACAGAGTCCTTAGAAGGAACCTCCAGCTCTCTACCGCTCGAAAGAGCTACAAGCAAAAAGTGAAAAATAAAACCTACGAGCCAGTGGTTCATTTTCCTAAGATTACAAAAAGAACATAAATAAGTAATCGGGCTGTGAGCAAACAGCACCCAAAAAATGAAGAACTTAATGTCCTCGTTCAGCGTCCTCTTCCTGCAAAATAGAAAACCAAAAAAGAGCAGGAAAAAACAGAAACCTACCAAAGTAACCTTGCAGTCAAGTAAGCACATAAGGATAAAAGTGTTCCTGCAAGACAATCTCCAAAAAACAGAATCAAAATCATAGTAAATGAAACTGAAACAAAATATGACGTTAACTGCTCTCTTATAAGAATGAAAAAACCTGATGACCATATTTCTCCAGAGCAACAAACAAAAGATGTGCTGATGATTAACCTTTCTCCATTCAACCAAATTATAGCAATAGAAGAGAAATTTCAAAACAGTAAAACATCTCTCGTTATACCTTAAGCCCCCACAGTTTCTCTTCAGCTCATAATAAACAATCCACCACCCAAAAAACAAGAAAAACAAATTCTGTAACCACCAGCAAACTTGGATCCTCCGAAAACGATACCAGATACTAAAGGAAAATAAATCCATATCTCTAAATAAAATGACAAGCTTCCAGCTCCCAGGATTAACCAACCCCGAAACTAGAGGACCACAACAGTCACTACCAGGAATCGTAGAGCAGAAAAAACCAAAGACAGGATCAGTAGAAAGCAGCATACTCAGTAAAACAGAACTAATGGTAAAAAACCCACACAGAACATCATAAAGAACGCACATAAGGAAAACCAATTTTATCCAGAGTCACCAAACCTTTTAAAAGGTGAGGCAAAGAATCGACATCAAATTCTCTATCTTCATCCAATCTGCTCCCAAATTTAGCCAAAAAGTCAGCACAAGCATTACCTTCTCTAAACAAATGCTTCATAGAATAATTCATAGTAGAGAGGGCCAAACGAATTTTCCTGAGGATGTAAAATAACTGAGGATGAAACACCTCAGCATTATTAACAATATGAATAATACTTAAGGCATCCACCTCAATCTCAATATTAACAAAACCTCTATTAATACAAATAAAAAGACCTTTGTATAAGCCCATCAGCTCAGCAAGAATGATCTTACACGGAGATAAAGGGCCCGCATAAGCCACTAAAACCCTGCCCGTAAAATCCCTGACAATACCCCCAAAACCAGCATAGTTATTATCAACAGAACCATCAGAATTGAGTTTCAACAAAGGAGACACCGGTTTTAACCATCTAACCACTTTACAACTGGAAACAAAATCCTCATTACTAATAGGAATACCCAGCTCATAACACAAACAATAACAATTACCAAAAAAATTTCTAGTAATGAGCTTACCAGCAACTAATTGGAGCAACTTATGATTAATGTTGGAGATAATCACCTTGTCCTCCATCTTAATCCCATTATGCTTTGCTTCATTACGGGCTTTCCACAGGAACCACAAAATAAGAATAGACAACAAGTTAAGCACATGACCCTTAGCCGAGGAAATCCACTCAGATAAGAAAGACTTCACCGACAAGTTAACAGTAGAATTATAAACAGGGAAAGGCTTGTTAACAATCATGGCATAATATCTCCAAACTTTTTGAGCAATATCACCATAAAGAAAGATATGATCAATGCTTTCAATCGCAGAACAACACTGGCATTTGGACGGCAAATAAAAACCTTTTTTCCAAAGCCTAACATCTACAGGAAGAAAGCCTTTAAA
This sequence comes from Dendrobium nobile, assembly GCA_022539455.1. NCBI lineage: Eukaryota > Viridiplantae > Streptophyta > Magnoliopsida > Asparagales > Orchidaceae > Dendrobium > Dendrobium nobile. The sequence continues at coordinate 30,527,972 of CM039728.1, read as the reverse complement.
ACACCTCCAAGCCAAAATGGAATAAGCTAAAGGAATATTATTGTGCCAGATGTTATCATAAATAGAAGAAGCCTCATTCTTAATTCTAAACATATCCCAAACCCTTTTAATATTGAAAAAACCATCAGCAGAGCAGTTAAAGAGAATACGGTCATCCTCACAGATATTCAAGAGGATGTTCAAGACTAGGCTTAAAATGACATCAGGTAAAAGATTAAAGAGTTTATTAATATATATTCCAATTACCATTATCAATAAAATAACTAACTTTAGTAGAAAGCAGAGTGTGAGAAAAAAGTAAACTGTCAATCGAACCCACACCCAACCAATTGTCTTGCCAAAAGAAAATCTCCCCTTTACCCAAACCCCATTGGATAAAAGGCTCGGCAACCCAGCTAATGTTACATAAACGTTTCCAAACAGGAGAATCAGTTTTCTTACTCGTACAGCCAATAGGATGCTTCCCTTTGCAGTACTTAGCATGCAAAAAATTAGCCCATAAACTACTATTAGAACGAAAGGAAAACCAGAGTTTGTAAGAAAAAGCAGTAACCATATCCAAAATACTCTTACACCCCAGACCTCCTTCATCCAAAGGACCACAAATTTTAAACCAAGAAGCCCACAAAATACAGGATTTACTATCCTTGGCTCCCCAAAAAAACTTATTAATGAGTCTTTCTAATCTAAGGCAAATTAATAGCAGGTGAAGGATTAAGCGTATGAAAAATATAGATAGGGATTGAATTTAAAACATGTTTAATTAAAAGCAGTCTACCACCAAAGGAGAGAAAATTCGTAGACCAACTGGAAATTTTATTTTGAAACACATTGACCATATCCTCAAAAAGCAAACTTTTCTTTCTACCTTTAAAGATAGGAATACCTAAATATTTGATAGGCAAAGAAGATAAATTAAAACCACAAATCCTCTTAATATTGTTAATTTTACTAATACTAGCAGACTTAGAGACAATAAACGTACTTTTATTCGGATTGATAGACAGACCACTCATGTTTTGAAAGTCGTTTATATGCTTGATAAGACATTTAATATTAGTCAAGGAACTATTAGCAAAAATGATAAAATCATCCGCAAAACTCAAATGGGTAATCGGGATACCACCCATCGTATGATAAAGCAACTTAGGATGTCTTCTATAAAGACACTCCAATCCCCTGGAAAGATAATCAACTGCAATAATAAATAAGGCAGGGGATAGAGGGTCTCCTTGGCGCAAACCTTGAGAGGATTTAAAAAAACCATTGCTCTTACCATTGATGATAACAGAGAAATAACAATGCTCTATACTATTTTTAATCAAAGAAATAAAACTATGACTAAAACCAAATAAGGAAAGCACTTTATAAAGGAAATTCCAACACAAGTTATCATAAGCCTTAGTAATATCTAATTTGAAAATGATGTTACCACCTTTAATTTTAGCATTGATATCGTGCGTCACTTCCTAAGCCAGCAAAATATTATCAAAAATGCTCCTACCTTTAACAAAACCAGTTTGATTCTGAGAAATAATTATAGGAAGGATATTAATAAGTCTGGAGGCAATAATCTTAGAGTTAAGTTTATTAAAAAAAAGAACAAAGACTTATCGGTCTGAAATCGTTCCAGTTGTTAGTAGCCTCCTTCTTAGGAATTAAAACAATATTGGTAGAAGAAAAAAATTTAATATAAGGCTTACCCGAGAAAAAATCAGACACAGCATCCAAAATATCACTTTTAATAACATGCCATGTCTGAATAAAGAACTTAGTAGTGAATCCATCCGGACCAGCCACCGAATCCACATTCATAGCCTGCATAACTTTCCAAACTTCTTCCTCAGACGGGATAAGAGTGAGATTAAGATTATCAGTATCCGAAATACAACAAGGGACAACATAAGGATTCACAATAGGAGAAGGAAAAAAACCACTGTTAAAAATATTCTTAAAATGCTCAACACCAGAATTTAAAATAGCATCTTCCTCCTCCAAGATTCTCTCATCATCACTAACAATTTTAAAAATGTGATTCCTAATTCTTTTCTTGTTAGCTAAAGCATGAAAAAACTTGGTGTTCCTATCACCCTCAACTATAAATTTAGTAGTGGCCTTTTGCTGCCAATAGGTCTCCTCTTGATCTTGTAACTTAAACAAATGGATCTTAGCATTATTAAGCTCAGAAAGGAAACAGCTATTAGGATTTAGCATATAAGCATTTTCAAGCCTCAATACCTCCTCTTCAGCAGCTTTAATATTAGAGAATAAAATTTTAAAAGTATGTTTATTCCACCATCTCAAAACTTGCTTCAGCCTACTAAGTTTATTCCAAAGCCTAGCCATACCCGAAATATTATTATCAGGGAAAACAGGAGCTTGCCAATTTCTTTCAACAACATTAAGGAAATCATGATGAGATAACCACGTATTTTGAAATTTAAAAGCAGTAGGAATGTAATTATTATTGGCCTTAATAGAAAGCAGTAAAGGGGCATGATCAGAAGCAGTTATACTAAGATGCTCCACATGAGTCATATGGAAATTAGCTAACCAATCATTATTGAAAAGAAATCTATCAAGTCTTTGCCACAAGTTGCCTCTATTCCAAGTATAAGCATTTCCAAAGAAACCAATATCCTGTAAATCACAAGTAGATATCATGGAGTTAAAATCCTCCATAGCATTAATATTGGGGCTATTACCTCCCAATCTTTCACCGGTATTAGAAATAATATTGAAATCCCCTCCAACGCACCAAGGCCCAGAATTATTAGAAGCAAAAAACTTAAGCTGATCCCACAAAGCAAATCGGTCAGTTCTAGAACAAGCTGCGTAAACAAAAAAAGCATTACATTGAAAATCAAACATAGAAACAGATACATTCACAACTTGAATAAAATCATTCAGAATGTTCACATTAATGACATTGTTCCAAAAAATCCAAATCTTATTGGAACAGTTAGCAAATTTATTCAAAAAACCTAATTTAGAAGCGGTCATATCTAATTTACTCATATTAATCAAAGGTTCAATTAAAACTAAAAGATGAATATTATGAATCCTGCAAATATTTTTAACTCTAATAATAGACTCCTTCCCTCCAATACCCCTAATATTCCAAACAAGCGACTTAACCATGAGAATCTTTAGAGGAATTTAGGGTTTTAGTAGAGAAAGGCGTAGAGGGAATAGGATCCTTGGATTTCTTCTTTTTTTCTTAGAGACTTTAGAAAAAAACTCCTCCTCACGGTTTTTACTAAAGGAAACATCCACAGGATTCTTTAGAATTTTGGAACTTTCAAACTCCGTCGGCAAGGAAGAGTCCCTTGCTAATTTTTGAACCATTTTCCCCTTCTTTTTTTCAGTGGGGATAAATTCCCCTTCTTCACAATGTTCAATAGAATCAGAATCTAAGATAGTAGCTAAACTGTTTTTCGGGGCAGCTGTAGAAACATCAACAGAATTATGTAACATAGCATCAACAGAAATAAAAATGTACGGAGAATTCTCCTTGTGATCCAGAGAATCCCCAGCCACAACCACCTCTAAATCCTCTCTGTTTTCAGGAATAACCAGATTCGTGTCATCTACCACTTGATTTTCCAACATGACATTTGGTTCTGGTTTATCCAAAACAGTCTCAGAAGAAGAGTTAACAGGAGAATCAACATTCGCAACTAAAGGAAAAGAGTTTTTTTTAAGTTCAGGATGCAATCTAAAACAAGCCGCATTAGCATGACCATGAATTCTGCAATGGGAACAAAAATCAGAAACCTTCTCAAATTCCACTTTTTGTAAATAGCCAAAAGCCTTAGAACCAACCCAAACTTCTTTAAGATGTTTTTTCGAAATATCCACTTCCACCAGAACTCTAGCCACAGAAGGCCGGGTCCTGGAGGCAGTGGCCTGATCCGTTTGCAAAGGTCTCCCAAAAACAGAACCAAGCGCATGCAAGACTTGCGGATTAAAAAAATGCAATCTTAAATTCGGGAATGAGATCCAGATCGGAACGATGGGGGATTCTTCATGCACATCAAAAAATGGTGTCCATTTCAAAACCCTCATTTGACAGTTGCTAATAAAATAAGATCGCCTAGCAAAAACTCTGCTATAATCAAGATCGTTCGAAAGTTGAATCGCGACATGTCTAGAATCCAAAAGTCCGACGGAGTAAAAACCAGAAAGTTTAAGGTTTGCAAAAAAACTGTGAATAGAATCAAGGTTTGGACGTCGTAAAGCAAATTTCCCAATGAGGGTAAACTGAAAAGGCGAAGCCAACTTAAGAAAATCTTCATCAGAAATGAGAACAGCAGGAACACCATTCAAAGTCGATTGAGTAAATTTAGGAGCGTTATCACCTTGCATCGAGTTACCCGCAAGTACATCTTTGAAAGAACGCGTCGGAGTTTTGGATGCGTCATCTCCTTCAAGCTCGAAAAAACCTCTGTTTTTCCCATTTATCGGGTTGGAAGTTTTTCCCCAAGCAGTGGATGTAGACATCCCCGCCAGGAAAAAAAGCCCCGCAAAGGGCTAGAGAGCCAGAAGACCACCAGAGATCGAAGGATCGTAAGGAATCGAAGCTAAAAGGAACGAGAGCACGCAGTAGAGCGAAGGCCAGAAGGAACCCTAGGATCGCCAAAGAGAGGAGGCGGCTAGGGCTTCGGGGAGGATTAATGTATTCACTGAGATATACAATTAAGTGTTCTAGATCTCCTAGCTAGCTAGCTATCTAGCTAGATTTTGAGTTAAGTTCGGAGAGTATACCTCAGAATATTAATTGGCCCAAATTTATTCGCCTCCCTCCCTCCCCCCCCCCCCCCCTCTCTCTCTCTCTCTAGGCCAATTTATAAAAAGAGCATATTTTAAGTTTAAATTAGTTTAAGATAATATATTAACGAATAAATCTAAAAAGAATCAAATAGGAATTTTAATTATCCAATTTCTATTAAATCCGGAATTTCATTATCCGATTTTCGATTTCTATTGAAATTGTAACTTAACTACATAGAAATCGGTATTTTGCTCATCAGTTTAATAAAAAAATCCTTAGAAGAAGGTACTCTACTCACCTTCTATCAATAATTAATTTTAATTTTTTTATTCACACTGTTTTAGTTTTGTTTATTTGTTGTTACTTATTTATTAAAAAAATAAATTACATATATTTAATTTAAATTTAATTAATAAAAAAATAAATTTTAAATTTTAAAAATTAAAAACTATAAGTTTATTTAAAAAAATTGAATTTAATTTCTTTCATGCTCCTTTTTTTATTTACACTTTTTCTCTTTTTTTATTTTCCTTTTTCTTACACTTTTTTTTCATTTTCTAACTAGCTCCTTTTTTTATTTACACTTTTTTTATCAATAATTAAATTTAAATATTTTTATTTTTTAAATGAACTAAAAGTTTTTAATTTTTAAATTTATTTTTTATTTATTAATTTTTAATTAAATATATTTAATTTATTTTATAATAAACAATGTAATAAATAAGTTACATTAAATTTATCTAAATTAATTAGAAGGTTATAAGCAAAACTTAAACAGTGTAAATAAAAATAATCATAAAATTAATAATTGACTTTCATAGAAACCGGTGAATAGCATATTAGTTTCTAAGGATTTTTTTTTAAACCGGTGAATAGAATACGGGTTTTAATAGAAACCGAATAATGTAGATTGGTTTCAATAGAAACCAAAATCTGTATAATAATGTTCCGATATCCTATTGAAATAGGAGGGGCAGGGGCATGTTCTTATACCAGTTTTGTTTGGCTGCTGATGCGTAGCTCCGATTTCTGGAGATGGTGTTGCTGGTGGAATGCTTACACTGATTGTTTTTGAAGAATTTTTGGCAGGTTATGGTTATTCACTGCATCTTTTTGAAGATATCCTGCTTGATTTTCGTATTTTTCTCAGGCCTAAAGACATCAAGCTCATTTGAAAATTCTGAAGCTGTGCTATAGTTCAAGAAATTTGGTGGTTGTTCGCTGGAACCTGGAGGTGGTCTTTTTTGCAGTTATATTTTTTTAGTATATCTCTGATGGTTTTTTTTAGCCATTTACTTGTATTTTTAGTTTTCCTTTTATTTTTGGGCTTCTTCAAGCCAGCCTTAAAGGCTTTAGCATTTCATTACACCTGTAATCATTTTGATTAATAGATGGGCTGTGCCCAAATTTTCCCCAAAAAAAAAAAAAAATTCACATTTGCTCTTTTTTAGAATTTTCTTTTAATATGCTCTTTAAACTAATTTAAACTTAAAATATATTACTTTTATAAATTTACCTTTAAAATATTAGGAATTTTCATACATATCTAATACCTAATTAATAGACGTTCATTATATTTGTCAAAGGTGGTGGATAGAGGCAACACTTGTTGGGACGTGTTCTCGACTATATTGAGAACCTTTGTGGCCCTGATGCACTAAGCATCTATGAGGGTGATTATAGAGGGGATGGCAAGATTGGTGAGGACGACGTAGTTGTATTTGCTTTAGATGGAGGACATAGCACTGAAAAACAATAACCACTACTGTAGCCATGCTAGCTGGTGTCAAAGATGGTGGTGTAGAGCTAAGCGTTGTGAGCCATGGTGAGTGTGTGAAGGGATGAAGCAGTGGCGATTGAAGAAATTGTGGTGGGTGAGGTGGAAGAGACTAATAGTAATTAACGACATGCACACAGAATGATGTAATCAATAGTCAACATAATGTGAAGGGAAACCGGGCTGAGGAAAAAGAATAATATGATTGAGCAGTCGATAGAGTGACAGATATATATTAACAAAGGTTTGTGATTTGAAGTAAAATAATGTAAAGTATTTTAAATATAGGGATTTAGAGAATATTTATATTTAATCTGAAATAAGATAAATATTAATTAAAATTTTTGTGTATTTGAGAATGACACTAAATAATTTATAATGTAGATTTTGTTTATTTGAAATTCACCCAATTTAGGCGATTTTCAAATACACTATAAATTTATTATCATTATCACCACCAATACTACCACCACCATCCCCGCCAGCCTATGCAACCCACCACCATCCACCAACTCTGTTGGCTATTGCTATTTTTCTCCAGCCACCACCACCACCCGTCGCCATCACCACCAATAGCTATAACTGTCGCCACAATCGATTGCTTGCTATCACTGTCAACCGCAGCCCACCATTGGCGGCACGTGTTGCCGCATGACTGCATCTATCCAATACCTTTGGCCACCACAAACCTTACAATTACTAGCCACCGACCACTGACGACGACTAACTCTGGACTTTATTTGCATTCATTTTAATTCAAAAGTAAACAATTAAGTAATGATTTGCATTTACTTTGTACTCATCCAAATAATTCTATAACATTTCAAATATATATAATGCATTGCTTATACACTACATTCCTTTCACTACAGAAAAGCGCTTATTATTAGCAAAAACTCCGACAATTTTTTGGTGGACTATTTTCTGGCGGATTTTTTTAGAGAATTTTCGACGTATTATGATGAAATATTTTTGACTAATTTTGAGGAAGAGTTTCTGGCAGATTTTAATAATTTCTAAAAAAAAATTTTATATTTGTAACTTAATGAATTATTTATGTTATAGCTTATTTTAATTAATTATTAATTTAATAAATTAAATATAAATTTAAATAATTAAAATTAAGTTGTTAAATTAATAATTATTTTAATTATTTATTAATAACTTTAACTTATTATTTTATTAATAACTTTAATATTAATATTAATATTGATAATTTTAACTTATTTATTAATGATTTTAACTTATTATTTTATTAATAATTTGAATATTAATATGAAGAACTGATTTATATTATTTATTATTTTTATTTTTGTTAAATTTTAATTTCGGTATTATTCTATTTAAATATAAAATAATAAAATTCATAGCATATTTTACTCCACAGCATAATGGTTGCCACCGAGCGGACTGGCAACCGGGACGCTGGGCAGCACAGACAAGAAGGCCGTGTAACTTCCATGGGTGGGCGGGCATGCGAGCCTGGCAGTCTGGCGGACAGCCGGGCAGCGCTAATGGCCAGGCGGACTAGATTTTGTTGGCGGGCAGGCCTAATGGGCGAGCCATCAGCTAGCTACTGCGAGCAAGCAGCGCATGCGGGAAGGCCTAGCGGGCAAGCAGTCAGCTACCATGGGCATGTGGGCTGTCATCTATTTATTATTATTATTTTTATTTATTTTGGCTATTTTTTTTCAACCAGAAATTTTTTCTAGCGAAAAAACTTTGTCGGAAATTTTTTCTAATGATTTTTATTTGAAGAAAAAGTTTTTTGACACTCGTTTTAACATCAAAATTTCTCTGTAGGTAATACAATATTTTCTTGTAGTATTTTTTAATCAATTAAATAGCCCCTAAGAATAAAAATTACCAAGGTTATGAAAGTCAGACCGGAGAATTAACCGGTGGAATGAGAGGTTCATAGTTTGACCGGTTCGACCAGTTGAATCGGGGTCAAATCGGATGATGTAATAAAAATTTTTAATTTAAAATAAATTGAATTTACACATTACTAGTATTTTATATTATTTTAAATTTAAAAATTAAAAATTAAATTTAAATTTAACAAAAATTTAACTTACATATCATTTTATAAGTTTATTATAAATTATTATTATTATTTTATGTTATTTATTTATATATAATTTATGCTTATAGATTATATATTAAATTCATATTATTATTTTGTATATACAAATTATTGAGGTTAGATTAAATCATTTATTATAAATAAATAAATATTTAATTTTTATAGTACATAAAATCATAAATGAAGAATATAATTTATTTAACATTATTAATTAAAAGTAAATATTAATTATATAATAAAAAATTATTAAAAAAATCTATTTTAAAATAGATAGTGTGTGTTATAAACTTAGGAGTTAAGAAGCAAAACTTTAACTTTTTTAGTCCCACATCATTTGAGGAACTTTATCTTGATAATGTTTTTACTTTATATTACCTTTTGAATTAGAATCTAATAATATCTCACTTAAAGTGATAATGCCTTGTGAAATATTAAGTTAGAATTTTTTTAATTTAAAATTAAATTGCAAATATTACTTAATATTTTAATATAGTTTATATAAATATTCAAATAATTTCAAAATAAAACTAGCTGGTTCAAGATCGGTTCAGTTGTTTGTCGGTTGAATCGGTGATTTTGCTTAATTCTGGATTCGATGCAGAGACGATTTTTAGGATGAATTAGTTTAAACAATGAAAATTAAACCATCCATTTCAATCCCACAGTAATATTGTCAGCCCCGTCACCCTTAAGACATTGCTTGCAAAGTAAATCACCCATCATAATTTTCTTATCGGTCCCCTGGTACCCTGTTAACTTCTTTATTAATTCAATCACCTTCCATACACCGGTAGCGTCTTTATCATGAATCCCTTATTGTGATTTTCTTATCGGTCTGCAGATCCTATAAGTGACATTTCATTTCTTCATCTTTCACTTGCCATGGATCCCATCTAGTGAGATTATATCTTGGCATGCTCGTTTCTTTTGCACTTACAAGACGTTGATCCATCAATTCTAGTCATAACAAGATTTCATCGTGACTTCCTTGTCTCTTCAACATTGATGATAATTTGGGGTGTCTAATGAGGGTCAGGAGATTATGTATGTTATGAAGTTTACATCTTAAATATATATAAATGGTATAATTTTGAATGTTATGTATATACAATGTGAAAGTTTGTGTTGGTCATTAGACCTTTTAGAATTGTCCCAAGGCTAATCAAGATGGGGTGAATTGGTTATTTAAAAATTCGTAGATTTTTGAAATCTTTTTAGAAAATTAAATCAATGACTATAAAATATTCAATTTTTTAAAGTAATTATTATCACAAAATTTTTTACCATAATTTTAAATACAAAAATATAAAAATGCTTGAAAAATAAATAACAAAAGAAGAATACTAAATTTTATAGTGGTTCGATCAAACTTGACCTACATCCACTCCTTCGAGTCTCCTTCTCAAGATATTGCACTAAATAATAGTAACTCTTCTTTTGCCCCTACAGCAAGGTGAAGAAGCCCTTATAAACTCTCTTACACCAACTTGGTGCGACAGAGAATCGTCGCCTTTTACACTCTCCAAGTGATGGCAGCATACCTTCACATCTTTTTTTATCCTCGTGGTGAAGGAAGAGTACCCAGATCTAATGTTGAAGATCTACTCCCAAGAGCCTCCAAAGAAGATGGGCATAAACTTAAAGAAGACAAAGAGATCCTCACTTTGCGTAATCTTGTGAATCCCTTGTAATTCCCCTTCATTAGATCTCTCACTCTTCACTCTTAAAATTTCTCCCAAACAAACTCACAATTGTCACTCTTAAGAGAATTTCACACCTAAAGGATTATTGGATAATTTGTAGGACTCTTTATATAGAAAATACGTGAAAACCATTCAAAAATTGATTTTTTCCAAGAGAACCGCCCTACGATCATACTGTATGATTGTGGATTGTCCGGTATGAACAGTTTAAAAAGAAAGGCTTTGTTTGGTACAACCTTAGATGAATTCAGTTTCATACACTGTCAGTCGTCTGTACGAATTAAGATTGTACTATATAAATAGTTCAAAAAATAAATATGTTTGTTCGGTACGATTTGGTACGAGCCTAATTTTGTACAATATTAGTCATCTGTATTAATTTATATCATATTGTACGAACAGTTCAAAAATGAATGTGTTCATTCAGTACGATTTGGTACAAATCTAATTTGGTACTCTGTTAGTCGTCTATACGAATTAAGATCGTATTATATGAATAGTTCAAAAAATGAATGTGTTCGTTCAGTATGATCTATTATGAACCTAATTTTGTATTATGTCAGTCATCTATACGGATTCACATTGAATAGTACGAATAATTTAGAAATTCAAGACATGATTTGATTAACTAGTTCAAAAAATGAATGTGTTCGTGTAGTACTGCATTCTGGAGAAAAATACATGTCAAATCATATATTATGATTAGATATCATATAACACGAACATTTTTAAAAAAATATCACACTCCCCCTGTGTGTGTGCACAGTTATTCAATTACAATCACACTTGCTCAAACTCAAAAAATAAAAATAGAGTTATACATACTCTATTACATGAAATCTTTTTTACCCTATCTTAAAGTCTACAGTAATCTGGGGTAGTATATAATTTTTTTGAAATATTAGTATACATGAAAACAAATAAAAATATCTAATATATGCTAGAAGAAATAATAACATCATAATAATAATATTTTATTATCATAAAAAAATTGTAATCTTAATCTTAATTCCTGATTTGCAATAATCTTTCCATTTTTTATGATGATAAAAATACTTATTATTTGAATTACAAATTAAAGTTCTTTTCTCCTAAGCTTCCCCCTAATGAGCGAAAATTAAAAATCATGGGGATGGAAAAAAAATTCATCCCCATCTTTTTATTTTGATTTTTATAAAACAAATACAAAACTAAAAAAATATTAAACAAACATAAAATAAAACACAAGATATACATAAAATAAATACTACTAAAAAACACAAAACACCAAAACAACCAAAACACAAATACAGGAGATTAGAAGAGTTCAAACAAACCTAAACTACCTCCTCCTTTTGACATCAGCAAAAAGAAGAAAGAAGACAAAATATCTCCTGAATATGAAAGATATTATGGATGAATAAAAAAATCAATAAGAAAAAAAAATTTAAAATTTTGCAAGACCAACTTTAAATTCCTGATGCCAACTCTTTATAAACTCATATTTTAAATCAAATGATAAATAAGATAAGCATAGTTGATCAGATTTAATATTTGTTCTAAAAAGTAGAAATCTCAAATAGAATAATTATCATAAAATAATTGAATAAGAATAAAATATTTTTAAATTCAATAGTTGAAATGATTATTAAATGTATGAATTTTTAAGAATTAGAGATATAGATGAAAGAATTAAATGTAGCGTGAGCTCATTTTATATCTTTTTATCAACATATTAAATTCCTCATACCATACTATTGCAAATCTGGATTCAATGAGTATAATTTTGATGATAAAAAATATTTCTAACATTCATGTTTCCTTACTACTGTTACTTCTGAACATCTATTTTGGTTGCCATGCTACTAACTATTTAGGTCCACAAGGTCAATTGCAAATCAAGTCTACTCAAGATTGGGTCGATTAGGACTGAGTCAGTCTATAAGTGCATGTATTTCTAGTGATTTTTTCTTTTATTGAGTCAAATAAATGTAATAAGATGGATCATGATGCTAAGTAACCTTGCAAACACACACATATAGGAGGAGAAATTTTGTAGGTTCAAGATTTTTTCTATTTTTTATCTTATCATACAAGATGATCCAAAAATGTCCTGGATGATTAGTTAAAAATAAAAACTCTAATTAGGGCATCTATATTAAGTCATCCAAATTAAGCAAATCATCATAAATGATCTTTTATATTGCCCTGGATGATATGCTCAAATTAGAAAATCTCAGACGCCAAACTCATTTAAGCAAGGGTTTATATTTAAAATTTTGTTCTAATCATACAAGACGATCCTATATCATCTTGGATAATTCATTATAATCACGCCTAAATTAGTCAGATAATTAAGAAAAATAATTAAGGTTAGATTGATCGATCATATCATCCCGAACGATCGTAGCATGGTCCAAGATGATCAGTAAGAAAAACCTTAGCCATCTCCTGAATCACCTGGATGACCAGAACGATATGTAATCCCTAATTTTGAATTAATCGTATAGTGAGATCCATGAATCGGCATGGATGATAAGTTATATTTATTCATCATCCAACATGTATCTCTTGGACGACCAAAACAATTTACTCGATGATAAACCTTGATTTTGAACTAATCATACATGACGATCCAAGAATCATTCTGGATGATAAGTTATATTTCTTCATCGTCAAACATGTATCTCCTAGAAGAACAGAATGATGTGCTGAATAATATATATAATTTTGAACTAATCATATAGGATGATGTCCACATCATCCTAGACGATCAGAACAAACTATGTATTCTAATCATCCAGCCCTCCCAGATCATCCTAGCTGAAAAGGGCTTAAATACACTGATCATATAAGATGATAGGTCGATCATCCTTGATAATCTTTGGTGGCATGATGCAAATTAGGGCAATTTTTAAGCCATTCTTTATAAGATCTCTTGATTATAATTGAGATGATTTTTTGTTGCTTTCCTGACTTAAGAGAGCTTAGAGAAGGAGATGGAGAGGTTGGGAGAGAGAGAGAATCTTGTGAGGGGAAGTTTATGAGGTGTTCACAAAGGTTTCTCCAAGTAAGAATTTGAGTCATCTTCTCCATTCGTCACCCTTGGCTCCTTGGTGGCTTTAGGAAGGTCTTCTTCAGTAATCGATCAAGGTTCTCTTCCTACTTTAATGAGTTCGGGAAAGGCTTCTCAGCCTTGCTATAGGAGCAAAAGGAGAGTCACTGTGTTTAGTGTAATATATGGAGGAGAGGCTCTAGGGAGTGGACGTAGGTCAAGTTGACCCAACCACTATAAAATATGATATGTTCTTTCTATATTATTCCTGCACTTTATTTTTTGCATATTAATTTTTTTGGTCGATTGTGTTTATTTCAAAATATTCAAAAAAGTTTTAAAAAGTTTTTTACTTTGCATTTAAGAATTTTTAAAACTTCCAATTCACCTCCCCTCTTAGTTAGTCTCGGGCTAATTCATAAGGGCTTAACAACCTTAATGAACTTTCACATACAACTGCATATTTTTTGAATTTGAACTAGATTTAGCGAATATTACATCTTTTCAGGTTGGGCTCATTTTATGCCTCTTTTCAAATTTAGCACACTTTGTTCATCTTTTGATATTTTATTTTTTCCACAATGTAAATCAGCAAATCTTAGCTTGTGTAATTATCTTCCAAATAAAAAAAAACTTTCTCATATAAGGAAGAATAAACCATAAAATAAAACTCAATAGATAACAATAAAATCAACACATTAAACAAAAAAATAAAAGAAAAATAAGCCATAATTTTTGTAATAATTATAACTATAAGATAAATGTCTATTAAAACATGAAGTTGATCTGCACTTCTAAATCTAATTATAATTCGATTTAAAGTTTAAGTTAAAAAAAATCTAAGGAGATAACGTTAGGATGCAAATAATTTAAAATTTTCATCCTTTAGATCAACATTCTAGATTAGTCAATAATAACTCATCGACACTTTAAGAGAGGGAAAGAAAGAAGAAAAATCAATAATAACCAAACTCCTTTTTTTTAAATAACATAGATTCAAATATAAAGAAAATACAACAATCTCAAATAAAAAACAACTAAATGCAACATTATAAAAACAAAATAACAAAACATACAACAATTAACAACCAAACTAAAAACTCGAAGGATCTTGATCTAAAGGAGGTTGTGGAAGACTAAACTGGGTAAAGTAGTTATTGATGGTAGCTACTTGAGTATTGAGTGAGTCAAACTATCCTCTAACCCAACTCATATCTTAATTATATCTATAGACCTATTGATCCAAACAAGTTTGAACATGATCAAATATTTGATCTATATGAGATTCGAGGCGATCAAATCTCTAGATCAACACTTAGTAGAATTGATGCTCAGATCTAGGAGTAGGTGCAGGTACTAGAGCAGGTCCTCCTTCATCAATTTCATCTCCCTCATCCCCTTGATCCCGATGGGAAAGAATGCGAATTGAAGCATTAGTAAAATAGACAAGCAGATTATTAAGGGGATCAGAATAAATAAGATTGTGTTTCTTTTCAAGAATGTAAGTAATCAATTATCCTAAAGCCACATTCTTCTTCCTTCTAGTGGCAGGGAGTATGATGCTAGTGAGATTATTAATGTAGTTCATAATCAACTAGGCTTCATCAATTAGAGTGTTTTACAAAATGTAGTATGTTATTATACTAAGCAAAGGTGTGATATTGATTCGATCACTAGTTTTAGGAATAATGGAGGTTTTTAAAATATGTTGGATGATTTTGGCATTTTGGATTAAGGTATGAATAAGGGGTAAGTGTTGGATTGAAGGTATACCCGTAAGAGTTTGATTGAGGGCAGACCAATCAAAATCACTTCTTAAAGTCATAGAATATGCCATAACTCCTTCAATTATAAGATGTAAAACAATGCCAAAATCCTCTTTAGTGATCTCAACTCATTGATAGAAGACATACGAGGGCATTATGGTGTTGTTTTCCCTCATTCTCAAATTGGTGAGAAAATAATAAAAGGTGTTAGAGTGAAAAGTGTAGATCAATGTGAGAATGAAATAAAACTACATGGAATCAAAGAGAGGCATAATTGGAAAATTTATGTCTTCTTGAATAAGAAAATGGAAAGGAGTAATCTTTGCTTGAACAAACTAATTGTATGCTTGTTCATTTTCTCTTGAAAGAAAATTATCATCTCGTTCAATATGAGATGAACTCCCTTTGGTCTAAGATACTCGCTTTCTTTCTCTTGCCATTTGAAAAGGGTTGAACATAAGGATTGAATGTGGAATAGATTGTGTAGAAATTCAAAGAACAGCTTCCATTTTATAGAAATCGGACAATTTTGTACAATATAAAATTGAGTTTATACATATGATTTTGAACTTTGTATAGTATGAACTTGGGTTCGTACATACGAATAAAAATGATCAAGAATAATTATTATAGCGAAATGTCTTTTTTTGTAAAGTTACATTCTCGATGAGTCATTTCGTATGACCTTTAACTAAATCTGATCGTACAGACGAACAAGATTTCGTATGAGACAATTTTATCAATAATGATCGTACCTACCGATTGAATTTTTCAACATATAAACTAACAATAGGATCGTATAGACAAATATGTGATCTTCCAGCATAATGTTCGAACAATAACCGTTTTAAGCCCTAAGTTAATTCATTCTTGAAAGCCCACCATATTCATACAGATGAATAATTGAAGCTTTATACACACGATGAGGAGTTTGTACTATATGATTACCATATAAAGATATCAAATTTTTATCTATATAACTCTAAAAAGAAATCAAATTAAATCTGAAGAATTTGTATAGTAAAAAAGTGGTTCGTACAATATGAATGGAAATAATTTTAGATTTTCACATGATGATTAAGATACTTTTCTAAAACAAATCAAATAAGATCCATAAAATATTAAAAAAAAAACAATCAAAGAAAAAATCAATAAAAAGAAAGAGAAGTACAAATAGAATAAACCAAAAATAGAGAAAAAACATAAACAACCAAACCATAAACAAAGAATAAATGACAATCTCAAACACACAAAAAAAAACATCATAATTACATTTTACAAATTATAATTTTCAAGCATGAATATTAATAACACCCAATCTGATTCTTAAGGTGCTGAAAGTTTCAAAAACTAATGATTTTGTGAAAATATCTACAAGTTGATTTTTAGTAGCTATATGATATAACTCAATTTCTCCTTTAGTGACATGGTCCCTAATGAAGTATGTCTTATGTCTATATGCTTAGTCTTGGAGTGTAAGATTTGATTTTTTTGAAATATAAATGACACTTATATTATCATAGAAAATTGAAATAGTATCAATTGAAAACCCTAAATCCATAAGTTGTTGTTTTAACCAAATAAATTGTGCCACACAACTTTCTAAGGCTATATATTCAGCTTCAATTGTAGAAAGGGCTACTGAATTATATATTCTGTTATACCAAAAAACTAAAGAGTTTTTAATAAATTAATAAGTTTTAGAAGTACTTTTTCGATCAACCCTACATCCTGCAAAATCTGAATTATAATATTCAATGATTTTTAAAGAAGTGTTGCTCATAGGATATCAAATCCTTAAATTATGAGTTCCCAAAAGATATATCAGAATTCTTTTAACAACAATCAAATAGGATTCTTTTTGATCAACTTGAAATCTAGCACAAAGACAAACACTAAACAAAATATCAGGTATGCTAGAAGTTAAATAATGTAATTATCCAATTGTCCTTCTAAATTTTTTTTTATCAATAGATTTGCTTTTAGAGTCTTTATCTAATTGAATTGAGAAACTCATTGGTGTACTCATTAGTTTAGTTTTATCCATTTCATACTTCTTAAGGATATCCTTAATATATTTTGACTAACTAAGAAATATGTCATCCTCTTTCTATTTTATTGCTAAAACCAAGAAAATAACTCAAGTCTCCCATCAAACTCATTTCAAATTCCTAAATATTATATTTGAAAAGTCATCACAAAGATTTTTATTAGAGGATTGAAAGAAAATATCATCAATATAAATTTGAATAATGAGAATATCATATCCTACTATTTTTTATGAAGAGCGTGGTGTTTACACTCCCTTTAGAAAATGATCTTTCTAGTAGGAATGTGCTTAGCCTTTCATACCATGCCCTAGGTGCATATTTTAGTCCATATAATACTTTCTTCAATTTAATTATATGATTAAGAAAATGTGAGTTTTCAAAATATGGAGGATACTTAATATAAACATCTTATTTAATCAACCCATTCAAAAAGGCATTTTTAACATCCATTTAAAATAACTTAAATCTTTTAAAATAGGTAAAGGCTAGAAGCACCCTTTTTTCTTTAAGTCTGACTATAAGGGCCAAACTCTCCTCAAAATTAATTCATTTTATTTGATTATACTAATTGGACACCATTCTTTCCTTATTTCTAACCACTACACCTGAATCAATCATTTTATTTTTGAAAATCCACTTAGTTGCAATAACACTTTAATTTTTAGGTCTCTCTACTAACTCCTATTGACTTCATTTTTGTATGAGGTTACTAAGACCCACTTGGGTTTATTCCTGGTGACCTAATGATTGGAAAGTTGGAAAGTGTCTACTTCCTTATTATATAGGTTTTAGGTAAGGCCCAATTCAATCCTTATCAAATTCAACTCCACCCTTTAATTACATCCCTCATCTAGCTTCCTATAAACCTTTAATCACACTCCAATCCCATCCTATCATCAACAAACATCTCTTTGATTATTTATGACATTGATAATTCACTTCCAACCATACAAATCCAAAACCCAATCCAATTCCAAAATTTTAAATCAAATCCAAGGGCTAAGGACTAAGGTTCTAAAACCCTTTCGAGGAGAATTTTCAAATATTATGGAACCCAGACTAATGACCTTTGATTTAGGGTATATTAATTACATATTGTTTAAGCATATCTCTAGTACTAACCCTCCTAATTTGAGATCATTTGGAGGTCTTTAGCGCCATAGGCCAAATTGATTTTTGAAGGCTACAAAACCTATAAATATTTACAACATGTGCCACTAGACATGTCATATAGTAGAATTCGACCTTGTGACCCCTTCCAAACCTTCCAACCATATAAATGAACTTTATTATGACCTCTTGACCACAAAACTACACTTTTATGCCTCCAGTTTAACCCAGTGTTGACTAGGGGTCAAAATGATCAAAATGCCCTTTAATGGGGTTTTTTGTCTTTTCCCTAAAAATCCAATATTCACCCCCTCTCTTGGTTAGCCTCAAGCTAATTCATAAGGGCTTAACATCTCTAATAAACTTTCAAGTGGAATTAGAGCAGGATTCATAAAATTGAGTTTTTAAAAACTTTTAAATTTTGATCCATGACTAACTTCGATAATCGTAATACTACGGAAAGATATTCTATTATCCGGCCACCTTTATTTGATAACATACCTTTTAGTTTTTGAAAAACTCGCATATCCACTTTTTTATAATCAATTGACTATCGCATGTTGATGCTTGTTAAGGATTTATATTCACCACCAACTCGTGAAATTAATTGCATAAAAATTGAACTTCTTTTTACTGAATGGACTTTTGATGATAAGAATTTAAAATAACTTAATGTAAATTGCTTAAACCATTTTTTGTGTGCTTTGAAATCTGAAGATTGCATGAGCGTCTCAACCTGTGTAACTGGTAAAGGAATATGGGATAAATTGTATATTACTTTTGAAGGAATAAATGAAGTTAAGCTATCTAGGTTAAATATCTTACTGCATGACTATGAAATTTTTCGTACAAAACCTACTGAATCAATATCTAACATGTATACTAGGTTTACTCAAATTGTTACCTCACTGCATGCCTTAGGAAGAGAGCTAACTAACAATGAAAAAGTTAATAAAATTTTGAGATGCTTGCCTTCTTCTTTTAATGCTAAGATTACTACAATTATTGAATCTAATAATTTGAATACTTATTCTATTGATAACTTGGATCACTCATTGCTTACGAGCAAGGAGTGAACTAAAGATAACTTTTGATGTAGGTAAGTGAAAGAAGGAGAAAATTGTGGTGCTGAAAGCTAACGATATGAATACTAATTCTTCCATGTCAGAAAGTGATGATGTTGCATTAATCACTAGGCAATTCAAAAGCTTTCTAAGGAAGAAACATAACCACCATTAGAAATGGAACAAATGTAAAGGTAGCAAAAATTTTAAGAATTCTTTTTATATGGTTTGTTTTGAATGTAGGAAGCTTGGAATTGTTAAACCTGATTGTCTAACTCTTAAGGCACACCCAAATAAGAAGAAGGGTGAGGAGAAATCCAAGTTCATGAAGGACAAGAAGTGGTTTTAAAAGCCGTTCTGGGTAGATTCTGCATCTGACTCTTCTAAGCCTGAAGCTGAGGAGGAGAATGCACACTTGTGCATGATAGCGGACAATCATCTTATTCAGTCTGACCAAGAAGAGATATGTGAACTAATGTACAGTCAATTATTTAAAGTTTTTGAACAAATTAATGCATCATATATGAAACTTAAGAAATTGCATGCTAGCCTGAAATTGAAATTATAAAATTTGCAAAAAGAGCATGAAGTTTTACTTAAAAATTACTCTACACTTGATAACAATCATATGTAAATACTCAATAAGTTTGATGAGTTAAATAAAAATCATTCAAAGTTGGTCATTGAGCATGATTCATTAAAGCATCCCACACAGTACTTGAAAATGATTTAAAAATATATATTGATGAATCTATGCATAGGAAACACTATTTAAAAGATGATAATGCCATTTTAGAAAGTGCTAACTCAATATTTAAAGTTGAATTGAATGCACTTAAGAAAAATAGGAATACACTCACACCTGAACAATTTTTCAATCCTGATCCAAAGCCCAATATTTTGAAATCTAGGAAGATGCACTAGAACCCGAGTAGATTAGTAAAATATTTTCTTGGTGTTAGATATTTTTCATGTGGCATACTAGAACACATTTCACACATTTATACTTTTCATTATAGTATATATTGGGTGTGGAAATCCAAATTGCATGACTCACATCTTAACACACATGCATCACATTCTTTTTTCTATAAGGACCCAAATGTCACAACCCAACCCGGTCGGAATGAATCCCATCGCGTTGTGTCGCGACGGATAACCCCAAGATCTAGCTTTGGAATTTGTTTTCGGACTTTCTTCCAATACATAAGGAAAATACAAAACCACAGAGCTTATACAAACATCCAAATATACAATAACTCATCCACAAAAGTATTTCTTTCTTCTCATTCTTCAAAGTAATTATATACATTATAATTAATGGCTATAAATAGGAAGAACATAATAAAAAAGTCATGACTGTACAAAAATCAAAAGTACAAAAATACCTATGACTTCAAATCAGATCCTGAACGGCCAATCCAAACCTTCCTTCCCTTTCCCAGAACCTGAAAACCATGAAGATAACCATAGTGAGCTAATAGCTCAACAAGACTACACTAGTCGATCTTATTTTTCAGATTCTCACATTCCAAAATAATTCCCATAAACTACAAAATAGTTTATTCAAATATTCATTAGAAATACAGATATACAAACAGAATTCAGACAATCGTACAGAAATCAGATAATTAGATAGAATTCAGATATTCGTATAGAACAGATAATCATACATAATTAAATAACAAATACAGAAGAACTGAATCAAATTCGTATCACAGAATTATTCAAATCATATTTCAGATCACATTTTAAATCAGATTTCTAAGCACATTTCAAATCACATATCCCTGACCCAGATAAAATCTCAAAGGATTCTGGCCCCTTATGCCTCACTTCCCTGACACAAATAGAATCTCAAAGGATTTTAGCCCCTTATGCCTGCCTTTGTTTTTACAGCACCAGAACATATCAGATATACAAAATTATCAGATCATAATTCATTTTCATATTCTCGGACCCAGACAGAATCTCAAAGGATTCTGACCCCTTATAGTTCCCTTCTAATATCATTCAAATCACATCAAACATCAATTCATATAAAATTCAGTTAAATTAGATTTGTATCAGAATATCGTTAGAGAGTATAACAGCATACAACAGAAATTCAACGGATCAAAAATTCACAATTTTAAAAAATTACCAAATTACCAGAGATAGTGTAAAACATCATTTCAATACTTTTTTATTGTACTGAAGCAATATTTTTTGACATTCAAATAATTTTCTATTTGATAAAAACCTCACATAATTCAAAATACCTGGTGCTAAATTTCTAGAAAATACTCAAAACATGCAAAATCATAATCTCTATGACATGCCAAAAGTTACGCAGTAAAAGTTTTACCGGTGCAAAGTTATACCTGTTTTTCGCTAACGGAAAATAAATTTGAAATATAAAATTTGTCAAAAATCACGTTTCTGAAAATTGAGAAAGGCAATAATGTGCCTTACCTCGAGTCGATCAACTTTCTCAAATGCGGCGACGAACGAAAATGAACTGAAGTCACCAAAAACCCAACTTTTCCTCCTTTTCCTCTTCCCTTTCTTTCTCCTTGGTTTTCTCTCTCTTCCAAAAAAAATGATGTAGATATTTAATGGCTGAGATATTTTCCCTGATCATTTGAACGATATTCGCAGTTCGTCCTGGGATGATCTCCTTGGTTTATTCACAAACAAAGTTCGTACGAACGAAATTTGCTCTTCGTACATGGACGATCTCCTCGGGTTGCCATCGTACGAACGACGATCAATTTCGTCCCTGGATGAAGCTCTCTTTCTAAAAGCTTTCAACTGTTCGTCTCGGATGAACCCAACTTCGTACGGATGAACTTGGAAGGAAAAATCCAAAACAAACCAGAACATGAAAAAAAAGGGTTTTTACAATCTACCCACCTTAAGAAAAATGTCATCCTCGACATTCCCAAAGCAAAACTAAGTCAGAACAGACTTGGATACAACTATTTCATATCTAATTCCTTCTCCCAAGTAGTCTCTCTGGCCGTTCTGAACTTCCCCTGAACCTTAACCCTAGGAATCTATTTACATCTCAGCTTTCGCACATCATAAGCCAAAATCTTTTCAGGCTCTTCTCTATACTGCAGATTTGCCCGAACTTCAATGTCAGCAGAAAGTTTCTTTATAGAATCAGATATCCACTTTCTCAAAGAAGATACATGAAATATGTTATTTACATCAGACATCTGATCAGGCAATAATAATCTGTAAGCAGAATTACCAACTCTTTCAATGATCTCAAAAGGTCTGACATACCTTGGACTAAGTCTGCTTACTCTTCAAAATATACTAACACCTTTCATCGGACTGACCTTGATATACACAAAGTCACCAAACTGAAATTCAACCAAGTGCTTCTGATTGTAATTCTTCTACTGTCTATACTGTGCGGATTTCAATCTTTCCTTAATTGGATTAATTTTCATAATAGCATCATCTACAAAAACTGAACACATCACTTGTCTATCTCCCACCTCTATCACAGTCAAAGGAGTTCTATACTTTCTACCATACATAGCTTCATAAGGTGCTATGCCAATGCTTGATTGATAACTATTATTATATACAAATTCTATCAGTGGGGAATGATCTTCCCAACTGCCTCCAAAATCCAAAATACTTAATCTCAGAAGATCTTCCAGTACCTGAATAGTCCTCTCAGACTATCCATCAGTCTGCAAATGAAAAGCTATACTGAAATGTAACTTCGTGCCCAAACCTTGCTGAATACCTTTCAAAAGTCTAGAAGTAAATCGTCCATCCCAATCCGATACAATCACTTTCGGCACACCATGTAATCTGACAATTTCTTTAACATAGATCTGAGCTAACTTATCCACCGGATCCATCTGTCTGATTGGAAGAAAATGTGTGAACTTTGTCAGTCGATCAACAATCACCCAAATAGCATCATGCCCTTGCCTCGATCTGGGGAAACTCATAACAAAATCTATGGTCACCTCCTCCCACCTCCACTCAGGGATAGACAACGACTGCAAAAGACCTCCCAGTCACTGATGTTCTGCTTTCATTAACTGACAAGATTCGCATTTCAAAACAAACTCTGCTATATCCTTTTTCATTCCAGGCCACCAAAACTAGCTTTTCATATCTCCGTACATCTTACCACTTCTTGGATGAATAGTATAGCTTGAATAATGAGCTTCGTGCAAAATATTTTTCCTCAGATCTCCAGACATAGGAACCTACAGCCTATTCTTACAGAAAATAATATCAAAATCAGAAATTATGGTTCAGATTTCTTACCAGACTTGATCTTATCAATCAACTTCAAATATTCAGCATCTGACTTTTGAGCTTTATGAATCTTTTCCTCTAAAGAGGGTTGAATACTCATCTGAGTCATTATACCAGAATCAGTAGGAGATATTACCTCCAACTGTAATCTTTCATATCCCATATTAGATACTCATCAGAAATGAGCTGTATACATGACAATCTATAAGACTTCCTACTCAGAGCACTGCTACCACATTAGCCTTACCAGGCTGATACTGAATAGTCAGATCATAATCCTTGATCAACTCAAGCCATCTCATTTGCCTCAAATTTAAATCCTTCTAAGTGAATATGTACTTCATACTCTTATGATCTGTGAAAATCTTACACTTGACGCCATACAAGTAATGATGCCAAATCTTCAGAGCAAATACAATAGCAGCCAATTCCAATTCATGCGTTGGGTAGTTCTTTTCATGTGGTTTCAACTGTCTTGAGGTATAAGCTATTACCCGGCTATGCTGTATCAGAACATATCCCAAACCTTTCTGTGAAGCATCACTGAATACCTAAAATTCTTTTGTATCAGATCGAAGTGCTAACACTGGAGCAGAAGTCAAACAATCCTTTAATCTCTGAAAACTAGCTTCACACTCCGGTGTCCAAACAAAAGCTACTGACTTCTGAGTCAGTCTCGTCAAAGGTGCTGAAATATGAAAAATCCTTTCACAAAAAAAAAAACTTTCTATAATACCCGCCATACCCAAGAAACTACGTATCTCAAACATCGTAGTAGGCCTTGGCCAATTAGCAACTGCTTGAATTTTCTGGGGATCAATAAAAATACCTTCACCGCTCACTACGTGTCCTAGAAAAGAAATGCTCTTCAGCCAGAATTCACACATAGAGAATTTTGCATACAACTGATGTTTCCTCAGAGCCTCTAACACTCTTCCTAATTGTTTAGCATGTTCTTCCTCAGAAGTAGAATACACCAGAATATCGTCTATAAAAATGATCACAAACTGATCCAAGAAATCTTTGATTACTCTATTCATCAGATCTATAAAAATAGCAGGTGCATTAATTACCCCAAAAGGCATGACCAAAAACTCGTAGTGTCTATACCGAGTACTGAAAGCTATTTTCATCACATCTGCTTCTCTCACCTTCACTTGATAGTAACCAGATCTCAAAACAATCTTCGAGAATACAGAAGATCCAACAAGCTGATCAAACAGATCATCAATTTGTGGCAACGGATACTTATTCTTGATTGTGACTTTATTCAAATCTCGGTAGTCAACACACATACGTATTGTACCGTCCTTTTTCTTCACAAATAGAACAGGTGCTCCCTAAGGAGAAACATTCGGACGTACAAATCTTCTATCAACCAACTCTTGAAGCTGGACTTTCAATTCTGCAAGTTCCTTCGGTGCCATTATATATAGAGATTTAGATATCGGAGTTGTACCTAAAAATACATCAATATAAAACTCAACATCTCTGTCCGGAGGTAAA
This sequence comes from Dendrobium nobile, assembly GCA_022539455.1. Lineage (NCBI taxonomy): Eukaryota > Viridiplantae > Streptophyta > Magnoliopsida > Asparagales > Orchidaceae > Dendrobium > Dendrobium nobile. The sequence continues at coordinate 30,502,826 of CM039728.1, read as the reverse complement.
CCAACCAACTTCTAAGAAAATACATCTGAAAAGTCTCGAACTACCGGGATATCGAAAATATAACTCACTTCCATATTCATATCCCGTACTGATGCCAGAAATACTATACAACCCTTCTTCCATAATCTTCTTACTTTCAACACAGAAATCAAATAGGATAAAACACCTTTTAATCCTTGGAATACACATCTTTCACCATCCATAAATAAAGTAACTTGCTTTTTCAAGTACTCAATTTGAGCCCCATATAAACTCAGCCAATTCATACCCAAAATAACATCATACAAAGAAATCGACAGCAAAATCAAACAAGACTTCCACTTCTTTCTAGATATTTCAATCTCACATAAACAAAACTTTCTAGTTATCAAATTATTTCTATCCAGTAAAATAACAGAAAATGAAACAGGTAATATAACTGAAGCCAATTGCAAAGCATCAAAATAGTGCTCAAAAATAAATGAATGACTAGATCCAGAATCAAATAAAACACGACAGGGGTGCTCAAAAATATAAATCATACTTGTCACCACATATAGAGCATCTCTAGCCTCTTGCTGATTTAAACTGTACACACCTGGCAAAACTGGAGCTGGAGCTACCAAACTATTAGGCTCCCTCTGATTACCATTGGGTGGTCTCCTTGCCATAGAAAAGTCTCCTATATTTGTTGTCTTGTAGAAGGGGGTACAAACCAAGATCTAAACACTTCAGAAAATTCTTCCCATGTAATCAGAGAGTTCAATTTACCTTGAAATTTCTCCTCCTATTGACCCATCCACCAACGCTCTGCTTCACCATCCAATAAAAAAACTACTAATGGTACCTTTCTATTAAGAGGACATTGCATACTATCAAATATCTTTTCCAATCTTCTCAACCAATCCTTAGCTACTCTGCGCTCAATAGTGCCCTCGAACCTTGGAGGCTTTAATCTTAGAAGCATTTATAGATGCCTATATACCTCTTCTGATGTCACATCATAAACTCTATTCTACATCTCGTTCATCATCTGAGCTACCAATATAGCAAATTGAGAAATTGTATATGAACCAACTACTGGAGCAAAACTGTTTATAGGAGCTGCCTGACTAGCACTCTGCCCATCAGTCATATTCGGGTCTGATGGATCCATAATCACACAGAATTCACAACTATGCACATGCACATAAAACATAATAATAAAAATCCAAACGGACCCAAAAAAACCCCACCAGACTTATTATTTTCTATAGCTCTCTCTTATGATCCAAATTCTAAAACTATAGCTCTGATACCACTATAATTGTCACAATCCAACCCGATCAGAAAGAATCCCATCACGTTGTGTCGCAATGGATAACCCCAAGATCTAGCTTTAGAATTTGTTTTTAGACTTTATTCCAATACATAAGGAAAATACAAAGCCACAGAGCTTCTACAAACATCCAAATATACAATAACTCATCCACAAAAGTATTTCTTTCTTTTCATTCTTCAAAGTAATCATATACATTATAGTACATGGCTATAAACAGGAAGAACAGAACAAAAAAAGTCATGATTGTATAAAAATCAAAAGTACAAAATACATATGACTTCAAATCAGATCTTGAATGGCTAGTCCAAAACTTCCTTCCCTTTCCCAAAACCTAAAAACCATGAAGATAACCACAGTTAGCTACCAGCTCAGCAAGACTACACTAGCCGATCTAAATTTTCAGACTCTCACATTCCAAAATAATTCCCAGAAACTACAAAAATAGTTTATTCAAATATTCATCAGAAATTCAGATATACAAACAGAATTCAAAAAATCATACATAAATTAGATAATTAGATATAATTTAGATATTCGTATAGAATAAATAATCATATATAATCAAATAACAAATACAGAAGAACTGAGTCAAATTCGTATCATAGAATCATTCAAATCATATTTCAGATCATATTTTAAATCAGATTTCAAAGCACATTTCAAATCACATATCCCTGACCCAGATAAAATCTCAAAGGATTCTGGCCCCTTATGCCTCCCTTCCTTGACACATATAGAATATTAAAGGATTCTGGCCCCTTATGCCTCCCTTTGTGTTTACAACACCAAAACATATCAGATATACAGAATTATCAGATCAGAATTCATTTTCATATTCTCGGACCCAAACAGAATCTCAAAGGATTCTAGCCCCTTATAACTCCCTTCTGATATCATTTAAATCACATCAAACATTAATTCATATCAAATTCAAAGAAATCAGATTCGTATCAGAATATCGTCAGAGAGTATAACGACAAACAACATAAATTCAACGGATCAGAAATTTACAGTTTCAAAAAATTACCAATTACCAAAGATAGTATAAAACATCATTTCTAGACTTTTATTGTACTGAAGTGATATTTTTTGACATCTGGATAATTTTTTATTTGATAAAAACCTCACAGAATTCAAAATACCCAGTGCAAAATTTTCAAAAAATACTCAAAACGTGCAAAATCATAATCTCTACGACATACCAAAAGTTACGTGATAAAAGTTTTACCAATGCAAAGTTATACCCGTTTTTCACCAACGAAAAACAAATTTGAAATAGAAAATTCGTCAAAAAACACGTTTCTAAAAATTGTGAAAGGCATAATGTGTCTTACCTCGAGTCGATCAACTTTCCCAACTACGACGACGGACGAAAACCAACTGAAGTCGCCCAAAACCCAACTTTTCCTCTTTCTTTCTCTCTCCTCAGCTTTCTCTCTCTTCCAAAGAAAATGAAATAGATATTTAATGGCTGAGATATTTTCCCTAATCATCCGGATGATATTCGCAGTTCATCCCAGAATGATCTCCTCGGTTTGTTCATAAATAAAGTTCGTACGAACGAAATTTGCTCTTCATATAGGGACGATCTCCTTGGGTTGCCATCGTATGAACGATGATCAATTTCATCCCTGGACAAAGCTCTCTGTCTAAAAGCTTTTAACTTTTCGTCCCGAACGAACCCAACTTCGTATGGACGAACCTGGAAGGAAAAAACTAAAACAAACCAGAACATGGAAGAAAAAGGGTTTTAACACCAAACATGTTTGAGTTCCTAAATCTGACATTTAATAATCTGTTCTCTCACCAAAGACCTCGTGATAGCATATGGTACCTAAATAGCACATGCTCACGCATATGACTAAAGTCACCAATCAATTCATTTCACTGGAGGTTAGAGCTAGAGGCAAGGTCACTCTTGTAGACAACACCTCCAGGAAAGTGGTGGACGTAGGTATAATGGGAAACTATTATAATCTTTTGATTGAAAATATTTTTCTTGTAGATGGACTGAAACATAACTTACTAAATATTAGTCAGATGTGGGATAAGGACTTCATCATCATTTTTTTTTTGACAAATACAGGCATTATTAGCTTGAATAATAACACTATTTTTGCAAGAAAAGTGCATTAACAATGTTTACATGATTGATTTAAATATCATTAAATGTGCTGCTTAATTTTTCTTAAAAACTATCTCATAAGAGTGAGTCTTTTGATGAGTTTAGATCCTTCTCCAAATAGATTCAAAAAAATTTAGGTTGTAAAATCTTGACCATTCATAGTGACCATGGGGGAGAGTATGATAATGTGAATTTTGAAGACTTTTGTGAGGATAAAGGGATTAGCCACAACTTCTCATCTCCAAGGACCCCTCAGTAGAATGGGGTAGCTGAAAGAAAGAATAGGACCTTTGTTGAGGCAGCTAGAGCCATACTGAGTATTTACTTCCAAAATACTTTTGTGTTAAAGCGATAAACACATCTTATTATGTGTTAAATATGGTGAATATTATAGCCAAACTAGATAAGACATCATATGAGATCATTTAGGGTAGGACACCCAACCATTCCCACCACCATGTCTTTGGCTATAAGGTTTTCATTCTTAACAATGGTAAGTCACCCTTAGGAAAACTTGACCCAAAATCTGATAAAAGAGTGTTCTTAGGATATTCATGTGTGGGGAAATCTTTAAGGGTGTTTAATAAGAGGATATTGGTGGTGGATGAGATTACTCATGTAGTGTTTGATGAATATGATCCTAAGAAGTCTAGAGTTGAGGATGAAGATGAAGTTAGAGAGATTATCGAAGGAGTTACTAATTTGGAGAAGAGGGTAGAGCCACAAAACACTGAAGGAGTAAGTGAGATTACCCAAGGAGTAAAAAATACAAAATATGGAGGAAAGGGTAGAACCTACACTCACTTTGCTTAGAGATTGGAGATATTTTTTGAGTCATCCTAAAGAACTGATCTCAGGAGACCCTTTTGAAGGTGTTAGAATTAGGCGTGAACTTAGGAAGGAAGTGAACCACCAACCTTTATCTCAATGATTGAACCCACCAACATCAATTAAGCCCTTTCGGATGAATTTTGGATCTTAACCATGCAAGAGAAATTAAACCAATTTGTTAAAAATGATATTTGGGAGCTTATAGAAAGGCCAAAGGGACAAAGTGTTGTTGGAACCAAATGGGTCTTTAAGAATAAGATGAATGATTTTGGTGTGGTGGTTAGCAATAAGGTGAGATTGGTGACTAAGGGGCACAACCAAATAGAAAGGATTAATTTTGAGGAGATCTTTGCCCATGTAGCTAAATTGGAAGCCATTAGAGTACTACTAGCCTTTGCCTATTATAAAAGTTTTAAGATTTTTCTAATCGACGTTAAAAGTTCTTTTTTAAATGGGGTAATAAAAGAGGATATGTTTGTAGAGCAACACCGATATTTTGAGAGTTCCCAATTTTCAAATAATATTTACAAATTAAAAAAGGCCTTAAATAGATTAAAATAGGTACCCAGAGCTTGGTATGAGAGGCTTAACACATTCCTACTAGAGAGGGAGTTTATTAAGGGGAGCATAGAAACCACCCTTTTTTTAAGGAAAGTAGGAAATGAGTTGCTCATTGTTCAGATCTATGTTGATGGTATCCTTTTTGGATCTTCTGATAAAAAGTTATGTGATAATTTTTCTAAAATAATAAGTAAGGAATTTGAGATAAGTATGATGAGAGAGTTGTCCTACTTTTTAGGGTTTAATATAAGATAATTAGATGATGAAACCTTTCTAAATCATTTAAAGTATATTAAGGACATCTTGAAGAAATATGAAATGGATTAAGCTAAGCCAAAAAATACTTACATAACTTCTAATGGTCAGTTGGATAATGACTCAAATAGAAAATCTATTAATCAAAAGAAGTACAGAGGAATGATTGGATCACTACTTTACTTGACTGCTAGCCGACTTTATATAATTGTTGACCTCATTTTTGGATGAGGTCACTAAGACCAATCCAGACCCTAGATCAATCCTGACCTTAGGATCTAATCCAGACCCTATGATTAAATCCATACTTTCAAACCCAAAATCCAAAGTTAAAGGCTCCATCCTAGTTTTAAATTCCAAATTTGATCCTCTGTGGAAAGCAATGCTTCCTTCCCAGATGATCATCTTCTTTTCTATAAGGATAGATATGAGTCATCGTGTTTTCTTTCCTTAGGACTAGATCCACTAGTGATGGAGCACGCCCTCTATGGCACCATCCTAGTTTTAAAATCCAGATTAGATCTTCTATGGGAAGCAATGCTTCCTTCCCACAGGGTCCTCCAGCCTTCTCCTTAAGGTTAGGTTCTTCCCTTCTATAGTATTAGATCTACTAGTGGTAGAGTACGCCCCTCGTGGCACTACCCTGGTAACAAATTCAAATTCGATCCTCTATAGTTAGGAATTCTTTCTTCCTATACGATCAATTAATCTTCTTCTTCTTAAGGTTAGGTTTCCTCCTTCCCTTGGGATTAGATCTACTAGTGGTAGAGTATGCCCTTCGTGGCACTACCCTAGTACAAATTCAAATTTGATCATCTATAGTTAGGATTTAATCCTTCCTATACGATCATTCTAGTCTTTTCTTCCTTAGGGTTTAGGTACTCCCTTCTCTTAGGACCAGATCTGCTAGTGGTAGAGTACACCCTTAGTGGCACGACCCTAGTACCAAATAAAAACTCAATCCTCTAGGATTAGGTCTTCCCTTCTCTTAGGACTAATTTAATGCTCATTCCTCTAGGGTTAGGTCTTCCCTTTTCTTAGAATCATATCCAAATTCAATCTTCTAAGGTTAGGCTCCCTTTCATTTAGAATCAAAACTCATACTTGATCCTCTATAGTCAGGCGTTCTACCTTCTTATATGATCACTTAAGCTTTCTTTTCCTCTAGGGATAAACTTTTCCTTCCCTTAGGATTCAAATCACTAGTGGTAGAGCATGCCCTCCGTAGCACTACCCTAGTATAAATTCAAATCTTAATTCCCTGGGGATAGACCTTTTCCTTCCCTTAGGATCAAAACTCAAGACTCAACGTTTCAATTCGGTCAACACCAATATATGCAATAGAACTTCATTCTATCACACATATTGGGGGTCTATTTGTTGACCTCATTTTTTTATGAGGTCACTAGAACCAATCCAGACCCTATGATCAAATAATAACTATTAAAAATATTTAACATCTAGAAATCATTAAAATTTGAAAAAGCCAACTTTGGGTCAAACTTAAGTCAAAATTCAAGTCAAAACTTTAAACCTTTATAATAAAATATAGAAAAATCAAAATCTAGCAAACTTTGTATCTAACCGCTCATCTTAAGGTCTAATATTTTAATAAAATACCAACTTTTTAGAATTAAAGATTAATTAAAAAGTCAAATTTCAACCCATTAATTAAATGATTAAAATAATAAAAAAAATCCTTAAAACTCAAAAATCACCTTAAAACTCTAGAAATGTTTAATCAACCTTAAAATCAGTAGCTAATCACCCTTAATTAAAATTCATTAATTTTTAAACCTTAATCAAATTAAATCACTTAATCCTATCGGGTACTGCTAGGTAACCCAGAACTACAAGGTTATTAGCTTAGCCTCAAGGAAGGTGAAATAAACTTCACAGCCTCGGTGAGCAACAAAGGTGGAATCCATTTAACACTTTAAAATTTATTTTGAAATTAATATTAAGTCATTAAGATTTAAACTTTAATTAAATTTCCCTTAAGCATTTCAACCAACTAGAACATTAAGCAACTTCAATCAAATATCCTATATAAGACATATCCAAACCACACAGCCTTTTGCACATACTTTAGATGGTTTGCTAGGACAACTTGTTATGAATCTGAATTCATGGATTATAATTTTAATGATAATAAACACTCTTGTTTCTCTACGACTGTCTTTCCTACTGACATTTTAGGTCCACAAGATCAGACTGCAATTGAAACCAGCTCAAGATTGGGTAGATTAGGTCTGAGTCAGTTTGTACATTTTCCTTTTCTTGAGTCTATTATAATTTGTGTGGCTTTTGATGCTAAGTAACCTTGCTCACACACACTTTGGAATAATTTCTAACTGGTTTTTAGATTTTGTTCTTTTTGGTAACATTATTCAGGATGATATTTATATCGGCTTGGATGATTGGTTCAAAAATAGAAACTCAAATCAGGGCATCCTTGTTAAGGTAGTCGTCATTAAGCACATTGTCCTGGACGATTTTGTATCGGACAAAATGATAACCTCAAATCAGAAAGAATCTGCCGCCAGATCTATTTAGATATTACTTATTTTTGGACATCATTCCGGGCATCATCCCGGGCATCGGCCTGGCCGATCCAACATAATTTTTTCTAAATTAATCTGGTATTTAAGGAAAGCAATTAATTAAGATTTAATTACATGATCACATCATCATGGACGATCATAGGATAGGCCGGGACGATCCACTGGATGATTGGACATCGGACAACTCTTATTTAGGGTGATGTTCAGGATAATATTCCATGATTTGTACTGACCAACCAGGATGATATATTATCAGCCTGGATGGTATATTATCATCCTGTATGATATAAACAAATTTCTTTTAATCGTTCTAAATCATCCTGGCTGATTGGGCTTAATTTACACTGATCAGTCAGGATGATATACATATCGGCCTGGACGATAATGTCGGTAAGTTACAATTAATGAGCTCATTTTGAGCTCTTCTATTTAAGCTTTGATAAGGCATTTAATAAGTGTCTTTGGCAGCCATTGTAGCTTCATTCTTTTGGACGGAACTTAAAGAGAGAGCTTAAAAAGGAGAGAGGAAAGGGTGGAGTTTGAGAAAGGGAGTAGATCCTTGGAGTGGATTTCAAGGGAGTGTGGAGGGGGATTCCACACGGTTGCTCCAGCGAGCTTGCACCTTATACCATCGGATTCAAGGATTATCTTCAGGGAAGTTCTGGAAAGAAGAAGTTCTCATTAGTGTCAAAGGACCCGGCTACTCTACCGCACCGGGGAAGGTGGAAGTGATTTTGTATGGGCTTCTCTGCTTATCTATGGGGGCTAAAGGAGAGACACTGAGATTAGTGCAATACTCGGAGGGTGCCTCTGAAGAGTAGACGTAGTTCAAGGTTTGACCAAACTACTATAAATCTGGTGTATTCTTTCCTTTATTATTTCTGCATTTAATTTTCGCACTTTGGTTTTCTTTGTGGTGAATCTTGGTTTGTATTTTTTATTGTGAAAGATTTTTAAAATATCAATTCACCTCTCTCTTGGTTAGCCTTGGGACTAGTTCATAAGGGCATAACATCCCTAACGAACTTTCAAGTGGTATCCGAGTGGGATTCATAAAATCTAGTTTTTGAAACCTTTTGAATTTTGATCCATGGCTAATTTTTATAATCGTAATATTGCAGAAGGTTATTCAATCACTAGACCACCTTTGTTTGAAAATATTATATTTAATTTTTAAAAAATTTCCATGTCTACTTTTTTGCAATCAATTGATTTTCAAATGTGGAAAATAATTTTAACTAGTTATTCTATATAATCTCGTATTTTAGATGGAATTAAAACTGATATTTCTTTTAATCAATGGAGTAGAGAAGAATAAATCAATGCTCAATTGAATACAAAATTATTAAACTATTTTACTTTAAATTCTGAAGACTTTATATTTATTTTCACGTGCACTACTGATAAAAAAATTTGGGATAAATTACACACTATATATGAAGGCACTAGTGAAATCAAACAATCCAGATTGAATATTTTAAAGCATGATTTTGAACTATTTTGCATGAAATCTTATGAGACAATCTTAGACATCTATACTAGATTTCTTCAAATTATGATATCATTGCATGCTTTAGATAAAGAGTTTTAAAACCTTAAAAACGTTAACAAAATTCTACATTTTCTACTTGATAAGTTTGATGCTAAAGTTGCTGTTATTTTTGAATTAAAGAACTTGAATGAATATTCTATTGATAATTTGATTGGCTCACTCATTGCTTACGAGCAAAGTTTGGATCAAAGACTTTTGGATGCAGGAGAGATGATAGTGCTAAATGCTGAAAACATGGAGGAAAGTGGCTTAGTTCGTGATGAAAGCGATGACTTATTAAGAATATTAAAAAGCTCACCAAAGCATAAGCATCAATAAAAGTAAAATAAAAGTAAAAATTGTAAGAATGTTAAGATTCTTTCTGACATTGTTTGCTTTGGATGTAGGAAGCCTAGACAAATGAAAAATCAGTGCCAAAATTTGATAACTCTTCATACAAAAGAAAATAGTAAAGCTAAGCATATTATAAAAATGATAAATAATGAAAAGCAAAAAATCTTCTGGGCAGACCTAGCTTCTGAATTATCAGACTAGGAGCAAGATGATGTTTAAACCATTATTTGTGTGCTTTATTTTTATGTTTTGTTCATTTTTGGGTATTTTTTGTGTTTTTTTATTCTTTTTTACTCTTCTTTTTCTTTCTTTTCTTTTTTATTAAAATTTCTAATTTTGTTTTAACTTTTTTTATGTAATATTTTCTATATTTAAAATTTTTTAAAAAAAATTTTGAAAATTAAAAATCTACTTCCTATTTTTTAAAAATTTTTATGTAAGTTGTAGTTGACTTCTCTAAAAATAATCAAAGGAAGAAAACTCATAATTTTGACTCTCAATCTCTATTTTCTAAAAGAGGTTATTCTATTTTTGATTTAAAATCTTCATTATATTTTAAATTAGATTTTGAAACTGAACTTTTTCATCTCCCTATATTTTATCTATTGGAGAGGAATCTTTTACAACTTACTAAATCTACCTCATACTTTTTTTAATCAAGTAGTTCGTTGTGTCAATATAATGGGTTTATTTTTGTTTTTAAAATTTCAGAAAGGTATCATATTAAAAAAAATGACCAATGAAGCCAAATCAAAAAAGTGGCCAATGATGCCAAATCAAAAGATACACAATGATGCCAAATTGAGAAAGATACACAAAGTGTATCAAAAGTAAAAGATGAGCAAAGTGCACCAAAAAAGTTGACAAGAGGTATAAAAGAAACCCACAAAGAGTATGATTACTTTTTCTGTGTTTACTTAAAGCTTAAGAAAATCCTTAATATTTTCGGTACTTGAGCTTGACAATTATGAATCCTTATTCACCAATTTTTATATTAATCTTCTATTAGATATATTTTATGAAAGGAGTTTTAAAAAATTAGTGTTTCTTTTTTTAATTTATTTCTTAATTTAGATATTGGATTAAAACATTTTGAGCCTTTAAAAGAACTTGAACTTGGATTAACAATTTTTGAATTTTTTACCTTTTCTGGATTATGCGTTGTTAATCCATTCCTTTGTTTTTGAATAAAATGAAGAGGTACATTTTTCATTTTTTTAAACTTTTTCGTGCCCCTTCTCTTTTTGATAATGTCAAAGGCGGAGAACGTACTATTTTATTTGTATCTTTATCTTTTTTAAACAACAAAATCTTTTTGATTTCCCCTATTTTAAAAGTTTTATTTTAGTAAGGGGGAGATTAGGAAAAAATATTTTTATTTTTACAAATTCAACCAGTAATATTTGCCATCATAAAAAAGGGATAGATTATTGTGAATCTGAATTTATGGATTATGATTTTGATGATATCAAACACTCTTATTTTTCTATGACTGTCTTGCCTACTGACATTTTAGGTCCACATGATCAGACTGTAATTGGAACCAGCTCAAGACTGGGTAGATTAGGTTTGAGTTAGTTTGTACCTTTTCCCATTCTTGAGTCTATTATAATTGGTGTAGCTCCTAATACTAAGTAACTTTGCTCACACACACTTTAGAGAGGGAGAAGATCCTTAGAGGGGGTTTTGAGGGAGTGTGGAGGGGGATTCGACACGGTTGCTCCGGCAAACTTGCTCCTTAGTACCATCAGATTCAAGGCTTCTCTTGAGGGAAGTTCTGGGAAGAAGATGATCTCTTTGGTGTCAAAGGACCTGGCTACTCTACTACACTGGGGAAGGTGGAAGTGATTTTGTAAGGACTTCTCCGTCTAGTTGTGGGGGCTAAAGGAGAGATACTAAGTTTAGTGCAATACTCAGAGGGTACCTCTGAGGAGTGGACGTAGGTCAAGGTTTGACCTAACCACTATAAATCTGGTGTGTTCTTTCTTTTATTATTTTTGCATCAATTTCTGCACTTTGGTTTTGTTGCGGATCTATGGTTTATGATTTTGATGATAGCAAACATTCCTTATTTCTCTACGATTGTCTTATGTGCTAACATTTCAGGTCCACACGATCAGACTGTAATCTGGAACCAGCTCAAGATTGGGTAGACTAGGTCTGTGTCAGTTTGTAATCTTTTTTCTTTCTTGAGTCTGTTGTATTTGGTGTGGCATCTGATGATTTGTAATTTGGAAGAATTTATATTGTGCCCTAAAAGATTTCTATTTTTGGTAACATCGTCCGGGACGATATTTATATCGTCCTGGACGATCTGACAAAAGTAGAAACCCTAATTAGGGCATCCACTTTAAAGCAGCCGTCTTTATGAAAAATACATCATCCTGGACGATTTTGTATCGACCAGGACGATCGGCTCAATTCAGCAAGAATCTGCCGTCAGATCTACTTAGGAAATTCTTATTTTTGGATATCATCCTGGTATATCGGCCTGGACTATAAAATATCATCCAGGACGATCCAGGACAATTTTTCCAAAATTTCTCAGGCAGTTTTGAAAAGCAATTAATGGGGATTTCATCCAGGCCGATCGCAAGATCGTCCGGGACGATTAGACATCGTCTAGCTTCATTTCAGGGCGATATTCAGGATGATTTTCCTCATATTTGAACTAATCGGCCAGGACGATATGCCTATCGTCCTGGACGATAATGTCGGCAACTTGCATTAATGAGCTCATTTTGAGAGCTTCTATTTAAGCTATGGCATGGCAACTTTTGTAAGTGTCTTTGGCAGCCATTAGAGCTTCGTTCTTGTGGGGGAGACTTGAAGAGAGAGCTTGAAAGGGAGAGAGGAAAGGGTGGAGTTTGAGAGGGAGAAGATCCTGTGAGGGGGAGGAACTCAAGGGAGTGTGGTGGGGGATCCACACGGTTGCTCCGGCGAACTCGCACCTTAGTACCATCGGATTCAAGGCTTGTCTCGAGGTAAGTTCACCAAAGAAGAAGATCTCTTTGGTGTCAAAGGACCCGGCGACTCCGTCGCACTGGGGAAGGTGGAAGTAATTTTGTAAGGGCTTCTCTGCCTAGCCGTGGGGGCTAAAGGAGAGACACTAGTTTAGTGCAATACTTGGGGGGTGCCTCCAAGGAGTGGACGTAAGTCAAGGTTTGACCGAACCACTATAAATCCGGTGTGTTCTTTTCTTATTATCGCTTCCGTATTTAATTTTCTTCCGCACTTTGTTTGTGGTTAGAGTTTTATCTTTAATTTTAAAGTTTTCCAATTCACCCCCCTCTTGGTTAGCTTTGGGACTAAGTTCACAGGGCTTAACATCCCCAATGAACTTTCAGGTTTTCTTTATAGTGAATCTTGATTTGTGTTCTTTACTGTGAAAGATTTTTAAAATACCAATTCACCTCTCTCTTGGTTAGCCTTGGGACTAGCTCATAAGGATTTAACATCTCTAATGAACTTTCACAACCAACTTTAATCTTAGGTTAGGCCGGTATTTACGTTTTTACTGTGTGCGTATTTTTTAGTTTTCACTGCATATTATTTGCTTACTTAGAATTGATGTGATTGTTTATTTATTTACTGCACTGTATTGTGAGTAATTGAGTACTTTAAATTTTAAATATTAACTACTTTAGATAGATTATAAATGCTTAAGATTATTTACTTAAATGTAATTATTAGGATAACCTTGCAGGTTATTGAGTATAGAATTTTCTCTTTTATTAAATGTAATTTGATTATATTTGAGTTGTAATATTTAAGTGATTTTAGAATGGGATGTTAAAATATCCAATTTAGAATCCAAAGAGGAAAGGACATCCCTTAGGGGAGAGTCCCTCTCCATTTGGAGCTCGAATTTTGGATGACTTTTCAAATTTCCAAAGAGAAAAGATAAGACTCCATCCAAGGGAGAGTTTCTTTTCATTTGGATATCCGGACCCAACGATCCAAGGAGTTGTAGAAGGAAAAAGAAGTGGATAGCGAGAAGACCCATTCTCAAAGTTACTTGAGTCTTAGGAGTAGAATCCAGGTTGTTGTTAATGGTGTCCAGCCACTTTACTTTTTTGCAGACCCTAGTTTGTAATATTAAGTGGCACTTGCCACATGGACATTCAATTTGACTAATTAATGTAGTTTATTTGTTTAATTGATTGTGCAGTAGAACTACATATTTTTTTAATCTTTTTGCTTGCATGTCGTGTTTGATTTAGCCTAGAATCTAATTGTAGACTCTTAAGGACTTATTAAAATTTTTTGCTTGCATGTCGTGTTTGACTCTAGAAATAATTGCTCAAATTTGAACTAATCCTATTTAAATTTCCAACCCTTACCTTCTTTGACATCTAGCTTTAAAATCTTAAATAAAATTTCTACCACTATTTTAATCAAGAGTATTCGTAGGAAACTTCAGTTTCCTATGATGTAATTAACTACAAGGGCTTGCGCTCATAGGAGATTTAGAAATCCAGACCAGATTTTCAAAATCAAAATTTCAAAACTTTAATTAATTATCTTTGAGCAAATCAAATTTGATGATCATTATAATCATTTTCAAATGATTAATAATAGATGATATTTTCTTTCCTTGAAAGGATATGTCATCATATTATTATGATTTTAAAATTAATAATCCTTTTATTCAGATTAGTATAGTCAAACACTCAACTAAATTTTATTTTGACCCTCCGGGGTTATATGTGATTCACTCCTGTGTTTGACTATGATAATCAGGATGAATTTAAAGTTTTATAATTTGAACCTATTAGGGAATGATATTATTACCCCCTAAGGCGATATATTATTCATAATATTTTAAAACTAAAATATCAGAATTTAATCTTTTTCCAAAGAAAATTAATATTTTTTAAAACTACATTTTTAAATCAAATAAAAAAAATGGCGACTTCACTGGGGAAAAATCTCACTCTCCATCTTTAATAGTGGTATAGATTTTATTGCATTGGTAGTTTTGACTAGATTTCTTTCCGTTGGTCCCTCTCTTATTTCTTCATTGGGTGAGTTTGTCCAACTCAGTTAAGACATGTCAAAAGAGAGGTGAGTGTAGGAAACCTCCCTCTAAGTTGGGCTTTGACATTTTGCCTCCAACTTGATTGGTAGAGCGAAAGAGTCAAGTCAAAATTCTCCTGTATTTTTTGCAAACTCGCATGCGAACAAATACCTAGCATGCTAAGTTTCATAATTTATAGAAGACTCTTCAATTTCAAATCATAGTTTCAAGCATTTAGCAAAATTCAATCCTTTTCAAATCCTATTGATCTCTATACTCTATCACTAGAAGCAGAATTGTAGCTCTTATAATTCAGTACAAGTAATAGAATATATACTCCTTTAAATTTGATTCAAAAGATTAATTCTTCCGATCAAGTCTATCTTTGACATTTTATTCTAAAATAATTTGACAGGATAAAAGAGCCGGGTTGACTTCTAAGAATCTTCCCCCAAAGAGTCAAGCCCAATTTTTAGATTTTTCATATCAATTTTGTGATCCTACATGATTGATTAAAACTTAGTATGTTGAGTCACAAAATTTGAAGAAGATCCACTCAATTTTAACCTCAAATTTAAATTCAAATTCAACATTAGATTTCACATCAAATTTGATTGCAAATTCAAATCAAAACTTCAACTGTTTGCCCCAAGTCAATTGGTGTGGCAAAAGAGTCAAGTCCAACTCTTAAGTTCCACTCATCAATTTTATGAGCCACCGTGCTCGGTGTAAACTAAATATTGGAAGTTCGTTCGGGATGTTAGGTCCTCTTGAACTTAGTCCCAAGCTAATTAAAAGAGAGAGGTGAATTGGAAAACCTTAAAACCAAAACACAATCCAAATCACCACAATCAAGTGCGGAAATTAAAATGCGGAAGCAGTAAAAAGAAAGAACACATCGGATTTATAGTGGTTCGGTCAAACCTCGACCTACGTCCACTCCTTGGAGGCACCCCCCAAGTATTGCACTAAACTAGTGTCTCTCCTTTAGCCCCCACGGCTAGGCGGAGAAGCCCTTACAAAATCACTTCCACCTCCCCCGGTGCGGCGGAGTCGCCGGGTCCTTTGACACCAAAGAGACTTCTTCTTTGGTGAACTTACCTCGAGACAAGCCTTGAATCCGATGGTACTAAGGTGCGAGTTCGCCGGAGCAACCGTGTGGATCCCCCACCACACTCCCTTGAGTTCCTCCCCCTCACAGGATCTTCTCCCTCTCAAACTCCACCCTTTCCTCTCTCCCTTTCAAGCTCTCTCTTCAAGTTTCCCCCACAAGAACGAAGCTACAATGGCTGCCAAAGACACTTACAAAGTGCCATGCCATAGCTTAAATAGAAGCTCTCAAAACGAGCTCATTAATGCAAGTTGCCGACATTATCGTCCAGGCCGATAGGCATATCGTCCTGGTCGATTGGTTCAATTTCAGCTCATTAGCTCGGGACGATCTGGGACGATCAGAAGGAAATTGGTTATATCGTCCTGGCCGATCTCACGATCGTCCGGGCCGATTAGTTTAAAACCAACTCTATCGTCCTGATCACAGCCCTGGGAACAGTCCTGGCCGATTGAAATTTGGTCTTGATCGTCCAGGCCGATCTCACGATCGTCCTGGACGATATGATCGTATCAATCAGCATTTAATTCCTTCCAAATAAAACCAGATCAATTTAGGCATGATTGAGTTAGATCGTCCCGGACGATAGGATTATCGTCCTGGCCGATTTCCTAAAATAAAGAATACCTAAACTGATTATGGCGGCTGATTTCTTTCTGAATTGAGCATATCGTCCTGGCCGATACAAGTATCGTCCAGGCCGATCAGTGACGGCTGCCTTAATGAGGATGCCCTAAATTAGGGTTTCTGGTGTTAACCGATCGGCCAGGCCGATAGGACTATCGTCCAGGCCGATGTTACCAAAACCAGAAATCCTAATGGGAGCATCATGAAAACTTCTATGTTACAAAGCAACAGGTCCCACACCCAATACAATTGACTCAAGAAAGGAAAAGATTACAAACTGACACAGACCTAGTCTACCCAATCTTGAGCTGGTTCTGAATTGCAGTCTTGATCGTGTGGTCCTGAAACGTTAATACATAAGGCAATCGTATAAAAAAGGAAATATTTGCTATCATCAAAATCATGAACCATAGATCCGTAATAATCTCCCCCTTTTTTATGATGGCAAACACCTTCAAAAATGAATTTTCAAAAAGGACAAATTTCTCCAAAACTCCCCCTCACTTGAATAACCCTTAAAAAATAGGGAGATAAAAAATTCTTTTTGTTGTTTTTAATTTTTTGAAAAAAAAATGAAACAGTTACGTTCTCCCCCTTTGACATTATCAAAAAGAGAGAAGGCACAGTAAAAACAAATCTAGAGAAAGAAAAAAAAAATTCTTAAAATGAGAAAGTTACCTCTTAATTTTAAAACTTAGTAAAATTGGATTGACAACGCATAGTCCAGAAAAGGTTGGAAATTCAGATTTAGAAAGTCCAAAACTCAAGTTTCTTAAAAAAGGTTCAAAAACTTTTTAATTCAATATCCAAATCATAAAATAAATTTTGGAAAGAAACAATCATTTTTCAAAAACTCCTTCCATAAAATATATCTAATAGAAGATCAATGCAAAAATTTTTGAGTCAGGAATCAAGATTTTCAAAACCAAGTATCGAAGTACCAAGGGTTTTCTTAAGCTTTTAAAGCAAAACAAGAAAGGTAAGCATTAAATTTTGGGCTCATTTTATGCCTCTTGACAATTGATTGGCGCACTGCGCATCTTTTGATACACTTTGTGTATTCTATATTTTCAATTTGGTGTCTTTGCGCATCTTTTATTTTTGGCATCTTTGGCCAATTTTTTGCATATGCTACCTTTCTTAAATCTTAAAAATAAAAAGTAAAACCATCTTAGTGATAGAACGATTCTCTTGATTAAGAAAATTATGAATTAGATTCAACCAATTTGCAACAGATTTCTATGCGATAAATAAAACGTAGGGAGAGAAAAGAAATTGTTTCAAAAACCAATTTAAAATATGAAAAAGATTTTAAATCAAAAGTAAAAATAACCCCTTTTAGGAAATAGAGATTGGAAACAAAAAAACCTGAGTTTCCTTCCTCTACCTAGTTTTAGAGACGTCAAACTCAACTTTACCAAAGATTTCTTAAAAAGAAGTAAAATTTTCACTTTTTAAAAAAGTGAGTGTGTGTCTGATAAAAGAAAGAGAGAAAAAGAGAACGAAAAACAAGAACAAAAGAGAGAGAAAAAAAAATGAAAAAAAAGAAAAACAAAACAAAGAAAACGAAACTAAAAAAACACAAAAAAAAAAGAAAAACACAAAAACCACGAAAGGCTCTTAACCATTATCTCTCTCCTAGTCCGATGCTTCAGAGACCAGATCTGCCCATGAGATTTTTTGCCTTTCATTATTTCCCCAGTTCAAAGTTTGTTTTGCCTTGCCCTTTTCTTTTGTAGGAAGAATTCTTAAATTAGGGCACTCATTTTTCATATGTCCAGGTTTCCTACATCGAAAACAAATAATGTCAGAGGAAATATTAACATCCTTACTATTTTTACCTTTTTTCCACTTTTGCTTATGCTTTGGTGAGTTTTGTGATTTGCTTGATAAGACATTGCTATCGTCACCAAGTAAACGTCCTTTTTCCGTATCTTCAGCTTTTAGAATGATCGTTTCACCTGCATCCAAAAGTCTTTGACCCAATCCTTGCTCGTAGGCAATTAGTGAGCCAATTAAATTATTAATAGAATACGCATTCAAATCTTTAGATTCACATATAGCAACTACTTTAGCATCGAATTTATCCAATAAACATCAAAGAATTTTGTTAACTTTTTCAAAATTTGAAAACTCTTTTCCTAAAGCATGCAATGATGTAGTAATTTGAATAAACCTTGTATACATGTCTAAAATTGTTTCATAAGGTTTCATGGAAAATAATTCAAAATCATGCATTAAGAAATTCAACTTTGATTGCTTGATTTCACTAGATCCTTCGTATACGGTATGCAATTTATCCCAAATTTCCTTACCAGAAGTGCACATGGATACCAACATAAAATCTTCAGAATTTAACGCACAGAAAAAGCAATTTAAGGCCTTTGCATTCAATTGAGCATCAATTCGTTCTTCCTTACTCCATTGATAAAAAGGAATGTCAGTTTTAACTCCATTAATGATTCGAGATGGTGATGAATAACCAGTTAAGATCATATGCCACATGCGAAAATCAATCGATTGCAAGAAAATAGACATGCGAGTTTTCCAAAAATCAAATGAAATACTTTCAAACAATGGTGGTCTTGTGATTGAATAACCTTCCGTAACATTACGATTTGAAAAATTAGCCATGGATCAAAATTCAAAAGCTTTTAAAAACTTATTTTATGAAAACGGCTCTGATACCACTTGAAAGTTCGTTCGGGATGTTAGGTCCTCTTGAACTTAGTCCCAAGCTAATTAAATGAGAGAGGTGAATTGGAAAACCTTAAAACCAAAACACAATCCAAATCACCACAATCAAGTGCGGAAATTAAAATGCGGAAGCAGTAAAAAGAAAGAACACATCGGATTTATAGTGGTTCGTTCAAACCTCGACCTACGTCCACTCCTTGGAGGCACCCCCCAAGTATTGCACTAAACTAGTGTCTCTCCTTTAGCCCCCACGGCTAGGCGGAGAAGCCCTTACAAAATCACTTCCACCTCCCCCGGTGCGGCGGAGTCGCCGGGTCCTTTGACACCAAAGAGACTTCTTCTTTGGTGAACTTACCTCGAGACAAGCCTTGAATCCGATGGTATTAAGGTGCGAGTTCGCCGGAGAAACCGTGTGGATCCCCCACCACACTCCCTTGAGTTCCTCCCCCTCACAGGATCTTCTCCCTCTCAAACTCCACCCTTTCCTCTCTCCCTTTCAAGCTCTCTCTTCAAGTTTCCCCCACAAGAACGAAGCTATAATGGCTGCCAAAGACACTTACAAAGTGCCATGCCATAGCTTAAATAGAAGCTCTCAAAACGAGCTCATTAATGCAAGTTGCCGACATTATCGTCCAGGCCGATAGGCATATCGTCCTGGCCGATTGGTTCAATTTCAGCTCATTAGCCCGGGACGATCTGAGACGATCAGAAGGAAATTGGTTATATCGTCCTGGCCGATCTCACAATCGTCCGGGCCGATTAGTTTAAAACCAACTCTATCGTCCTGATCACAGCCCTGGGAACAGTCCTGGCCGATTGAAATTTGGTCTTGATCGTCCAGGCCGATCTCACGATCGTCCTGGACGATATGATCGTATCAATCAGCATTTAATTCCTTCCAAATAAAACCAGATCAATTTAGGCATGATTGAGTTAGATCGTCCCGGACGATAGGATTATCGTCCTGGCCGATTTCCTAAAATAAAGAATACCTAAACTGATTATGGCGGCTGATTTCTTTCTGAATTGAGCATATCGTCCTGGCCGATACAAGTATCGTCCAGGCCGATCAGTTACGGCTGTCTTAATGAGGATGCCCTAAATTAGGGTTTCTGGTGTTAGACCGATCGGCCAGGCCGATAGGACTATCGTCCAGGCCGATGTTACCAAAACCAGAAATCCTAATGGGAGCATCATGAAAACTTCTATGTTACAAAGCAACAGGTCCCACACCCAATACAATTGTCTCAAGAAAGGAAAAGATTACAAACTGACACAGACCTAGTCTACCCAATCTTGAGCTGGTTCTGAATTGCAGTCTTGATCGTGTGGTCCTGAAACGTTAGTACATAAGGCAATCGTATAAAAAAGAAAATATTTTCTATCATCAAAATCATGAACCATAGATCCGTAACAAACATGATTGAGTTTTAAAATTTTGAATAAAGTTAATCAAGTTTAAAATTCAAATTCAATTTCAAGGTTAACTAATTCAAATTATTTTCTTAATTCTAGAAAATCAAGCACTCAATGGCTGGGAAACTCATCTTTTCACTAAATAGAGATGTGCATATAGAAGAAATTCTCAATGGCAATTTAATTCAGTATGAAATGGAATTTCAGAACCTCAAGATTTTAGTTAATGGAGAAATACTGATTGATCTGTCTGCCAAGATACAAGGAGATTCTCCCTTAGTTGAGATTATTTTAGGGTCAGGAGTTGACTCCTCCATCTCCAAGATAGAGGTCATTGTCGCCCCTTTACCCACTGTATCCTCTGCTTAGGAGAATAAGAACTAGAAGTCAATAATGACAGAAGAGCTACCATCTTAGTTTGAGATCAGGTCAAGTTTTAGCACTCGTGTTGTCGGCAGGAACAAGATGAAGAATAAACTTCAAAGAGCCAAATAAAGGAATCTTTAGGCTAGAAAGACCGCTGAGTTGGAAGCCTTAGATAGGGCCGACTTTGAGGAAAGTTGAGAGTTCGTTGCTCCTACGTAACCCCTCCTTGATGGAAATCATTTCCACCCTTCTCCTATTATTTAAAGGAAGGAGGTTGTAAGGATGAGATCACCGTCTTCAATACCTCTTCTTGACTACTACATAGAAAAACTCAAATAAGCCAGAATTGAGCGATTACCAGCAATAAACCATAGGCCCCCTACTGAGGGTTATGATCTGTCCACTCTATTAGAAGATGTTAAGGCGTGTTACAATGTGTGTCCCACTACGCCACCTACAAATAAGGAGGTGTAGAAACTACTTGGGGTGCCACTCTCTTAGCTACTAGGCCACTAGTAATCAGAGAGGGGAATTAAATCCTTAAATCTCAAAAAAAAAAGAAAAAAAAAACTCAATCAAATATAAATACTTGACTTTTAAAATCTTAATCCAGATTTTTCACCATACATGAATTATCTATCAGATAGAAGAACATCATGCAAGAGAATTGAGAAGATCAAATTTCTACTTCAGACTTAAATCCTTTAGAAAATTATCTTAATTCAAGGGAAACCCTAGTTTAGTTTCTACAAAACTTGGTATGGGTCAACAAAATTAAAATCCTTCTATATTAGTTGGAGTCGACTCTACTTCTCACTCTAAAAGCTGAATTTCTTCCCGCTTGTCATTCCGACATGGTCCAAATAGCTAGAGCAAATTTCTAATAAAAAAATAAATCCTCTACTTCATTCTACTTCTGATAAGAATTTAAATTCAATCTTTGAGGAGTATTTAAGCCCTTATGTGTAGGCATCTTTTCCTCCAAGGCATTTTCAATAAAATTACACTATATATTGGGTGCAAGATTAGCTCCACTAGAGGATTATTTTGTAATGCTGGAAATTGCCATTCAAAATCAAACCACGACTAAGCAGAGTGCCCGAATCTAATTTAAGGAGCTCGAGGCCTTGCATAACTTCATCTTTAAGGCTCAATAAAACTCAGAATCATACAAAGCCTAAGTGGTTCAAGCTTGTCATAAGATAGTGTGACTTAAAACCTTCCAAGTAGGAGACTTGGTCCAGGTTCTTTGAATGCATATGTTAGCCTATCGAGAGATCGGTTGAGGAGCTTGAACCAATACAAGACTGTCCTTTTATCATAGATATGATCTTTGAGGGAATGTCAAATATTAACTGATCAACCCTGAAGGATGCCACCAGATATTTTCAAATGTCGGGGTGGCTCTTCAGGAAGTACTATGCCAGATGAGTATCAAATTCAACATCAATAAAAATTCTTCAAATTCTTGGATTAAGAAACTTTCTTAGATTCAAAATCCTTCAAATCAAATTTGTCAAATCAAGCTTCAAATTTAAACACATTCAAATTCAAAGATTATTCAAAATCAAATCAATTCAAATTCAAAAATTATTCAAATCTCAAATTTCAAAAGTCAGAATTGATCCTCTATGTAGAGCAATTTTCCTTTACATATGATCATCCAGACTCGATACTTTATATAGAGCAAGTTCCTCTATATATGATCGTCTAGACCTGATCCTCTGTGTGGAGTAAGTTTCCTCCACATATGATCATTTCAGACTCGATCCTCTATGTGGAGCATGTTTCCTCCACATATGATCATCCATACCTGATTTTCCATGTAGAGCAAGTTTCCTCTTCATAAGAATGTCCTTTAGTAATGTAGTATGCCCTCTATGGCACCATCCTAAATTCAAAATCTAGATCCGATCTTTTATGGAAGCAATGCTTCCTTCCTACGAGATCTTTCTAGTCTTCTTTTCCTTAAGGTTAGGTGTGAGTCCCAAAGCTTACATTCCTTAGGATTAGAATCACTAGTGATGGAGCATGCTCTCCGTGGCACCATCTTAGTTTCAAATTCAAATTCGATCTTCTGTGGTTAGGTGTGAGTCCTAATGCTTCCTACCCACAAGATCTTCTAGTCTTCTTTTTCTTAAGGTTAGGTGTGAGTCCCAGAGCTTCATTTCCTTAGGATTAGAATCACTAGTGATGAAGCATGCCCTTTATGGCACCATTCTAGTTTCAAATCTAAATTCGATCTTTTAGGAGAAGGTGTGAGTCCCTATGCTTCCTATCTCCTAGGATCTCGACTAACTAGTGGTGGATTTAAGCCTGTTTGGCCCAACTATAGTTTAGTCACTTTCTTTTACTTAAGGTTAGGTGTGAGTCCCAAAGCTTCATTTTCTTAGGATTAGAATCACTAGTGATGAAGCAGGCCCTTTATGGCACCATCATAGTTTCAAATCTAAATTCAATCTTTTAAGAGCAGTTGTGAGTCCCTGTACTTCCTATCTCCTAGGATCTCGACTAACTAGCGGTGGATTTAAGCCTGTTTAGCCCCACTATAGTTCAGTCACTTTCTTTTCCTTAAGGTTAGGTGTGAGTCATAGAGCTTCTTTTCCTTAGGATTAGAATCAATAGTGATGGAGCACGCCCATTGTGGCACCATCCTAGTTTCAAATCTAAATTCGATCTTTTAGGAGTAGGTGTGAGTCCCTGTGCTTCCTATCTCCTAGGATCTTAACTAACTAGTGGGGGATCTGAGCCTATTTGGCCCCACTATAGTTCAGTCACTTTCTTTTCTTTAAGGTTAGGTGTGAGTCCCATAGCTTCCTTTCCTTAGGATTAGAATCACTAGTGATGGACCATGCCCTTTGTGGCACCATCCTATTTTCAAATCTAAATTTGATCTTTTAGGAACAATTGATAGTCTATATGCTTCTTATCTCCTAGGATCTCGACTAACTAGTGGTGGATTTAAGCTTGTTTGGCCCTACTATAGTTCAGTCACTTTCTTTTTCTTAAGGTTAGGTGTGAGTCACAAAGCTTCCTTTCTTTAGCATTAGAATCACTAGTGATAGAGCACATCCTTTGTGGAACCATCCTAGTTTCAAATCTAAATTCAATCTTTTAGGAGTAGGTGTGAGTCCCTGTGCTTCCTATCTCCTAGGATCTCGACTAACTAGTGGTGGATTTAAGCCTGTTTGGCCCCACTATAGTTCATTCACTTTCTTTTCCTTAAGGTTAGGTGTGAGTTCCAGAGCTTCCTTTCCTTAGGATTAGAATCACTAGTGATGGAGCACGCGCTTTATGAAACCATCCTAGTTTTAAATCTAAATTTGATCTTTTAGGAGCAGGTGTGAGTCCATATGCTTCCTATCTCTTAGGATCTCGAATAACTAGTAGTGGATTTAAGCCTACTGGGCCATTATAGTTCAGTCATTTTCTTTTCCTTAAGGTTAGGTGTGAGTCCCAGAGCTTCCTTTCCTTAGGATTAGATCCACTAGTGATGAAGCACACCCTCTATGACATCATCTTAGTTTCAAATTTCAAATTTGATCCTCTGTGGGAAGCAATACTTCCTTCCCACATGATCATCCTCTTCTCCTTAAGGTTAGGTGTGAGTCCCAGAGCTTCCTTTCCTTAGGATTAGATCCATTAGTGATGGAGCACGACCTATATGACACCATCCTAGTTTCAAATTCCAAATCTGATCCTCTATGGGAAGCAATGCTTCCTTCCCACATTATCATCTTCTTTTTCATAAGGATAGACGTGAGTCATCGTGCTTTCTTTCCTTAGGATTAGATCCATTAGTGATAGAGCACGCCCTCTATGGCACCATCCTGAAATTACAAGATGGACAAGAGGGGGGGGGGGTGAATTGTGAAATTTTTTGACAATAGTTAAAACCTAAGCAGGAGTTCTAAAATTTTTTGATGTTTTAAAATTTTAACATGAAAATTTAAATAATTTTTTTCACAAATTTTCCCAAGCAAATATTAAAAAATAAAATGCACGCAGTAATGAAAGACAATAAGGAAAAAGCACACCGAGATTTTTATAGTGGTTCGGTCAAACCATGACCTACGTCCACTCCCCGGAGTCCTCCACTCCGGGTATTTCACTACAAGCAATAGCTCTCCTTTTGCCCCCCTTGGCAAGGCGGAGAAGCCCTTACAATACTCCCTTTCACCAACCCGGCGTGGCGGAGTGCCAAACTCTGTTTTAACCCTTCTGGCGATGGCAGAGAACCTTCTTGTTTTTCTCCCTCCTGGAGAAGGCAGAGTACCTCGAGGTTACGGATGTAGAAGAGCCTTTCCCCTTGGAGATCCTCCCACAAGTTCTTCTAGGGCCACAGGAGGAGCAAGATGCAGCAAGTTCGGAGCAACCGTGTGATCCCCCTCACACCTCTTCTCCCTCACAACGCTCACCTTCTCCTTCCTCTCTCAAACCCTAAAGAACTTCTCAAGAGCTCTCTCCCTCAGAATCCCTCTCTTACCACGTTCACTTCTTTCTAATTCACACACCAAAATATGACAAGTTTTACACATAAAATGGGCTCCAAAATCCCTGAGATTTCAAAAGTAGCCGTTACTATCGTACAGTACAGTTTCTAATCGTACAGTACGATATGTATAAATAGACTTCGTCCTGGTACGAAGTAGTACGAACAGTTCAAAAACATGCGTACAGTACGATATTATATCGTACGGTACGATCCACAACAATTCTATTCATATAAGACGATAGTCGGAACTATCAAACATCGTCTCTGTTCATCGTATGGTATGATGTATATTGTACAGTACGATGAGGAAAAACCCAAGAGATCGTCCAGGACGATCTTTGGGACGATTATAATTTGTCTCTATTCATCGTATTGTACGAATAGTTCGTACAGTACGATGTTCAAATTATAATTAAGCCTGAATTTGTTGTACTAATCACGGGTTAAATTAAGTAAGTATTTAAAATAAATCGTACAGTACGAACGACGCAAAATAACTTACTTAAGTTGAAACGATGGCTAGGGTTTTAGATTTGAACATATCGTACAGTACGATTATATTCGTATGATATGATCTATTCATAGAATCGTCCTACAAAGCTCTGATCGTACGGAACAAAATAATATCATACATTACGATCTACCGAGAAAGAAAAACTCTAAATTTTTTATTTAAAAACACTCTCCCCCTGTGTGTATGCATGGTTGCTCAGACTTTTATGCATTTTGTGGCCAAACTCAAGAAAATAAAAATAAAATAAACAATAAAATACATTGCAGACTCATACTCCTAATCTACCCATTCTTAAGTCTTCCTGTTGTCCTGAGTTGCTTTTGATCTTTCCTGAAATGTTAGTACTCACGGACAATAGCAAATAATATTCAATGAATCTCAAGATAATTCAAACGACATTATTTGTCATCATCAAAATCTCAAACTCGGGGTCATGAGTTGCAACACATCCTAGTTTCAAAATCCAGATTAGATATTCTGTGGGAAGCAATGCTTCCTTTCCACAGGGACCTCCAGCCTTCTCCTTAAGGTTAGGTTCTTCCCTTCCTTAGGATTAAATCTATTAGTGGTAGAGTACGCCCTCCATGGCACTATCCTGGTAACAAATTCAAATTCGATCCTCTATAATTAGAAATTCTTCCTTCCTATACGATCACTCAATCTTCTTCTCCTTAAGGTTAGGTTTCCTCATTCCCTTAGGATTATATCTACTAGTGGTAGAGTACGCCTCTCGTGGCACTACCCTAGTATCAATTCAAATTTGATTCTCTATAGTTAAGATTTAATCCTTCCTATACGATCATTCCAGTCTTCTCTTCCTTAGGATTTAGGTACTCCCTTCCCTTAGGACCAGATCTGCTAGTGGTAGAGTATGCCCTTAGTGGCACTGCCCTAATACCAAATCAAAACTCAATCCTCTAGAGTTAGGTCTTCCCTTCCCTTAGGACCGATTTAAAGCTCAATCCTCTAGGGTTAGGTCTTCCGTTCCCTTAGAATCAAATCCAAATTCAATCTTCTAAGGTTAGGCTCCCTTTCATTTAGAATCAAAACTCATACTTGATCCTCTATAGTTAGGAGTTCTACCTTCCTATACGTTCACCTAAGCTTTCTTTTCCTCTAGGGATAGACTTTTGCTTCCCTTAGGATTCGACTCACTAGTGGTAGAGCATGCCCTCCGTGGAACTACCCTAGTATAAATTCAAATCCTGATTCCCTAAGGATAGACCTTTACTTTCTTAGGATCAAAACTCAAGACTCGACCTTTCAATTCAGTCAACACCAATATGTGCAATAGAACTTCATTCTATCACACATATTGGGGGTCCATTTGTTGACCTCATTTTTGTATGAGATTTCTAGGACCAATCCAGACCTTAGGATCTATCCAGACCCTAGATCAATCCTGATCTTAGGATCTAATCCAAACCTTATGATCAAATCCATACTTTCAAACCTAAAATCCAAGGTTAAAGGCCCCATCCTGAAAGCTTTTCTCAATGATTTTTCAAGCACTTTAAAACCTAGCCAAATGACCTCTGATTTAGAGTCTATCAATTTCATATTGATAGTAAATGTCTCTAGAGGCAACCCTCCAAATTTGAGCCCATTCTGAGGTCTCTAATCCCAGAAATTGAATTGAAATCCCAAGGCTATAAAATATTCAAATATTTATAGCCTATGCCACTAGACCTTCCACCTAGTGGATTTTTACCTTGGAGCTTTCTATAAAGCCTCCAATCACTTCCAAACACTTGATTATGATCTATTGAACATTAAACTATATTTTTTTGGACCCACTTTGACCCCCAGTTGACCAGGGGCCAAATGACCAAATACCCCTTAAGAGCAATTTTGGAGTTTCCATAAACTTCAATATATCCTTTTCAAATCAAACCTCAAAACATATTCTAATGATTCTTAACCATCACTAGGAATGCAATGGATTCAAGCCCTGACTCTAGTCAAGCCTGGTTGGCCAGTTTGACCCTTTTGACTAAAATACCCCTTAAGGGTTTGAATGCACTTTTCATACCAAATGACCCCCAAATTATTTGGAACCACTTCCAACAATTTTCAAATATCAAACCAAACATGTTGAGCCTAAACCCGGGTCCTAGGTCAATCTGGTTGACCAAGTCAACCTAGGTTGACCCAAATACCCCTTAATATTTTAAATGGATTATTTTAACCCATTTGACATTTTAAACCCATTTTAAGCATTAATCAACTCCAATCTATGGGCTCAACACATCTCAATCCCTGATCAATCACAGTCAAGTCTAGTTGACCAAGTCAACATAATAAAACTTGGTCAAACTATTTAAATTCTTCTTTCAAACATTCAAACCTCAAATCCTAATCACCAAACCTTCTCTAATTCAACACTCCAGCACCCAAGGAATCTCCACATGCCAACTCACAAGCCCATGTGGCATATTGACTGGTCAAACAGTCAACATGGGCTTTGGAGTGGTCAAATTTGGTCAAAAACCCTCTTAAACTTAATCCTATTCTAATCCAAATCACTCCAGCCATTTAAATAGACTCTAGAACCTTTCTAGACCTATTCTTAACCCTTGGATCACGATCAAGTGGCCTTGATTTAATCCATATGCTCAAAAGGACATAAGAGGCCTTTCCACCCCATGTGTCCTTGTGTACTTTGATTCCCTGCTCCCAACTACTCCCTAGCACACTTGGCAGCATCCTAGAAGCCTACCAAATTGATCCTAGCCCTCCATTTAAAAGGAGGATGTTTGAATAGGGCAAAAGGTCCATTTTCAAGCCTCATTTGAACCTCTACATTCTCTCTCCACTCAAGCTTTCCAAGAGCACAATATCTTTTCATTTTAGCTCTAGGGAGTCTCCTTCACCCTTTCAAAGTTCAAATTCGACGGTTGAAGGCTGTCAGCAGCCCGATTCCGGAGAGCTTAAGCACCGTCCAAGGCTTGAACTGATCGATCTAGGCATTTTTAGCTGGAGATGCCTTCTAGTTGACTACACTTGGACAAACTACAAGTTCAGAGAGCTCGAGTTCATCCAAATACATTGACTATAGGAGGTATAATCCTAAACCCTAGTTTAGCACACATAGATTGAAATAACATTCCCAAAAGTGCTTTTTAAACTATGGTTTTGCTTTCCCATTAATTATGTTCATATTTTTAATCTAAGCTTAAAATTTCAAACCATTTGATTGACTAAATCAAGAAAACTAGTTGATTTTCTAGTTTAGGGTCTCGATCTAGTTTATGCATGGGCTAGGCAAGTTCTGGACCGTTGATCTCACGATCAGCGGTCCAGATCGAGTCATACAGCTCTTTGGACCGTTTCCCTGATCCGCCTCTCCGCTAAATCAATGGTTCAACTCAATCAGAGCTGTTCAATCGTTATAGCGGATGATCGGACGGACGCTGTTTGCCGCTTACGTGGTAAAGTGGGAAACCGCGTGGGTCCCACACGTGATTATCACAAGATCATGATTGCATCTCTGCAATCATAGCCAATCATTGGCCGCCGCCACCTGTGGACTGGATATTCCGCTGCTAGTTAATAAAAAATGTTTTAATTTAATTTTAAATCATTTTTTAATTCAGTTTTCTTCTAAAATTATAGGAAATTAATTTAAAATTAAAAAATCCATAAAATACCTCAAAATTTTCAAAATATCAAAATCTTTAATTTAAAATTAAAATATTTTAAAATAAATTATATATTTTAAGTAATTTTAAAACATTTATTATTTAATATTTAATTAATATTTAGTTAAAGATTAATTTAAATATTATCAAAAATTATTTTTTTTAAATTATAAATATTAATTATATAATTTAGAATATTTTAATATTAAATTAAATTAGCTTAAGATATTTTATATAATTTTAAATTACTTAATTATTTTAAAAACTTCAAAAATTTCAAACAAATTCATATTAATTCATAAAAATATAAATAATATATCAAACTTTTCAAAAAATCGAGAATTTTAATTCAATACTATTTTCAAAATTTAAAACATAAATTATTTTTATTATTTTAAACTATTTGTATATCTTTAATATTTAATTAATATTTTATTAAATATTATATTAATTATTTAAAAGTTAAAAATTTATTTTCAAATAACATTGAAAAATTAGTGGATCTCTCAGTCCCCTTTAAATTTTATTTTAATATTATATATATATATATATATATATATATATATATATATATATATATATATATATATATATATATATATATATATATATATATATATATATATATATATATATATATAAGTTTATACATATATATTTTGAGATCATATTTTAAAATTATATGAATATATTAAATCTCTAATATTTGAGAGATCCAACGGAATTTTAAACTTTGATTAAACATAGTTGAACAAAATTAGTGGGGAGCTGTGGTTAATCAATGAGCAATTATTTTGTTAATTATTCATTGGTTAATCTCTCAATTAATTAAACTTTATCTTGCTATTTGCATGCTTAGGAATCGCACACCACTTAACTTAGGCTCTCCTAGATCTAGGAATTGATTGTGATTGTGTTTATGCATGTATATATTGGTCAAGGGTTAGAAACTTTGATTTGAACCTAATTAACTTAGTGACACAATTAAGGACAATAATTAAGAATTTGTTTAGAGAACTTAGATTAATTTTAATAATTAGGATACACATCCTCTTGACTCAAAACTTTAAACACTTGAACTTAGTGACATACGTAGCCTTAAGAAAAATTCTCATTGGTTTTAAAAATCATTAGGCCCTCTTAATTAATTTTCTTAAAGTTAAACCCTTAATTAGGCTTTAAACATTTTAAAAATTATATTAAATCAAATTTAAACCCAAAAAATACACATAATACGACTAAATGACCATAATTCAAACCTTAATCAACAAAAAAATAAAATTCCTTTGAGTTGAAAGCAAATTGAGACTTAATTTAGTTTTAAGTGAAATTAAATATTTAATTAATTAATAATAATTTAAAATTCCCAAAAAATCCCAAACACTTGGAAATCTCTCCTTAGGTCATTATTAATATTTGGAGTTGATTTCAAGGAGTTGGGAGTTCATTTGGAACAAAAGCAATAAAAGCCCCTTAATTAAACAATTTTAAAAATTCAATAAATACATCAAAATTTGATAAATCATAACTAATTCCAGAAAATTCCAAATTGAACAAACTCAAAAAAATTAAACTCATAATAAACTCTAATATTTATTAAAAATATCAAAGTTCTAGAAATCATTCAAATTTGAAAAGTCAATGTTTGGTCAAACTTAAGTTAAAATTCAAGTCAAAACTTCAAACCTTTATAATAAAATATAGAAAAATCCAAATCCAGCAAACTTAGTGTCTAATAACTCATCTTAGTGTCTAATATTTTAATAAAATAACAACTTTTCAGAATTCAAGCTTAATTAAAAAGTCAAATTTCATCCCATTAATTAAATTATTAAAATAATAAAAAATCCTTAAAACTCAAAAATCACCCTTGAACTCTAAAAATGTTTAATTAACCTTAAAATCAATAATCAACCAACCTTAATTAAATTTCATTAATTTTTAAATATTAATTAAATCAAATCAGTTAATCCTACCGGGTACCACTAGGTAACACAGGCCTACGAGACTAGTAGCTTAGCCTCAAGGACGGTGAAATAAACTTCACGACCTCGGTAAACAACAAAGGTTGTATCCATTTAACACTTTAAAATCTATTTTAAAATTAATCTTAAGTCATTAAGATTTAAACTTTAATTAAATTTTTCTTAAGCCTTTCAACTAATCAGAACCTTAAGTAACTTCAATCAAATATCTTATATAGGACATATCCAAACCACACAACCTTTTGCACAAACTTTAGATGGTTTGCTAGGACAACCAACTCTAGTCTTAGGTTAGGCCAGAGTTTACTTTTATGCTGTATGCCAGATTTTTGAGTTTTCATTATATACTATTTGCTAGCTTAGAATTGATGTGATTATTTATTTATTTACTGCACTATATGTTGTGAGTAATTGAGCACTTTAAATTTCAAATATTAACTGCCTGATATTGATTATAACTGCTTGGAATTATTTACTTAAATATGATTATTAGGATAACCCTGTAGGTTGTTGAGTCTAAAATTTTCTCTTTTTTAAATGTAATATGATTATATTTGAATTGTAATATTTAAGTAATTTGAGAATGGGATGTTAAAACATCCAATTTAGAATCCAAAGAGGAAGGGACACCCCTTAGGGGAGAGTCCCTCTCCATTTGGAGCTCGAAATTTGGATGACTTTTCAAATATCCAAAGAGAAAATATAACACCCCATCTAAGGGGAAATTTCTTTTCATTTGGATATTCAGATCCGACGATCAAAGGAGTTATAGAAGGACAAAGAAGTGGATAGCAAGAAGACCCATTCTCAAAGTCACTTGAGTCTTAGGAGTAGAATCCGGGTTGTTGTCAGTGGTGCCCGGCCACTTTACTTTTCTACATACCCTGGTTTGTAATATTAAGTGACACTTGCCAAATAGAAATTCAATTTGAGTAATTAATTTAGTTGATTTATTTAATTGATTACGCAGTAGAACTACATATTTTTCTAGTATTTTTGCTTACATGTTGTGTTTGATTTAGTCTGTAATCCGATTGTAGGCTCTTAAAAATTTATTAAAATTTTTTCTACTTAAATCAAATTAAAAATTTTAAGTCAACATAGAAACTCTAACTTTTTAAGAAGTAAGCCCAGGACTGTTGGGAGTTCTCATTTCATAATTAATGCATTTTTCTTTCCACTTATCAAGCACCTCCCCGCTTGCGGGTTTTGGCAGACCACCTGGCTTATGAGGGTGTAGATCTGTCCAAGAGGAATCTATGCATCTTTAGAATAAAACCTATTTTTAATCCTTTTTTAAAACTTCTTCATTTCAAATTTAAGCATTTAATCGAGTCGCTATGCATGCATCGCATTAGTAATAAATTAAATCTCTAAAATTTTAATTGCATTTTTAGTTCAAGCATCAAATACCCAACATAAGTCAAAGGGCCAATTAGGATCTGCTCTAGATGTCAGTCATATCCATAAAAACTTTTCTTAAACAATGTCCCTATCACTCAACATTAAAAGACCAAACATTTGATTTTAAAGCGCCTAGGTGGTTTTGCTGGCTCTCCAATCTAGGATAGGGTAAGTCCAGATTTGCACTGTATTAGCTAGGTTCAGGTCACTGATTTTTCAGCACCCACTTTAGGCTTAGGTTCTAAGGCTGGCTTGAGCTATAAGACCTCAACCTTCAGTTTGATCATTAAATTAAATATCACTTTCAATCAAATTCAAGCCAAACACTTAGAATAGGCTGAGGTATTTCTAAAGTAATTCAGAATCTCAAAACACCTATACCCTTCTTCCTTTGACTCTAGAAATAAGTGTTCAAATTTGAACTAATCCTATTTGAATTTGTAACCCTTATCTCCTTTGACATCTAGCTTTGAAATCTTAAATAAAATTTATACTGCTATTTTAATCGAGAGTGTTCGTATGAAACTCTAGTTTTCTATGATGTAATTAAATACGAGGGCTTGCTCTCGTAGGAGATTTAAAAACCCAAACCAGATTTTCAAAATCAAAATTTTCAAAAATTTAATTAATTATCTTTAGAAAAATCAAATTTGATGATCATTATCATCATTTTCAAATGATTAATAATGGACGATATTTTTTTTCCTTGGGAAGATATGTCATCATATTATTATAATTTTGATTTTGAAATTAATGATCTTTTTATCCAGATTAGTATAATTAAACACTCAATTAAATTTCATTTTGACCCTCCAGGGTCATATGTGATTCACTCATGTGTTTGACTAAGCCAATCAGGATGAATTCAAAGTTTTATAATTTGAACATATTATGGAATGATATTATCGCCTCCCAAGGCGATATAGTATTCATAATAAAGAGTTCAATTTTAAAACTAAAATTTTAGAATTTAATCTTTTCCCAAAGAAAAATAATATTTTTGAAAACTATATTTTAAAATTACACAATAGTGTTTAGTATTTATCTCTGTGCTAGATTTTAAGTTGATCTAAAAGAATCTCACCAGACTATAGTTAAGAGAATTCTTAGATATCTTTTAGGGATAGAAAACTTAAGAATCTGATATCCTATGCACAACACTTCTTTTGACAATATTGAATATTTTGATTCTGATTTTGTAGGATGTGGGGTGGATAGAAAGAGCACTTCTGGGACTTATCAATTCATAGGATAGTTTTTAGTCTCCTAGTCCAATATAAAATAAAATTATGTTGCACTTTTTATTACTGAAGCTGAATATATTACCTTAGGAAGTTGTGTGGCCTTAGTCCTTTAGTTGAAGCAACTAATTTTGGATTTAGGATTACCTGTATGCATAATTTCAATCCTTTGTGAAAACACTAGTACCACATGTATCTCTAAGAATCCTATCCAACATTTAAGGATCAAACATATTGACATAAGGCATCACTTTATTAAAGTCCATGTGATCAAAGAAGATATTGAGTTACACCAAGTGGCAACTAAGACTCAACTGACTGACATCTTTACTAAACCACTGGCCCTTGATACATTCAACATCTTAAGGAGCAGATTGGGTGTGATTGATATAAATGCATGAACTTGATATTTACAGAATTTTGAATTTTATATTTTATTATTTATCATTATTTTTACTCTTTCGTTTATTTCAGAAATTTTGTTTTACTTTTTATGTGTTATTGTTTTTCATTTCTGTTGTTTTAGTTTTTCTCTTTTTTCTTTTTTTCCCCCTTTTTTTATTTGTTTACTACTAAAATGATATTTTATGTCTTGTTTTTTATTTTAAAAGTTTATAGTTAATATTTGACATCCCTAAATTAGTTAAAGGGAGAAACACCGTTGATTGTTTCCCTTCCTCTAATTTCTTTTTACGGTGTAATCTTCTTTTCCAAATAAAGTCTATCTTAAATTAATAACTAGACTTTGTGATTAAGATCTTTTCTATCTTGCTACAATAATCTATTTTATATATATATCGTTGCATTTATATAACTAGACTTTGTGATTAAGATCTTTTCTATCTTCAAAATCATTAAATCACTTTTAAGCTTTTATAATCTTATCGTTGCATTTATCATATAAATCTGATTCTACTTTGTGGTTTACTCTTCCTTATATTATAGTGTGAGTTTTTCTTCTCTAATATTTGGAAGATATTTTTACAATTGAGAGTATTTAAAAGTTTTGAAAGAGATCTAACTTGTAAAAATGATAAGAGACATAAAATGAGCCCAAAAAGAAGAAAAACTAAAAAGATGCGCAATAATTGCAAAAAAAAAAATTTAAAAGATACACAAAATATATCAAAAATCAAAAGATGTACAAAGTGCGCCAACCAACTAATAAGAGGTATAAAACGAGCCCACAAGAAAGCAAGCTTCCTTCTCTTTCAAACCTTTAAATCTTAGAAGAATTTATGTGTCATTTGATATTTTCAAAGGCTTGATTTCAAATTTTATGATTGTGACTAATTATCTTGGTATATTATTCCATAAGATATTTTTCTGGTACCAAGTTTTAAACAAATCTCTTTTTCTTATCCAATTGATTTTTTTGAGTTAGATCTTTATTTTTAAAAGATGGTATGCCCTATAAGAAGTCCGAGCTAGGGCTAACAGGATTGGTTGTTCTATCATTTTTCAGATTTCGATGATATTTACTCATTGATTCTTGAAAATTTTTAATTCAATCACTAAACACAAGAGAAATGTGATGGCAACCTTCTTCATGTGGCTGCGAGCTCCTATCATCCGGCTTCTTCCATCCTTCTCTGTGAAAACCAAGACTTCTTTTTTCTCCTTCTTGTGTATGTTGCCAATCCTATTGGTTGTTTGAGTGCTTGAATGCTGCTACTGTTATTTATAATTTTGCTTACTTCACCAATTGTTATGTTATTTTGTAAATGTATATCTCTATCATTTTTATTTTTATTTTATTATAAATGTATATCTCTATTAATTACATTCTATCTATTTCCTCAATATTTAATAGAGTTTTTGGGTTTCATTAATTAATACTTAAATGGGATATTAATATATGATAAATATGATTTAATTAGTCTATTTAATGGTGATAATTTTTTTAAATTAAAATTAGTAATATTCAATCATATTAATTTGATATAATTAAACAAATCTAAGTATTTAAGATTAATTAATTAAAAATATTAATTTAATCAATTTATCATTATTGTAAGCTAATTTGATTATAAATTTTTTTTTAATATCGTAATAAATTGATAATTAAAAAAATATTACATTCATATAAATTCTTAACTTTAAAAATAAGTATCGATATAATATTAATGATCAATTTAATAAATTAAATGCTCTTGTTTATTACTTTACATAATATATTTTAATTTTATCATTAATAATAATTTCTAAAATCTTATTTTAAATAAAAAAAAATTAAATTTTATTATAAATAATTATTTAATTTATCAAAATTTAATCGGCTTTAACCTTTGTCATGTCAAATAAGTTTCAAATTTAACGATTTATTAAATCCCGATTTACGAGAAATTATTGCGTGTGGAATCCGATCACAACGATGTGTTCGGTTGCTTACGTGGAAAGGGTTAAACAGTCAATTGACTTGCGTAAACCTCGTAAACCCGACCCGTCTTCCAGCCCGACCCGGGAGATTTAGGTTGGCGCTTCTTTTTTCAGAATTTAAGGCGCGCGCGAATCACCGCAATATATAAAGCTTAGAGCCAAAATTTTCGCAGAGAAGCCAAAAATTTCGCAGAGAAAATGCCGATGAAGATGGAGATTGATCTGGAGGAGGATGTTGGTTTTTATGAGCAGACAATATTTTCGCAGGTCTCCTCGGAGGAAGCCGATAACCTTGAGAATGCCGACGTCCCGGAAACAAACGCACATGAAGCAGAACACGTAGAACCAATGGGTTTGGACGAAAAGTTCAGCATCTCGGTAAAGTTCGCCTCCTTCAAGTTTTCGTTGTGCATTTATTGTGTTTAGCAAAGATGCGGTTTTTTATCAACAATGTGCATAATGTAAAATTGTAATTGATTTAAAAAGAATACTCGATGTTCTCTTCTTCTAAAGCATTATTGATCTAGGCTACAATAAGGATTTTGTAGTTCGATTTTCTTATTTCAAGGTTTGTTGCATATTATTTGCGTATGTATTGCGTATATATTTGTGTATATATTGCGTGTATATTGCGTATACATTGCGTATGTGTTGCTTAATTGCTGCTTATCATTTGCGTATATGTTGCGTATTGGTTGCGTATTTTATCATTCACTTATTGCGTATTTCTCAGGATGTTTATGTTAATGAGAAAGAAGCATACGAGGCTTATCGTTCTTATGGATATAATCTTGGTTTTAGTGTTCGTAAGGATCATCACAGTTACTGGCCAAATTCCAGAAATTTAAAATCCAAGGACTTTGTTTGTTCTAAAGCTGGTTTCAAGAAGTTGCCTGATCTTAATATCCAAAGGAAATATCGAAGATCAGATACTCGAACTGGTTGTCCAGCTATGGTTAGGTTTACAGTGGATGAAGCTGGAAATTGGAAGGTGAAAAAATTTATTGAAAATCACAATCATGATTTGCCTAGGCCAGAAGACCGGCATCTTCTTAGATCATGCAGGAATATGTGTGATGAAAAAGCTTCTGTTCTTAAAGCAATGACAGATGCTGGGATAAGAACAATTGATGCATTTTCCTTCCTTGCTGATGAAGTTGGAGGTGTTGAAAATATTGGATTCACAAGGAGGGATGCGTACAACTTTATTCAAAAAATAAAAAGAGCTAAGATTGAACTTGGGGACACTAATACTTTGATTGAGTTATTTAAAGAACGACAACTTAATGATAACATGTTCTCTTGGGATGTCCAGAAGGATGAATTTGATAGATTGTTAAATTTTTTTTGGGTTGATGCGATTGGTAAGATAGATTATGACTGCTTTGGTGATGTGGTAATTTTTGATACAAGTTATAGGCTTAATAAGTATAATTTGGTATGTGCACCATTTGTTGGGGTTAACAATCATTGGCAAAACATTTTGCTTGGGGTGGCCTTCTTGTCCGAAGAGATAATTGAATCATTTACGTGGGTGTTTACAACTTTTGCTCGAATGATGGGTGATAAACAGCCAATAACAATATATACAGATCAAGACCAGGCAATGGCTAGGGCCATAGAAGTTGCACTACCTCACAGTCGTCATAGACTGTGCCAATGGCATATCCGAAAAAAGGCTCCATCAAAAGTATCGTGCTACAATACTAACAACAAAGTCAAAGGCCTCTTCAATAAGTGTTTGAGCAGATGTGACTCTGAGGAGGAGTTTGAGAATGCATGGGCTGAATTGATCATACAAGGGAACCTCCAAGATCATGTTTGGTTGCAGGATCTTTATAGGATAAGGAATAAGTGGTCAACTGCCTTCAATAAGGATTATTTTAGCATGGACATTCTATCCACACAACGTAGCGAGTCTACTAATAATGTGTGTCATGGCATTTCTAAGCCCACAAGTTCTTTAACTGATTGCTTTTTGGGTTTAGAGAAGTTGATGAGGAATTGGCGCCGGAATGAACAGGATGAGGATTATAGATGCAGCCACTCCGAAATAGAACATGTAATAAAAAACTGCTCAATATTAAAGCAAGCTGCTCAATTTTATTCAAAGAAACTATATTCATTTTTTGAACAAGAATTTCTACAAGGTGTAGGTGTAATGAGTGTAGAGCTTGAGTCTAGTGATTCTTCTAAATTTTTTGTCTATTACACCGAGACCAAGGATCACTCTAAACCATGGGTTGTTGATTTTGATGCACAAAATGGTAACATTCAATGCTCCTGCATAAAGTTTGAAACGATGGGTTTATTGTGTTCTCACTGCATAATAGTTTTGAGGCAAATGGCTATTGGGAAAATCCCCGAGAAGTACCTACTGTTGCGATGGTCAGCACGAGCTCGACAAGATATATATGCTGGTCTAAATTTGAAAGAAAATTCTCAGAATAGCTCTGAAGCTAGTAGTGGATTCATATTCAGAAATTATATAAGCAGGTTTGCATATGAAATGAGCATACGAGCGCAGCTGAATGAGGGTGGTGAAGAATTCCTAATGGCTGCGATGAAGGATACATCTGTAAAACTCGATTTGGTTGTTTTTGGGAAGAGAAAGACATACAAGACTACACAGGGTGGCAGTGTACAACTGAAAGACCCTCTAAAGCGTAGGCCTAAAGGCATATCCAATGCTAGGCTGAAAAGCCACTGGAAAAAAAAGACAAAGTGTATGATATTTTATTTTCTGAAT
Source organism: Dendrobium nobile (assembly GCA_022539455.1). Lineage (NCBI taxonomy): Eukaryota > Viridiplantae > Streptophyta > Magnoliopsida > Asparagales > Orchidaceae > Dendrobium > Dendrobium nobile. Next base: position 30,463,660 of record CM039728.1, on the reverse strand, counting down.
AATTTTATTTATTGCCTTTTTTGACATATTGTTATTGATTTTTTTAACAGGGAAAGCACCAATGAAGAAATACACAACAAAATTTGAGACTCCTTCAAGCATGCCTGAATGCTTAAGTGAGGATTTCATAAATTCTGTACACTCCAAGCAACAATCAGATCAGCAGTGTAATTTCACAAGCATACCCGAATGCTTCACTGAGGACTTCATAAATGCTGTACATTCCAGTCAGGCATCTCCAGCTAAGCAGTACAATTTCTCAAGAATGCCCGAATGCTTCACGGAGGATTTCATATCACAAGCATGCCCGTCTAGTCAGGCATCAGTACAGCAGTTCACCAGCATGCCTGAGTGCTTGACAGACGATTTCATAGCCGGGGAACCGTCCAGTCAACCATCAATAAAGCGAGCAAAGCATTCTAATTTCACAAGCATACCCAAATGCTTCACTGAGGAACACATAACAGGTGTACGTTCCAAAAAGCCATCAGCAAAATACATCAAGTTGATGATGGATATCATTAAAAAAGAGAAATCTATGTTATAAGAATATTTGTATGATGGATATTTATTTGTAAGAATATTTGTATGATGGATATTAATTTGTAAGAATATTTGTTGATGGATATTTATTTGTAAGAAGATTTGTTTTAGCTGTCAAATTTAATTTGCGTATGTCCCGCGTATACAACGCGTATGTACCGCGTATACAGCGCGTATGTCCTGCGTATGGAATGCGTATGTAATGCATCTGGATCGCGTACGCAAGGCGTATACTCTGCGTATTCATAAAATCTTAATGAAAACATTCTTAATCGATTTAAATTAACGATCAAAGGTTGGAAAACCTATATTAGCCGATCCTTGCTGGTTTTATTGATAGGGAGTTGCATTCGAATTAATTTGACTCCACTTCACATACTCTAATGAATGCTCCACCATAGGAGCATTACACCCACACCCAAGAACCATCACTTGTGTAGCACAAAGGGTGTACACAACCATGAAGTCTCAGTGGGAAATTCATACAAATCATTTTAAAACGATGCTAAAATGAGTATTTGAATGTTTCATACCGAAAGAATGCATCGAATCATTTAAATCCTAATCAATTTGATTTTTTTATCAAAAAACCAAGAACTGCCGTATGCGTATGGAATGCGTATGTAATGCGTCTGGATCGCGTACTCAAGGCGTATACTCTGCGTATTCATAAAACCTTAATGAAAACATTCTTAATCGATTTAAATTAACGATCAAAGGTTGGAAAACCTATATTAGCCGATCCTTGCTGGTTTTATTGATAGGGAGTTGCATTCGAATTAATTTGACTCCACTCCACATACTCTAATGAATGCTCCACCATAGGAGCATTACACCCACACCCAAGAACCATCACTTGTGTAGCACAAAGGGTGTACACAACCATGAAGCCTCAGTGGGAAATTCATACAAATCATTTTAAAACGATGCTAAAATGAGTATTTGAATGTTTCATACCGAAAGAATGCATCGAATCATTTAAATCCTAATCAATTTGATTTTTTTATCAAAAAACCAAGAACTGCCGTATGCGTATGGAATGCGTATGTAATGCGTCTGGATCGCGTACTCAAGCCGTATACTCTGCGTATTCATAAAACCTTAATGAAAACATTCTTAATCGATTTAAATTAACGATCAAAGGTTGGAAAACCTATATTAGCCGATCCTTGCTGGTTTTATTGATAGGGAGTTGCATTCGAATTAATTTGACTCCACTCCACATACTCTAATGAATGCTCCACCATAGGAGCATTACACCCACACCCAAGAACCATCACTTGTGTAGCACAAAGGGTGTACACAACCATGAAGCCTCAGTGGGAAATTCATACAAATCATTTTAAAACGATGCTAAAATGAGTATTTGAATGTTTCATACCGAAAGAATGCATCGAATCATTTAAATCCTAATCAATTTGATTTTTTTATCAAAAAACCAAGAACTGCCGTATGCGTATGTAATGCGTCTGGATCGCGTACTCAAGGCGTATACTCTGCGTATTCATAAAACCTTAATGAAAACATTCTTAATCGATTTAAATTAACGATCAAAGGTTGGAAAACCTATATTAGCCGATCCTTGCTGGTTTTATTAATAAGGAGTTGCATTCGAATTAATTTGACTCCACTCCACATACTCTAATGAATGCTCCACCATAGGAGCATTACACCCACACCCAAGAACCATCACTTGTGTAGCACAAAGGGTGTACACAACCATGAAGCCTCAGTGGGAAATTCATACAAATCATTTTAAAACGATGCTAAAATGAGTATTTGAATGTTTCATACCGAAAGAATGCATCGAATCATTTAAATCCTAATCAATTTGATTTTTTTATCAAAAAACCAAGAACTGCCGTATGCGTATGGAATGCGTATGTAATGCGTCTGGATCGTGTACTCAAGGCGTATACTCTGCGTATTCATAAAACCTTAATGAAAACATTCTTAATCGATTTAAATTAACGATCAAAGGTTGGAAAACCTATATTTGCTGATCCTTGCTGGTTTTATTGATAGGGAGTTGCATTCGAATTAATTGGATTATTGATTAAAAAACCATGAAACTTTATCTGCGTATATACGTTGTATGAGCTGCGTCTGAAACGCATATGGATCGCGTATAGAGTGCGTATTTTAAATTCCTCAGTATAAATTTCTTAATCGATTTATATGAATGATCAATGGTGAGAAACATTATATTCAACACATAGAATCTTTTTTAATTACAAGGAAAATATACCAGTTATGTACATAAATTTAAAATATAAAAGTTCATTTCAGTGCAGCACAAAGCAATCCGTATGCAAATTCTGCTCTATATTTGTGCATTTTTTCTTGCCAATCCGTGCTCTGCATCCAGCCGGAGTTGTTTAGTCGAACAATATTGTCCATGTATTTGCAAACGAACATACCACAATCTGTATTGTTGGTCTGAGTTGGCGCATTCCTCATTGTCTTGAAACTCCATTTAGTGATATTTTGACGGAAGGCTTTTTTGCAATCCTTATTTAAACTTGCAATCTGAACAATATATGGAATAGAATTAAGTCACTTAAAAATAATCACGAAATTTGTAAACAATTCAAGGCTAGAATCTAACTCACTATCTTCACAGCAACACTTCTATGCATAGGGTTGGGTATGGAGTCGTAAAATTCCCACCTTTTTTGCTTTATGTAACCTGCTAGAAGGGTTCAGTGCTCTCCGTGAATAATTGGATTAATTATAATACTGCTTGACTGAGCAGAATTGTAGTCTATGTGCTCGAGGAACAACACTGATTTTACATCCTGTTCCTTGTAATGCTGCAAACATTTAAATATAAGAATTAAATAGTTCAAATAAAAAATTATATATAAAATAAACTAGTATACTAACCCAATACATTGGTGAGATGTATAGATATTTTTCATACTGATCTGGTGAAATTTTAGACTTCTCATTTAATAAAATGGCAAAAACATCAATATGGTCATTGTCCAGGTAACTGTCTGATAATATTTCGTCGATCATGCCTCTTGAAATCATGACGTTCCCAGATGAAAATACACGCATGCTACTGAAATATTTAAACAAAAAATACGCATAAGGTACGCATAGAAAACACAGACCGAAATACGCAATAAGTACGCACAACATACGTGTCAAGATATTTCTTTATGTTTTCCCTCAGAAAAACTTCCTGTACTGGACTCAACATTTCCACGCCTTTGTAATTAACTGTGGGACTTGCAGGGTATCCCTTTATTACAACATCGTCAACATTGATTATTTCTGTAGTTTGAGGAACTTTATGGGGAACTTTTTGGAATGGAACAATTTCTTTTGAATGTTCTTGTTGTGGGGGGGCTTCTTTGGACTGTTCTTCTTGTGGGGGAGGTTCTTTGGACTGTTCTTCTTGTGGGGGAGGTTCTTTGGACTGTTCTTCTTGGGGGGGAGGTTCTTTGGACTGTTCATCTTGGGGGGGGGAGGTTCTTTGGACTGTTCATCTTGGGGGTGAGCTTCTTTGGACTGTTCTTCTTGGGGGGGAGCTTCTTTAAAAAGTTCTTCTTGGGGGGGAGCTTCTTTAAAAACCATCACTTGCGGGGGAACTTCTTTGGTAATTACTTCTTGGGCAGTTTCTTCAGGGATGTGGTGTACCCTTTTCTGCTTCTTCTTCTGTTTTTGGCTTGATTTTCTCTCTAATTTATTCTTTTTGCTAACCCTTTCAGCAGCCTGGGTCTTCTCAACATCATTCATTTTTTCTGGGGCGTCGGTCTTGGTGTGTTCAGATGATATCCGAATATTGTTGGGGGATGGAATAGTATGGGGAATGAATGATGAGGAGGAGGGAGCAGCTTGCTGATCAGGCTTAATAATTCCTTGGACAATGCAATTTTGGAGCTTCTCATCAATAAGATCAACTCTCTTCACAATTTGTTCAAAATTCTTCCTCATTCTACCTTCAAATTCCTGGAAGAGTTGGAAAATGGACTCCTGCACAATCCCTATTATTTTCTTTTCAAGTTCATCTAAGGGTTGGGGTTGGGGTTGGGTTTTCAAGGGGGATTTGGGCTGCAGAGGAGATTGTGGGGGGAGATGATGTTCAGGTGTGTTAGTTTGAATGGGTGAAAGAGGGATTGATGGATATTTCTTTACACCCAAGAGATCACATTCTTCAGGGGTTACTCCTTGGATGTCAACAAAAATCTGTGAAAAATTATTCTCAAATAAATACGCAATTTAAACGCAATCATATACGCAATATATACGTATTATATACGCAATATATACATATTATATACGCATACCGTACGCATAATATACGCGTACTGTACGCAGTATGTAAGCAATATGTAAAACTTTTTACAATAAATACCTGTCTTCTCTTTAAATTAACAAATAATTTGTCAGTCTTCTCAGTGTTATATACAATATCATCAGACCATCGAAGGAAACGGGGCCTTCTGTCAGGATACTTTGGGAGATGAATGGAAGTGTGCTCCAAAAACCAAACCTGCATAAAATTTAGATATTCTCAGTTAGTTTTAGCAAAACAATCAGTCAATTAAAATTTTTAATAAGAATTATTTTAGCACTCACAATAAGCAGTGGCACAAATCCATTGACATAACCCGCTGGCCTGTTTTTTGAGATCTTCATAGCTACATTATTAAAATCTGTAACTAGGCATTCCCAAATTGCCCATGCCCAGTTAATTGATGAATAATCATCAACATTATTTGCTATTGTCTTAAGCATCTTAGGAACTTTAAAGTTGGATTGTTGGAAAAATAAATTAGAACACAAATACATAATAAATGTTTTCAACATGGTATCTGGGGAGCTTTCCCTAGTCAACTCAAACAATTCAGTCTTAATATCCTTTGAGCTGATTGTTGAAGTCGGCAAGGTCATCCAAGTAATCTCCTCACCTCTATTTGGTAGTCCAGTGAGGAGGGCCACTTCATCAGCTGTGAAAGGGACAACATGGCCCTCTATAATGAAGCTTTGCTTTTCAATGTTCCACATTGTCAGCAGCTGGTAGATAAATGGGGCGTTTTGCTCAAATCCAGGAAATTGAAGAAATTGATAAATATTAAGTTCCTTTAATTTTTCTTCAATTTCAACAGGAATTATATCTGAAAATGTATCACACATTGTTCTGAAAGTTGAAACATAGCATCTATATGATATAGGACGGACGTAAATCTGCGTAGAATAAGAAACTATAATTAATTTAGAGAAGCATATTATAAATACGCATATAAAACGCAACAAAAAATACGCATACCATACGCGTTTTGTACGCATACCATACGCGTGGTGTACGCATACCATACGCGTGGTGTACGCATACCATACGCGTTGAGTACGCATACCATACGCGATGTACGCAAAGGATGAGAAAAATATCATCAGAAATCTATGGTTTAGGGTACATTAATCATTTTTGTTTATTGGAAGTTTAGTTTTATGATTTAAAGATAAAAAGTACTTATTATAAGAAGTTAGGTTTTGTCTTCAACATATACGCAGAAAGTAAATGAAGTTTACGCAGATTATACACATTGGGTACAAAGAAAATACGCAGAAAGAACGAGAATGGTGAGATAAATTTAAACTTTTATAGTTACTAGGAATGATTTAAATTTATTTTTTGGTTTCTTCAGCAAATACGCGTTGAATACCAAAGATATCCGTAGTTCATTTTATGTCAATGTAAGAATTTTCGCACCTTTCTCTTTGCAGGTGAATCCTTTTCCACGTCCATGATGAGAAGAAGAGATTGCTGGAGGAATTCAGCGAGAGTTTTTTGCTGGAAGCTCGGGAGAAATGGAGCGAATGGCCGAAATGTCTAATTTGGAAAATGTTAAAATTTTCCGCCTTTTTCATTGTATATACTGGGCGGGCCAAAAAACTCTTCGGGTCTTAACTTTCCACGTAAGCACGCCACGCATTTTATTTTTATTGGCTACTGTTACAGACCAAACACATTGTCGTGATAGGATTCCACACGCAATAATTTCTCCCGATTTACAGGACATAAACCCTCCTTGAAGCTAAAAGCCCCTCAAGGTTTCTTACGAGTTCATGTTAATGAAGATGGAAGCGTCCCACAACTGGTACCAGCTCTCGCTGACACCGAGTCGAGGCAAGGCTTCGCGGTTATTGCTGGATGCATCTCGCAGAGGAGTTTTATCCTCCCGTGAGCATTTGAGCCTTTTTGATTTGTTTTTCCATTCATTGCATGTTTTTCTTTTCTATTCGACCAATAACTCTTTGATCGCTTATTTATTTTGAATACTTAGTTCAATTTACACCGATTTGATCTTATAACAATCAGTAATATGACAGAATTCTGCGTCCCGACTGTTTTTCTTTAAAAGGTTTAGGGTTTAACGTTGTACTCTTTGCTTGGTGGCTTCGCTTTTCTGTGCTAAGAGCTTCTTTCTAGAATCAATGGGCGGCCATTTCTTAAAAGTTTCCCAAGGGAGGCTTTTTCTAGGACCAGATAGTTCATGAGAATGAGGTTCCAACCACTGAGCTGGCTACTGCGTGGAAATTGTTGTCCTTTCCTACGTGCCGTTATTCTTTATTTAGCAGCGTTCATAAGAAAATTTAGACACCTTATAATGTTAATTTATCGTTTTTTTGTTTTTAAAAAATACTGACATGTGAAGCATGGACAAGCTTTACTTTAATTTGTTAAAATTGGGAATTTGTCATGCTTATAGTGTGTACAGGAATCATTTGTGTCAGATTTGGAATGCAAATCTTAGTAGATGTTATGGACCATTTCTCTATTTCTATTTCATCCTTAATGTTCAATTTGTTTCAGAGGTAAATCCTTGTAATTGATTCAACCATCTGTGATATGTGATTTGTTGAGATTAGTTCATTGCTAGATGGTATTGGGGAAAGAAAATAATGAAAATACTACTGAAAAGAGTTATCCATTGAATTTATTATCCCGTGCTTCTATATTTGAATCACATTATGTTCAATATGTTCATATACTGAACAAAAGTTGTGGTCAAAAGGTTTCAATTTCTTTGATTTTTTATGCAGTTATATTAGTTATTGTTAGTCTAGTGGAATCATTTAGATATAAAGACAACATTTCTTCATGGTGAACTTGAAGAAGAGTTATACATGGTACAACCTTAGGGATATGAGTTTACAGATAAAGAAGATTTGGTGTATAAGCTCAAAAAGAGTTTGTATGGGCTGAAAAAGACACCAAGACAGCAGTACAGGAGATTTGACAGGTTTATGTCAGACAATGTGTAGACTAAGTACTAGACAAACCACTATTGTTATTTCTAATATTTTGATTATATTATTCTAGTTTTGTATGTGCATGACATGCTGGTTGCAGGATTAGATATTAAAAAGATAAAGGATCAATTATCAGTGGTGTTTGAAATGAAAGATCTGCATTCGGCTAACAAAATTCTTGGTATGTGAATCAGTAGGGATAAAAGTGAATGTATAGTGAAGTTGTCTCAAGTTGAATATATTGAAAAAGTATTTCAAAGATCCAACATGAGAGGCAAAGCTAGTTTGCACTCCCTTGAGTAGTCACTTTCAGCTATCTAAGAAATAATCGCATAAATATGAAGTAGAGCATGAATAGATGGAGAGGACTCCATATACTTCAGTAGTTGAAAGTTTGGTGTATGCTATGATTTGTATGAGATCCGATATAACATATGCTGTGAGAGTAGTTAGCATATTTATGAGTAAATCAGACAAAATTTATTTGGAAATGTTTAAGTAGATTCTCATGTACTTTAAAGGATCAATTAACAAAGTTTTTTTTTGCTTTGGAGGTCCATGGGTTGATCTACAGGGGTATGTAGATTTTGATCTTGCTGGAGATCTTGATGGCAGGAGGAGCACCACAAGTTATATCTTCACTTTCGGAAAGACTAAAGTGAGTTAGCTTTTCAAGTTATAGAAGATTTTTGCGCTCTCAACCACAGAAGTCGAGTATATTTCTATCACTAAGGCTAGCATGGAGATGATTTGATTTCAAAATTTCTTGACAGAACTCGACAAAGGGGAAAATGAATGGGAAGTTGCATAGTGATAGTGCTATTCATTTAGTCAAGAATGCTGTATTCCATGCCAGAAGGAACCACATTTAGCTTCAGTATCATTTCATCAGGTCGCTTCTAGAAGATTGTTAGTTATCTTTGAAGAAGATACACAGGATAGAGAATGCTTCAAACATGCTGACGAAGATGATGATAGTTGATAAATTAAAGCTATGTGTAGCTTCTGTTGGTCTTCATGAGGGATGAGCAAGGGCAAGCCACGCTACATGTATTATAATTGACGTTGCAGATTGGGAGAATGATTGATTGCAATTAGTTTTAAGTAGGAAATTGTTAATCTATGTGGAATCAGATTGTGTCTTTTAGTTTATTGTGCTCATTGGGGGGGGGGGGGGTCCTCTTAGGGGTGTAAACGAGTCAAGTCGAGTCTAGTAATGGCATTATCAAGCTCGGCTCGTTAGTCAGAATGCCAGCTCGAACTCGAAAGATGAGCTCAAACTCGAGCTCGTTCCATTATAAACGAGCTCGAGCTGGCTCAAGAGCCTCGGCATTGGTTTGCATAGTCTGCATGTTCCGCGTTGTTTGCCAGACTTTCAGTTCCAAAGCGCCGGTCTGCGAAGTCCAACGTGCGTTACGTGCGGTATTTTCTTTTAATTATGCATGGGATTTTGAATTTCGGAAGCAGACGAAAGCTGAAAAAATGAAGAGGCAAGAAAGCTGCAGCTTTGGAATGGGCCTAAGAGGAAGAATTGGCAGAAGAAGGAGAACGGGCGAAAACTGTAGCTTTGGAAAAGACAAGTTGCAGTCTTTAAGTGAAAGTTGTACATCAAATTAATATTTTATATATTTTAATGCTTAAAAGCTGTACACATTTAATGCCCTGAAATGAAAATTGCAACCTTGAAAACATTAATTTAATATTTTATATGTTTTAATGCCTTTAAAAGCTGTACACATTTAATTCCTTTAAATTAAAACTGCAGCTCAAATTATTTTAAAATATTGAAAAATAACTATTTAAAAAACTAATAGTGATTCGAGCTGGCTCGCGAGCCGAGTCTCATCAATCTCGACCTCGATCTCATGGATCAATAAGATCAGCTCGCGAGCTCGTTAACGAGTCGAGCTCAAGCCAGCTTGGGCCCTGCTCGCTTACACCCCTATGAACTCCCCCTGCTTGGGCTCGAGTGCTTTGCACCTAGAAATTTTTTTTTTTTACGTACAACGTCTCGGTACTATATACCCGAGCCCCCGACGCTTTATATTCAAGCACCTCGGCTCTGCATTGTTCGCTGGACATTTTTCTGCAAAATCAACAGAGAACAGGGCGATGTAGTGTTGTATATTCGACACTGCAACATTGTCAGACGGATCAACTGACAGAGGTTAGAGCTCTGTAGCCTTCCAAACTGTCGCCGCAACTCTTCAAGGTGGATTGTACAGTTTTCTTTCTCGTCTTTCTCAAAGGTGGCGTCCTCTTGGTAAGTAAGGAGAGAGTGAGAGAGAAGATAGATCTGTGTTTTTTTTTTTCCCAATTTTCTTAGTGGATTTCTTGGTGTGGCGTGGCTCTGTGTTTTTTCCCGATTTCAGGTTTTTCCGCATTAAATCCTAGTGTTCTTTACTTTCCGCTGCATTCTATTTTTCCTTGTTTGTTTCATTGTATGGTTTATTTTCACAATCCTAACAGTAATTTCTAGCTTTGAATCCATGTATCATTGTTTGCTTCTCACTGACCACTTATTTTAAGGAATGGAGAATGGAAATTTATAACGCCAACCCCGCATAGTTAGGATAATGCTAATGATGGTTACGATGGGTAGTGTTTTCTCTCCACTCTTAAAAAAAGCTAGGAAGTCATGTAAAAAGTTAATATTATAACTTGAATGCTAGATACGTTGACCAGTTGCCTTATTATATAGCATTAAGGACTCAAAATGAAATGAACTCAATAATATTGATCAAGCTCTACTTACCTCCACAACTATTATTGCATGCGACATATGGCCAATATTGTTATCAATGCAGATCTTGATAAGCTGAACAACTGACAGAATGCAGCATACAGACGTAGTAGTCAATCATGTTTGCTAGCTTTTTGGAAGGTTTATATGAAATTTTGGGTTCGAAGATTAGATAATTTTCAAATACAGTTTCTGGAATGATTTAAAACATACTTACACAGCCTACTCGAAGAGACTGTGCATAGAACTCAGTGGAACCTATTTTGAAATTGAATACTTCTATGTATATCAATTGTAACACATGTAACTTCAAGCTTGAGCTCCTAGTCAGTCATAAGAGCAGCCAACGTCTTTACATTTTTTTTTAATAAAATCCTTCAAACTTTAGAGAAAAAGGATTCCATCTTTTTCATTACAAGGTCTAGCCTATAGCATTACATTTGAGAGAAGATATGTTAGTGAATTCAAAATGTCTTGTGGCATCATTAGGGTTGTCAAAATCGGATCACGGGTCGGGTTCTGGTCCAACCCGGAACTGACCAGACACAAGTTCACCCGACTCGAACCCAACCCATTTTTTCAAGCAGGTCACTTTCTCGGACCCGAACCTGACCCACTTTGGACCCGAGTCAACCCAACACGACCTGCCAACCTGTCTCTTCTTTACTTCCGTTCTAAAAAAAGTCGGAGGTCGGGATGGGACAACGGAAGCGGCTTGGACGGGACGGGACGGGATGGCGGCAGCTGGAGGTCGGGATGGGACTACAACGGCTTGGACGGGATAGGACGGGACTGTGGCAGTGGCTTGGACAGGACGGGATGGACGTGACTCATGATTTTCCCGGATTAAATTGGGTTGAGTTCCGGTTTCCAGGTCGATCCGAACCCGACCTGTTTTTCCAAATGGGTTGAATCTGGGAACCCGAACCCGACACATTTGCGAAATGGGTTGACCGTAACCCGAAATTTTTGAGTCGGGCTTTCGGGTTGTGCCAAATATTGACACCCCTAGGCATCATATTTGTCTAACTATATGTTCAAAGACCTTGCTTCTGGACCTGGAGTTTTAGCACTAGCAATGGACAAAGTTAGAGCGTAGCTGGCGAATGTTGCATATGCAATTAAATCATTTCCAAAGACCTTTTCTTGTTAATTTGGAGAAAAGTTGGTGCTTGAACCCTTGATTGTGACATGAATTACCCGCTATAATGACATAGCAGAAGTTGTGCTTGATTCTACAACCATAAGCTTCTAATTTGATTACTGGCAGTGTAGAGTAGGTACTTGCTCACAGTATTTTGAAGCTTTTGTTTAGAATTTGTTAATAATTTATGTGTGTTTCATATATTTTAAGTTAACATGCAAAAATCAATAGATATAATTACTTGTATTGTACTGCGCACTCTCGTAGTTTGAAGATGCTATCATTTCGTTGGAGGAACTGGTTTGTACTATAGGCATTAACATATAAGTCGTCAGATGAGATAATTCAGGTATACATGTTTGGAGAATTTTTAAGGCTTGGCTTTATTGTTTCTGTGTGATTTGGTATGCATGTTCAAGGTTTAGCATCCTTACACCTTAACTTATTTCAGCTTTCTTCTTCTTCTATTTCTGCGGCCCTAAACTGTGGAGACGTATGTCTCTTATTCAGGGCATATCAACATATTCTGCATCTTACTGCTTTGTTATATATTTTCATGTCACTTTTCTAGCTCAGCCAATTTATATGTTGTCAAATTGATCCTTTTTTTCTGATATTAATTCGCTATTGCAAACAGAAATGATGGACTTTCACGTTCTTAGAAAGGAGAAGATGGTAAAATTTTTCATGGGAGGTTTTCTTTCATCTAAATGCGGGAAAATTTGGCTAAGGCCCATCTCTATTAATTCTAAGAAAGATGCCCTCCAAGTGTCCATAATGAAAAGCAATGAGGTATAATTGCAGCTCCTTATATTCCAGTTCATGTTTGTTTCTGAAATTGTCTGATCCAAATGGCAAGATGCACACATAAGCAATCTTGCATTTCATGATGGTTGTTTCTTTGAAATTCATCAGTTAGGAATTGTGAAGTGCAATAAATTTAATCCTTCAGTGCAACACTTAGAAAATATTTCTGACCTTCATTTAAAGCTTTAATTAATTCTATCGGTTACCAACATTAATTTAAATAGTTTTATCTTTGGAAATTGTCAAAAGGTTATGTCCTACATGACATGATTAATTTTTAATGATTACAAACATAATATGATATGAGCTAAACATGATTTGAATAAGATTCGTGTAGGAATGAGTTCTAACATTTTAGGTAAAAGTTGGAAGAGCAATTCATGAGATAAAGGCACTTAGAAGCGCATACGTAGCTTAAAAGATGTCTATAGTTCGAGTATTTCAAGTTAGGCAGAGAGATTTCAAGACCTATGCTTCAAGTTCTAAAGTGTTATATTTTTCATCTTGTATTATTTTTCTTAGCTATTGAGGCAGACAAGTTGACCGACATGCACACAAGAGAATTTAGAGTAGATAAATTCTAAGTCAATATTATTAAAATTTTTTCTTAAATGACTGTAGTGTACGATCATGTGTTGTACTGTATGATCAATTACTACTAAAATTTCTCACTAATTTGATTGAACTATTCGATCATGGATTGTTTTGTTTAATTATGTTTGATTTCAAAATTACATATGAGATATTTTAGTTAAGATAAGAAATATATTTTAAGTAATGCAAATTAAGCTTAAAATTGTGCTCTATGTATATATCATACTGACAATTTTATTTTGATATAATATTAATATGATCAATTTATGTTAATTAAAATAATTAAAAAATTAATTTAATTGTGCTATATGTGTATATTGTATTGAACAATCAACATGATTATCTCAATCAAATAGATAGAATCAATTTGCCTTAATTTTAATTGTTCAAAATTTGGGTTAATTGTCCAGTACGAAATGCATAATACTGCTCAATAAATTACCTAAAATAAATTCAATTAAGTCACATGGTATTTGAAATGGTTTATACGATTAAATTTGAAATATACTTTGTTCAGTTTGTTGAGAGTCTTTATTTGTTTATCATGTGATATCTTGAATCTCGAAACAATTATAAAATTCTATGTGTCGAGGTGTGGGGCTATGAGTATTTGGTGCTTCTTTTGGAGTAAAAGTGATGGTAGGGTTTTTTCAATACATGCTCTCCTTTGCGGTAATAAAAGGAGAGAGTTGTGAAAAATCATAAGAAGAACACTTGGGGAGTAGACATAGGCCATTGAGGACCAACCTATTATACTTAAGTTTGCCATTCTTTGCATTTAATTTTTTTTCAGCTCTTTTACTTGTTGCAATTCTTTGTGATGATGTTTGAAAAAATTATGAATTGTGCCTATTTGTGATGTGAGATGTGAGAAAAAGCTATTGAATGTTAAAAAAAATAAAAATTACAAAAACCTTGTGTTGTATTTGGGAAGAATTTTGAATATTCTGATAAGTATTTCCTTAATATAAAAAAATCATATTTGCCTTTTTCAATAAAAAAAATTTACTTTCATGTTTTTATTATCTTAAAAGAGAAAAATTATTAACTTTTAAAATTATTTTCAAAATTACAAGAATCTATCCACATCTTGGGTGTGCCATACCAATCAATTGATATCAGAGGCTCTTTGTTTTAAGCTTTAAAAATACAAAGTAGATTTGTATGGCACATTTGAGAATAATAGCATCACCAAAAGGTATTTTATTAACCAACCATATTTATTTTATGATATTCTGTTTGATTTATGGAATGTTAGACTATCTACTTTTATTCATCCATTGACAATTATGCTTGGAATTTAGTACTGATAGGATATTTACATTCATGCAAATATACAACAACAACAACAACATCAAGCCATTTTCCCACTATGTGGTCAGCTACATGAATCATTTTTCTCTATTGTGCCCTGTTAAAAGTTAAATTCTCATTTAAATCTAAAAAAAATGGTCATTTTTAATATTTTCTAACCAAATTTTTTTGGTCTACCTCTACCTTTCTTAACATAAGTCAAATATAATACATCTACTTTCCTAAGTAGGTCATCCGAAGGTTGCTGTTTTATGTGACCAAACCATCTAAGGCGACTCTCTCTAATCTTATCTTCCAGTGGAGCTACTCCAACTTTTGCACGTAAATGCTCATTTCGAATCCCGTCTCTAAGAGTACAGCCACTCATCCACCTGAGCATCATCAACTCTACAACACTTAACTTAATATTATGTTTCTCCTTTAATGGCTAACATTCTACACCATAAAGCATATGCAAATATGTGAAGAAAAATTTTCTGGCAGTCCTTTTGATGAGTGGGAACATAAAGATCATGAACCGACTCAATTATATTCAAAATGCTTGACCTACTTTTTTTTTTTTCTGCGTTGAAATCTGACTATATTCATATTTCTACATATAAAGTTGAAAAAGAAATTTGGGATAATGTGTTACTTGTAAGGTACTGATGAGGTGGAGAAGTAATGTATAAATTTATTTATTCATGATTATGAACAATTTTTTGGGAAACTTAATGTTTACGAAAATTATCACCTCATTACATGCACTTGAATAAGAATATTCTAATGTTGAGAAAGCCAATAATTCTTAAATACTTGCTTGAATCATGGGATAGAAATATTATTGCTATTTTTAGATTTACGGATATATCAACTTACTTTATTGATCTATTATTTGGTTCTTGGATTGCATATTAGCAAAATATTAGGCAAAGACTTGGGAACAACACAAAGAAGAGGGTGATGAGGACATCCGTAGGAGATTTCGACACACTTACTATCAGAGGAATCGTTGAGCGACGGCTATGATTCATAGTCTCTATTTCTGATATTTTATTTTATTCATGTTATTTATATTTTATGTTTTTTCATTTGTACCCCTATAAGGGAGTCGTTGTATGTTGTAGCCCGAGGGCAATTTCGTCTTTGTTGTTTTGTTTTGGAAGGCCTATATATAGAGGCCTAGTCATTGTATTTTGGTAGTTGTTGATGAATGAAATTTTCTTATTGTTGATCTCTTTTGTGAGTTCGTGAGATTCCCAAGATCTCTTTGTGAGTTCTTGCGGAGGTGGTACTTGAGGTTTGTAGCTCCCTAAATTTCCACTCTCCCTTACACCCTTCTTCTTCTTCCCCTACCTAATCGAAACCTCACCACCCTCCCAATCCCCCACCGCCACACTAGCTCCATCGCCGGCCTCCCTTGACCGGCCCAACTACCAGCGGCCCACCCAAATCCCACGACCGGCTCCCAGGCCGCCGGCTCCATCCGCCGCCCCCTTGGCCTCCCACCTTGCGCCGGCTTCCCCTTGACCCAATTCCTTTTTGAATTTCAAATTCCCCTTGATTAAATTAATTTCCTAATTAGTATTCCCCTATTTAGGAAAATCATTTAAGAGAATTTAAGTCTATTTTGAATTTCAAACCTTTTCCCTCTCATTAACCAAATTAGGAAGTTATTTCAAATTTAATCAAATCTAAAATTAAAATCAGATTTGATTAGAATTTAACTCCTATCCTTTGGGCCCCACCTACTTAATTCCCAAGCCCCTCTCTCCTCCTTACATGGCCGGCCACCCCACCCTCTCTCTCTCTCTCTCTCTCCCATTAATACACCATTAATCCCCTTCCCTCCTAGCTTAATTTCAAATTTAAAATTCTGAATTTGAAAAACCCCTCTTTTAATGGAAACTTGAAATTAAATTCAGATTTATTCCCTCCCTCTCACTACGGATTGTCTGCGCCTTCCACCTTGTGGTGATCACCATCATTGTTTCGTTCTTCTTCTCCTGCCAACCTTAGAAATAGAAGAGTGATTGCGGACTTCAAGGTGAGACGATCGCTTTGTTAACCGATGGATTCTAGTTGAACTAATCTTTGCATTGTTTTGTTTTGAATTGTTATTAAAAGTTCCCGTAACTTTAGTTGTGATTGATTGCCTAATTGTAGTTTACTTCTCAAGAATTACTTTGAATCTCATTTGGCTGAACATTAAGATTAAACTTTATCATTGCCTAACCAATTTCTTATTAATCTTATAAACAATTCCTGGTTTCACATCATTTTGGTATCAGAGCATGGTAGACATAGGTAACACATGCTAGAAAGCATCCTAGGGGCTTACCTAACCAACAATTCACTTGTTTGCATGCATTGCATTGCTTAAATAATTTATTTCATAGTGTTCCCTTGCTGTCCAGAAAATTTCTGCACCTTTTAGAGAGCTTTAGGTGTCTCTAACCTAGGTTTTAAGTGCTGTCCTCACCCTAGGAACCTCCCTAATCACTTGGATCATTCATCTCCTTGCTGTAGTTTGCTGTCCCCTTCTAAACTGCATCATTTAGAGGCGTTAGGAGCATATAACTTAGTGTCTAGGTGCTGTCCTTTGTCCATTTACCTACCCTAGTGTCCCCTAGTACCAACAATGGACTCGGAAAGCATTCAAGCAACGCTGGACCTCATGGTGGGTCAACTGGGAACGGTAACACAGCAAATCCGAAACACCCAGACTGACTTAGCAGACTTTAGGCGCCAAACAGGCGAGTGACTAAGAAACCCCGCTATTTACACCCCTTCTAGGCCGCATTCACCTTATGGTGATGACACCCGGACCGATTATGGACTACAACGAGATCACTATCATCATAACCCTAGTCCCAATCCAAACACCGTAGGAAATGAACCCACTGGGAGAGATTACGACGCTCAGCTGCTGAAGAACATCGGTATTGACGCCTCTTCCTACGATGGTACCCTCGACCCTCAAATTTTCTTAGATTGGATCAAAAGAATGGATAGTTACTTCAAATGGTATAATATCTCAGAGGAACGAAAAGTTAGGTCCGCGGAGATGAAACTTACGGGCCGAGTCAACCACTACTGGACAAACTTGGAGAACATGCGCAAAGCCTGAGGAGAACACCCCATCACCGATTGGAGAACGATGAAACAGGAGCTCAAGAGAAAATATCTCCCCTCTTCCTACTACCCTAAGCTCTTAGATAAGTGGATGTTGACCTCTAAGCATTAACCCAGCAGGAACAAAAAAAAAATCAAATTAAAATACCTGTAAAACCGCTGGATCCTCGAATCATGCCGAGATCGCATCGATTCGGCGCCGTTCGCATCACTTCCCTGCAAACCCGGCGCGATTCCTGCTCAAAACCTGGGACGTTGCCTCGGTCGAGCGTCCACACGCTTCGTTAAATACCGACCGAAGGCTCTTCTTCAGGTGCTGCTCTCGACGCTCTACTCCACACACGAGAATCCCGTCTCCCTCCTCCCTCTGCTCCCGTTCGCTCTCTGCTCTCGACCCCAAGCCACAGCCGAACTCCACGTCCTCCAACCTCCTTCCTTCTCCGATCCCATCTCCACGACCTCCTAGCCGAAGCTGATCGGAAGCAACAACTGGGAGCTCGTTCCCTGAGAAGATAACTTTCTTCCTCCAGTGCGCTTCTTCAGCCGAACCTCTGGTCCGATCTCCTCACTTCTTCTGTCCCAAGAGAGAGAGAGAGAGAGAGAGAGAGAGAGAGAGAGAGAGAGAGAGGGAGGGAGAGGGACCGAGAGCTCTTACCTGTAGCCCGACCTCCCTCTTGCCCGATCTCCACAAGCCACCTCCTCGAGCCGAGCCCGCCTCCTCACCCGTGCGTGACCATGCCCGATCATTCCCTTTCTCTTGCCCAATCCCTCTCTATATCTTACATATATAATCATATATGTTATATATTAACATATATTAATATATATATATATATATATATATATATAATATATATATATATATATATATATATATATATATACTAATATATAAGTTTTATATATATTAATATATAAGTTTTATATATATTTATATTTCTGTTATATATTAATATATATATATATATAATATATATAATATATTATATATATATATATATACTAATATATTTGTTATATATATTATTATATCTATTTTATAATATATTTATATATATTTTTTTTTAAAAAAAAAAAGATTTAAAAAAAAAATGATTCTTTTCTCGACGCTTGCAACGAACCGGCAAACCCCCGAGGCGCTCACGTAGCGTTTAGGGTGGGAAACCGGTGCGAGGCTCGCGACGATTTAAGGATCCCTCTTCAAAGCTTGCAACGAGCCGGCAAACCCCCGAGGCGCTCAAGTAGCGTTTAGGGTGGGAAACCGGTGCGACGCTTGCGGCGAAGGGGATAAAAAAAATGTGTTCTTTATTTTCATATAAGTACCCCCGAACGCCCACGTGGTGCAGAGGGGGGAAATCTGTGTATTACTAACGCCCATTTTCTTCTTATAATCAACAAACCTAAAAACCCTTTAATGCTCACGTAGCAGGCGGGGATAAAAAAAAAAATTTCATTCGCGACCGCGGTGTCATTTTTGACACCTACCTGAAGCGCTCACGTAGCGTCGATGGGAATGGTTGCCTCTTGGTTTTTCCCCTAAACGGGGGAGACGCCGGGAGGCTGCCGAAATTTTGTCTGAAATAAGGCAAGAACTTGGAACGATTTGGGACTTGAACTTGATTGCATTCGGATGACATGCAAGAACAACAAAATGGGACTTGTACTTGGACTCATTTGAACATTCGAAAAGGCATTAATAAAAGGCTTAAATCAAACTCAAATAAAATTGAAAGGACAATGAATTTGAACCCACATGAGTTGAACAAAGAACATTGAACTTGAACTCAGACTTGGACTCAAATTTGAACTTGATTTACACATCAAGTGGATATGACTTGAATCAAAGCATAAGGCTTGAACTTGCAAATGAACTGCAATGAAAACTTGAGTTAGAGCATGATCATGAGCTCAAATGACAACAAGGGACTTAATTTGAGCTACATAAAGAACCAAGGTTGAAATGAACTTGATGTAAGAAAGGTCTAACTTCAATTTGACCTTATACATTGAACTAGAATTAAACTCATAAGCTTAAACCAAGGAATATGAATTTCAAAGAAACTTGGATCTCAATGAAGCATTTGAGTTGAATCAAATTTTGTATCGTTCAAATAAGCATCAATCAATAAAATAGGGGACTCATGTAGGAGAGCATCCAAATGTGATCAACATGCAAGCACTAATTGACAATCATGGGTTCTCAATCAAGATCAAATGGATATTTCACATAGAGGAGCATGAGACAAATCGCTAAGTAATGGATTGGACCTCCGAATAATAGATGCCCAATCGTAGAGGAACGATCATATTCACCCAAATGAAAATTGTCATATGAACAAAGAGTGGTGAAGTTAATGTGGCTCAAGTCATTCAATCAAAGTGACATGCTTACAATGACTAAATGAGGAACATGGAAATATGCCTACAACTAATAGTGTAGGGTTTTCCTATAAATATTTCAAAGCCCTCATTTCAAGTAATATTTAAACATCAATGGATAATGATTATTGAGAAGACACTTTCAAGGATAATAGATCCATAAACGCATGCATGAATGAAGATTCAAAGTTGATTTGAGAAGCATGAGATAATCATAAATTTCATACAGACGATGTCACATGGCTCTAAGTAAACACACTATAATTCTTTGCAAACATCAAGAGCTAGTGTACAAGAGATGTATCAACCCTTGCAATCACTGATAATGAACAAGTTGCATAAGTAATGAGTCATTTATGAACATAGATATATCCACAGTGGGTTATCTATGAAAAGATGTATAAGTCCCCACAAGCAAAAGAGATCAACAGTGATAAATGCAAATACCTACAAGTATTCGTAGGGGACCCGATGCCTAGAAGTGCAATTGAAGATCAAAGACCCAAAGCAAAGAAGTAAAAGAGTGGTGATAAGAGAGCAAGCATTTATAGTCAAGGCAGGAGATTAGTTAGTGCACTATGACCCGCCTACAAAAATCAACAAATAGTGCACGACAGTCTACCTGTACGAAGCAGCGAATAACTCCATTCAGAAAGCTGCTACGCTACGCCAACGGATCTGCAACATTCGTACAAGCAGACAGAAGGCGTCTACAATTATTTCAAAATACCCCTGCACGTGCACTATAAATTGTATACACATAGGTACACTAAAAGGGGTAAAAATAATTATAAACCCGCATGGGCCCCGGCGAGCGTGTTATTGGTACACACGTGACGTCTAGGATGCTGCGCGGGTTGACAAGTGAATTCTAGTTCGAACCCGATCCTCCTATACGGGTCAATAGGAGTCGACAAGGTTCGAATTCTCAAACAAATATACGGTTGTGGCGCGACCAGAATATTTGTCTTAATACATTCATATTAGGCCTTCAAGGCCTACAACAATGAGAATTCACTATCAAATGGCATAAAGCCTACGAAACCCGATCTTCTGTCGACAGCCCGACAGAGTTGACAAGGTTCAATCCATAAAGAGAAATGACCCCAAACACCCCGATGATGGCCGTGTTGAATGCAGATCTCAACCGGAGGGGTTTCCAAAATATTTTTCAAATATCTCCCAAATATCCACCAAAAATGCCAAAACTCCACAAAAATCCCAAAAATCCAGAAAATTCTAAAAAATCCCAAATTCCAGAAAACTTCACAAAAAATCTCAAAATCCTAAAACCCCAAAAATATTTTAAAATGAAATAAATCCATCAAATACTTAAAGCAAAATCCATCCGCTATCCGCAACAGTTTGTCGAGGCGGACAAAATTAAAAACTACTTCAGCTCACAAAAGAGCCAAATGCCTAGTCGAAAATATCACTAGGATCCATTCTCAAACAATCTCTTGCCAGTAAGGACGTGGTACGTGTCCTCTAACCGGCAGTTTCGCCGCCAAATGGCGCTGCAGGTAACGGTTATGATCCGGGGCCCTCTGAACCGAGTGGTTTTGCCGCCAAATGGCACCACAGATAGCGGTTATGGCCAGAGCCAATACGCTCCTTAATGGCGTTAAATCCTTGAGATATGAATCAATAGGATATGATTGATAGGGTACAAAGCCCTCTGTAAGCTAAGGTGGATTCAAATTTGTCCCCTTAGACAAACATCCAACCCCGGTCTACAAGGTCCCCTTGGACGAAGCAACCCATGGCTGCTGACAAGGATCCTTCTGTCAGGTTGGGTCGACTACCTCCTCTGACTAAGTAGACCAGGGACCACGATGGCCCGGATGACGGAACCATGGGATCTTGATTGGGTCCATCATCCATTCCCCCACCATCCGCTTTAAGTGCTAGGTGGTGAAATTTCCTATTTTAAATATCAATTCCAAATCCTTCAATCCAAACCCAATTTTCAAATCCAAATCCTACCAATATCCAATCTTTTCAATCCCAAACAATTGCTGCTACTATATGCCAGATAACACGTATTCTCTACGTATCTGATTGACGACTAGCCTTAATCGAAAGTTCTCTCTCGTGATCGGGAGGGGTAATTAACTATAGGGGCTTGCGCCTATAGGAAACCAGAACTCAGATCATAAAGTCCTCACCAAAATGAGGGCGAAATCTCTGGGTAGTGTCTTATCTACAAACCCATCTGCCTTCCAAAATTTACCACGGAACTTATTCAGTTAAAACTCCCTCGCCGAATAAGAAGAGCGAGCGGAGGCCGGGGCCGAATTTTCGGAGCCCACAGATTTCTGGCGACTCCGCTGGGGAATGGTTTCTCTTTCCATCTTTGGCTAGTTGTCTAAATGCTATAGTAGCAGTAAAATATAATGATGATATTGAGCTCTGTACGGTGAACATCAGGATGTGATATTTGGTCCTTATATTCAAAGATCCATCACTGAAAGGTCCCGATAGAGTTAAAGCTACCATCTTTTATGATGATAGAGCAAAAAAAAAAAAAGAATAAAGATGTGTACGGTGAACATCAGGATGTGATATTTGGTCCTTATGTCCAAAGATTCATCACTGAAAGGTCCCGATAGTGCTAAAAACTATTATCTTTTATGATGGTAGAGCAAAAGAAAAAAAGATGTGTACGGTGAGCATCAGGGTGTGACACTTGGATGCATATTCAAAAATTTACCGCCGAAAGGTCCCAACATAAGTAAAAATAAATATAGAGAGCCACATCTCTAGAAATTTTTATATATATATATATATAGAATGGTGTGACATCTAATGTGTTCTCCTAGAGATCCGCCATTAAAGAAAATCATCAAAAGTGTGTTGCAAAGATGACCCTTATATATAATATTCTTGATGGTGGACATTTTGAACAATCCTTCCAGAAATCCCGTCTCTTTTCAACTACATCTTCTCAGACTGAGGAGGACCCTCGCCCGACCCTCATCAGCTCCCTACTATCAGAAGACCAAGTAGAAGAAATAAAAGAGATTCTCTGTGAATTTAGGGATTGCTCTGCCTGGACATATGCTGAGATGCCTGGCTTATCCCCTGATATAGCAGTTCACAGATTAGCCATCAAATTAGATGCAGCACCGGTCAAGCAAGCTCTAAGAAGAATGAGATTGGAGATAGAAGAACAGGTAATTGCCAAAACCAAGAATGCTCGATTGAGAACAAAAGAACTCGATGCGCTCGATGAAATCAGACTACAAGCTCAACAGAACTTAGAGATCTATCGGGCGAGGATGATAAAATCATTTGATCGAATGGTACGCTATCGAGCATTTCAAGAAGAGGAACTAGTCCTGGTGCTGAGAAAGCCAATCATCCCACACCGAAAAATTGGTCGAAATTCGTATCCAACTGGGAAGGCCCCTTCATCATCGAGAAGGTGTACCAAGAAGGAGCATATCAGTTGATCGATCTGAACGATCAGAGGCCTATGCCGCCAATCAATGGTCGACATTTAAAGAAATATCACGCATGAAAATTTCATATCTGATGTATTTTATGATGATCAAACTTTTATATGCATATTTATCAATGCATGTTTGCTTATATTTTGAAATTCTCTTGTATGGCAAGAATGCATTTCAAAATCCCCATCAGACTGGGGGCATTTTAAATATTTATTTGGGTCGACATCGCGATGCGTGCCGAGATCCCCAAATAAATATTTAAAATCTCAAAGACAAAAAGCCTATCCAAAATGTCTCTGTGAGATAGGGGGCATTTTAAATATTCATTTGGGTCGACATCGTGCTATACGCCGAGATCCCCAAATGAATATTTAAAATTTTATATTCCGAATCTATTCCTTTCTAAAATGTCCCTGCGAGACAGGGGGCATTTTAAATATTTATTCGGGTCGACATCGCGCTGCATGCCGAGATCCCCGAATAAATATTTAAAATTATCAATCCAAATGTTATTTTGTGCTAAAGAATACAGAGATTTCTTTTTCAAAGTCTATGCAGGTGATCTTTTAAAAGATAGAGACAACACCTTCTACAACAAACAAAGACTCAAAAGTCAAGAAAGAGACTTTTGTGACTACACACTCCTACAAAATTGAGCCAGAAAAGCTTGAAGTCTTCCAACATCCTGAAGCTTAAGGTTCGAATGGGTGTAAGAGGTCGGATCCAACACGCCCAAATATGGCCGGATCGCTGGCAGCTCCGTCTACTCAACAAGCCATAAAGAAAGGCCGTAGTAGCGGAACCCCCACTTCGTCAACCCGTCAGTAGGGACTGTAGGAAGCACGAAGGCAGATTTGACTCGACCAGTTCAAGTGATCGTAGTCCGCAAAATTTCTCCCAAATGACTGGAGAATCAAAGTTCCGGTAGAAGGGTGAATCTCGAACAACCACTGAATGTTCGTAGGCTCCAAAATCTTCAACCACGAAAGATAGACTCCAAATCTACCAACTTCAGCAAAATCAGCATTGGGGAGCGCAATTTCCATAGCTCGAGTCTGAAGCCTGAATGGGTGTAAAAGGTCGGATCCAACAAGCCCAAATATGGCCGGATCGCTGGCAGCTCCATCTACTCAACAAGCCATAAGAAAGGCCGCAGTAGAGGAACCCCCATCTCAGTAACTAGAGGACGAAGAGCTGTCAAATCCCAGCTCTCCCGATCTGATGAACTCAAGTGACTCAGGTTAAAGTCTTCTCAAGTGGTTAAGGATTAAGATACTACCTACGTTCGGTACTATCAATTGAATCCAGAACCTGCAAATCCTTCAACAAATCCGTAAAGCACAAAGCGAGGATCGAAGGAATTTTTCTTCAACAAGTCCGTCAAAGCACAAAGCAAAGGACCGAAGAAAATTATCCCAAAGTTCATAAAAAGCTCAAGGCTGAACTAAGTGGATTCCGTCATCAACAAGTCCGTTATGCACAAAGCTCTGGACCGATGACTTTTTCGCCATCGACCTAATATAAACCTGAGGGTTTAGGTCACCGGCATCTACTCCTTCAACAAGCCCGCCAAAGCAGAAAGCATAGGGCCGAATGTACAAAAATCACCTGACAAATCAGTAAAGACAAATCAGACAATCCTCCATTAATGTCCGCAGCACAAAGTACAGGGCAAAAGAAATCAGTATCTCAATCATCTATTGATACATCCAAGAGATCTATGGAGAAAGAAATCTTAGTGTGACATCCAAGCAAAATTTTTGGAGATCCACTAAATGAAAATCGTAGCGTGACATCCAAACAAATTTTTGGAGATCCACTAAATGAAAGCCCTTGTGTGACATCAGAAAAAACATCTAGAGATCCACAAGGCCAAACAGCTTACAACAAACGTGATTCGCTCCAGACGCGTACCACATTTGTTGGGGGGCATTTGTTGACCCCTATATATAAACCATATGAAAAGAGGCAAAAACGATCATTTAGGCAATGTGTGTATTGACAAAACGCATCACTTAAGGGATTAAATGATCTTTGATTGCCGAATGGATGGTATCGTTGCGATCATGATACTGAATTCTACTAGGTCGAGGCTCCTCGTAATTGAATCAGACGAGATCGATCAAAAGGGATGGCCGACACTCGAGATTAAAGCGCGAGGTTGATCAAACAATATCGGATCGACAAACGGACTCCACCGTTGCGTCCGGAATAATGTCAACCTCTAAAAACTGTAATTTTTGTTTATTCAATTTGAAGCGCCCATATTGGTGGCACATATCTCGAGGCAATCCCAATATAATGCAATGACGCGCATATTGTGGAAATTCACCTCTACGGAGACGACATGACGTCCGATTGCCAAAAGGATGGCACCATCGCGTCTGGAATGTCGTCGCCATTAAGAGTCTACATTTTATTTGATTAGATTGAATCATTTGAGGTGGTGTCATAAATATCAAAAGGCGGCTCAAATATGATGCGAATGCATGCGCTACGAGGAAAACGAGGCCTCGACGATGATCAAACGACGTCCGATCGACGAACGGACAACGTTATTGTGTCCAGAACGTCGTCAACATTAAGAGTCTACATTTTATTTGATCAAATTGGATCGTTTAAGGCAGCGTCGCAAATTTCAAAGACTATTCAAAGATGTTGTAAAGGCACGCATTTCGAGGGAGATTAGCCTCGACGATAATCAAACGAAGTCCGATCGACAAACGGACGGTGCCATTGCGTCCGAAACGTCGTCGCCATTAGGAATATAAATTTTATTCAATCGAATTGGGCCATTTAAGGTAGCGTCGTAAATTTCAAAGGTGATTTAAATATGTTGTGAAGGCATGCGCTACGAAGGAAACGATGCCTCGAACATGCTCGAATGATGTCCGATTGCAAGACAGACTGTGTCATTGGGTCCGAAACACCATAAATACTATGAATACAGTGCCAATTTGTTCGAATGAGGTTTTGCACGCAAATCGAGACAACAGGCATTTCAAAGGAATTAGGCCTTGCCGCCCAAACGACGTCCGATTGCAAAACGGACTACGCCATTGAGACCGAGACATCGGCAATACCCTAAATTCACTACTTATTTGTCTAAATTCTATATTCGATGAATTCGACACGTTGAACGAGGTGAAATACACGAAATTCAAGGTGGAATGCACACAAATCAAGCAAACACGTGAATCGATGCCATTTTTGTTGATTGATGCATTGCTGGATACCCTAGTTAATGACATTGCTTATAATAGCATGTTATTATTAGCTCAGATAATGCATTTAATCCAAAATTTCCAAATTAAATGTAAAATCAAATCATAATTAAATGCAAAACCTCAAACATCTCAAAATCTCTGAGGAAATCCTGTCAAAATCCCATAAAATCAGCTGGCCTCGTACCTCGCTTCTTCGTTAAAACGAAATGAAATGAATGCCTTCGGGGAGGTTTTATGGACTCTACCAAAAGCAACTGATATTCTCCATCCTCCCCAGTCTGCTCCGTCTCCAACTTCAGAAGTCCTCACAGCCTCCACACTTCAGGAGCTCAAGCCCTCTTCTCTACGAGCTCCACCTTCTCCTTCAACAGAAGTTGCAGCCCTTCGACCCACTATCAGCTCCGAGCTCCAGCTTCGATCCGACTACTTCTCCAACCTATCTTCCCAAAATCCCTCCGTTGAATCTCTAAAATGTTGACGGAAGACTGTGAAGAAGATACCTTCTCCCCTCCTATTCACGTGAAACCCCAACTAGAATCCACACTCCAACTGCTTTGCCCGTCTTCCCCCACTCACAACCGGATTTCACTCCTGAAGCCCCTCAGAACTTGCTCTTCACTCTTGCAGAACTCCAATGACATATTTCATAACCCATCCTTTGATCTATCAAATGCTATTAGCAGCCCTAGACTCTTCATGATGGCCCCAAACCACCGGGATCTAGCTTCCTGTACACTTCAACATTCCATTCGGCGACCCTCTGGTGGGGTTAGAGTTCGCATCTCTCAACTTCATCCTTTCGGTCTCATTGTTGTATCCGATGCAGGCTCTATTTTTCTCTGTCAAGGTGGTGTCATGCTTTGAAACTAACTAAAGAGGAAGATAAAGAATATCTCAAGGAGGAAGAGGACAATCTTACTAATACAGGAAGGGCACGGTTGGTGTTGCATCCATCTTGTAGACCTATTAGAGATTTGAATGGGATTCTTGGAAGCAAGTCATTACACATTTATTTGACAGGATATCAAAGGCAAGAATATCATGAGAACAGTTTCTTTGATGGGCAGATGTTTCTCAAAGCCTTTGAGAGCAAACCAAGTTACTCATCTCATTCACTATAAGTTTGAAGGTGAGAAAAATATGAACTTGCCAGAAAAGTTAATATGTTCATCATTGGTTGGAGAATTGTCTGAATGCTTGGGAGATCCTGCCAATTGATGGCTATAACAAAAGTGGATGGGCATTAGTGAGATTGATGAGAACCATACAGTCTTTGGGGACTCCAAGCAAGCATTGGAGCTGCTTGTTCAGCAGAGAATTTCTTCTCTCAAATCCATTCATCTATTGTTATTATTATTAGTTATTACTAATAATTATTACTGTTAGTTATTAATATTAATATTAATACTAATATAATTATTAGTATTAATATTAATATTAGTGTTTTTTTTTTATTATTTCTGTTATTCAAAAAAAAGAAGAGGGATTCAAAAAAAAAAAAAAAAAAAAGAGTTACAAAAAGAAGAGAAAAGAAAAGAAAAAAATTTTGACTCGATTTTTGAACCCTTGTTGGCTCTCTTACCTCGGCATGCGTGTCGAGTCGGTGGTCTGCCTATACACGCTTTTCTTAGCGTGGTGGGAGGGGCAACCGGCGCGACACCCACGACAAGGTAGGCGAGCGATCCTCGGTTCCAAATCTCTTCTTCGGAGTTCGTAGCGCACCGGAAAACCGCCTATACACGCTTTTCTTAGCGTGGTGGGATGGGAACCCGGTGCGACGCGTACGACGGAGGGATACTCGTAAGTACCCGCTTGCGGGGAAATAACTGCTTTTCTTGTAAAATATTTTCAAAAAAAAAATATATATATATACTTTTTTGCAAAATACCCATACACGCTTTTCTTAGCGTGGTGGGGGATCGAAAAATACACGGCCGCGGTGTCCTCGAAAGGGGGCACCTACCATACACGCTTTTCTTAGCGTGGTGGGAAAGGCCCAGTTTTCCGTAGTTTTCCCCTAAACAGGGGAGACGCCGGAAGGCTGCCGAAATTTCGGGTGAACATAATGCTATATTTGGACTTAAGTGGACTCAAACTCAAGTCATTATTTGAACAATTTGGACATTAATTTGCATTTGCAAGGACTACAGGGGACTCGAATGAAGGGAAGAGGCTCATCTTAAGCCTGAATTGGACTTGAACTCGAACTTGCACTCGGACTTGAACTAAATGGACTTAAATAAATTCAAACTAATTTAAAAAATTTTAAAGCTTGATTTGAACTCAAGCAAGATGATAACAAAAATGAACTTGCAAACGATCATCAATATGAAGAAAATGGAGAATGTAATTAAATGCTCATGATTGAAAATGTGAATCTTAACAAGGAAAGTGAAAGAAAATTGCAAAAGTTAATGATTTGGTTACAAAGCAATGATGTGAGCTTTTGGATCAAACTAATTAACTCATAACATAAGATTTGATTCATCTTTGAGCAAAGTTCATGAAATTACAAGGCATGTGACAAACTATTTCCAAATCATCATGCATGTTGGAAATGATATGTGGAGGCAAGGAGTATAACTTTCCTACAAGCAAAGAGCTATGCCAAAATGATTTGCAAATTTTGGCATGGAAATAATAATTGAGTTGTAAGAATTGTTGCAATTAAAATGAAAATATTGATGAATAAGCTACATTCATCATACAAATTGCAATGAATTTTTGAGAACAAAGAAATGATTAATGTAGCTTGTTTATAAGGAGCACAAGATTTTGGAGGTATGTTTTGATCATAAAGCCATCATATGATGACTTTAGAACAAGCATTGAATGATAATTGTAATCATTATTATTAAAGCAAGAATCAAATGAAATGTTTATGAGCAACAATACAATAACTTTCAATTGAATATTATGATAGATACTTTGGTCATTTAAGCTCATCAAAATAAACATCATGCAAGCAAATGGGGTTTATGTATTGATGAATCTTGAACCTTAGCATGATATTTTTGGATGACTATGCTTGACTTGAAAGAGTCATATGGATTGAACTAAAGATATTGATGATAATATTAAGTTCACTACACTTTGTTGTAAATCACATTTGAAGGATGATTGCAAATGGAACTTATTTGCAAATAATGAGAAGATTGTGGAGGATATGATTTGGTCATAAAGTCATGGCTTGAATTCTTTTTAGCTCGATAACAAGTTTGCAACATTAATTTATTTCCAAGCAACGATCAAGATGGGCATGCATAGTTTGATCATAATATAGATAAATGTTGCAAACTATTTGTAGACAACATTGAGGGATTATCACATATGTATCCATCATTCAAACAAGTATCCTACGAGCTACTACAAAATCTCATCATGAGTACAACACAGAGTTCTCAAATAAATACATAATATGTGTAGCAAAGATGACGATACCATGTGATTGGCAAATGAACACATTTGAATAAGAAGACTAAGGCTGATTATAGTCTCCATGACAAACATGTGGAGAGATACCATAATCTCTATTATCTTCTCTTGCATAAACCATGAAATAGAAACGTATTATTGGATAAGCACGAAGGAATACAAATGGTAAAAGACAATACAAATCATCCACGAATGACTATCGTAGATCTGCAATCCATACAAATCCTCTACGAATACCAATGTATGTACAACATCCATCCATTGGTAGATGCATAAAGACTACAGTAAATGCAGTATCCTGTAGTCAACTTCAGTCTAAGGATGAATATCTACCTCCAACAGTAATGGTTGTATTGCAAAGACCAAAATCATAGCATAATGCATAAAGACTACAAGTCCCTACGAGCTTCTACAACCTAAGGCAGGAGGCTCGTTAGTGCACTATGACCCACCTACGAAAATCAACGAATAGTGCACGACAGTCTACCTGTACGAAGCAGCGAACGACTCTATTCAGAAGCTGCTACGTCACGCCACCGGATCTGCAATATTCGTACAAGCAGACAGAAGGCATCTATTCCAAGAGTACCCCTGCACGTGCACTATAAATTGTATACACATAGGTACACTAAAAGGGGTAAAAATAATTATAAAACCCGCATGGGCCCCGGCGAGCGTGTTATTGGTACACACGTGACGTCTAGGGATGCTGCGCGGGTTGACAAGTGAATTCAGGTTCGAAACTGATCCTTCTATACGGGTCAATAGAAGTCGACAGGGTTCGAACCAACAAACAAATATACGGTTATGACGACCGTCATATTTGTCTTAATACATTCATATTAGGCCTTCAAGGCCTACAACAATGAGAATTCACTATCAAGGGCATAAAGCCTACGAAACCCGATCCTCTGTCGATAAGCCCGACAGAGTTGACAAGGTTCAATCCATAAAAGGAAATGACCCCCAAACACCCCGATGATGGCCGTGTTGAATGCAGATCTCAACCGGAGGGGTTCCCCAAATATTTTCAAATATCTCCCAAATATCCAAAGTTTTATTTCAAAATTTTCAAAACTCCACCCAAAATTCCAAAAATCCCAAATATTCTAAAGCTCCGTCCAAACACTCCACAAAAATATTCAAAATTCCAAAATATTTAAATTTGAAATCATCCATCCATACTTAAAGCAAAATCCATCCGCCCTCCGCAACAGTTTGTCGAGGCGGACAAATTAAAATTTACTTCAGCTCACAAAGAGCCAAATGCCTGGTCGAGAATATCACTAGGATCCATTCTCAAACAATCTCTTGCCAGTAAGGACATGGTACGTGTCCTCTAACCGGCAGTTTCGCCGCCAAATGGCACTGCAGGTAAACGGTTATGACCCGGGGCCCTCTGAACCGAGTGGTTTTGCCGCCAAATGGCACCACGAAATATCGGTTATGGCCAGCGCCGTTACGCTCCTTATTGGTATCAAATCCTTGAGATATGAATCAATAGGATATGATCGATAGGGCACAAAGCCCTCTGTAAGCTAAGGTGGATCCAAATTTGTCCCCTTAGACAAACATTCCCCCCAGGTCTACAAGGTCCCCTTGGACGAAGCAACCCATGGCTGCCGACAAGGATCCTTCTGTCAGGTTGGGTCGACTACCTCCTCTGACTAAGTAGACCAGGGACCACGATGGCCCGGGATGACGGAACCATGGGATCTTGATCGGGTCCATCATCCATTCCCCCACCATCCGCTTTAAGTGTTAGATGGTGAAGTTTCTATTTTAAGTATCAAACTTTTCAAACCCTTTCCAAATTCCCAAATTCTCCAACTATTTCCAAACCCAATTCTCAAATTTTCAAATCCAATTTCTACCAATATCAAAACCAATTGCTGCTACTATATGCCAGATAACACGTATTCTCTACGTATCTGATTGACGACTAGCCTTAATCGAAAGTTCTCTCTCGTGATCGGGAGGGGTAATTAACTATAGGGGCTTGCGCCTATAGGAAACCAGAACTCAGATCATAAAGTCCTCGCAAAATGAGGGCGAAATCTCTGGGTAGTGTCTTATCTACAAACCCATCTGCCTTCCAAAATTTACCTCGGAACTTATTCAGTTAAAACTCCCTCGCCGAATAAGAAAAGCGAGCGGAGGCCGGGGCCGAATTTTCGGAGCCCACAGTGGAATAGGCTGACCCAAGGAAGTAGACCTGTCAAGGATTATATCTCTGCCTTTGATGACTACCTGATTCGTTGCAGTGGTGAGGAGACCACTACCCCAACCCAAATCCTTTCAATGTTTAGAGCCAGCTTAAGAGAGGACCTCCGAAATGAGCTTTTTGCGAGATGAATTGACACTTTGGAAGCAGCTTGTTGTTTAGTGCTCGACCTTGAAGAGTCTAGGACCCATTCTCACTCTAGGCATCCAGACTCCCGCTCAGGCCCATGTAGAGCTTCTTCCAGTCAACCTCAAACCTGACCTGCTGGTCCCATAGTTAACCAACCAACGGCGAGTCAACTTCAATCCCATCCCGACTTTAAAGGAAAGACTCCTGATCGTGATTACGATCGCTTTGTTAACCGGTGGATTCTAGTTGATCTAATCTTTGCATCGTTTTGTTTTGAATTGTTATTTTAAAAGTTCCGGCAACTTTAGCTGTTATTGATTGCCTAATCGTAGTTTACTTCTCAAGAATTACTTTGAATCTCATTTGGGTGAACATTAAGATTAAACTTTATCATTGCCTAACCAATTTCTTATTAATCTTATAAACAATTTCTGGTTTCACATCAGAGGGAGAAACAAATAGCTTTCAAAATTAAAGAATTTGGCAATAGTGAGTGGAGACGGTATACCATTAATTGCTAAGAAATTCAATTCCTTTCTTGGAAGTGAAAAGAAGTTTAACAACAAAATGAGAGGCAAGGATGAAGGTAATACTAGCACTAAAACTAACATAGATGTCTATTTGAGGGCAAAGAGTTGAGTCATATCAAGTAGTATTGCTCGAACTTCAAAGGCAAGAATCAAAAAGAAAAAAAATGATGGAAAAGGCGATGCTAAATAGAACAAAAAAAATTCAAAAAGCCTTTTGGATTAACTCTAACACAGGCTCCTCAGTTAGCAAACAAGAAGAGGAAATCTACAACCTATGTCTAATAACTCAGCATGACCATGAGGATTTAGACCCGATCAAGTATATAATCTCTATTATTACGATTTATGTTTTATGGGTAAAGAGATGCATAGTAGCTTTAAACAACATAAAAATAATATGGCATCTTTCAAAAAAGAATCACACATTTAAAAAAATAGCATAATATTTTATTACATATCTAGATCATGTTTAGAAACATCTAGAAGAGTAAGCTTCTTTGTGTTTCCATTGAATGCACTAAGCATGATTTACTTGTAAAAATTGGTTCACTCGCAAGTGTAAATAATGATTTAAGAAATAAACTAAAGTCATCGCACAGCACATCTAAAGTTCATGTGCACACATCACAGAGATTGGTTTTGCCTGTTGTATCCTCATCTCACAAGAAGAAGAATTTTAGAATGAAGAAAATTTTTATGTCATACCTAGTAATACTTGATAATTGTTATTACATGGACAGATCTCTTATATGTGCACGAATAGAAGATAAGTAAGGGTAACACATAGATGAATGCCTAAAATTAGAGCTGCATATCACAAAACTATTTCAGTCGCATCTTTTAGTAGACCCAAAATGATTTGGGTTCCAAAAATGAAAATGTTGTGCATTTATTTAGCATGTTTTCACAGTAGGACCAATGGAGGCATGTGATACCTTGACCGTGTGTATTCAAGTACTTTGACTGGTGATAAATAAAAATTGCAATACCAAAATCGAGGGATGGTGGAAAGGAAACTCTTGGAGATAATAAAACATGAAAAGTAAAAGTTATTCACAACATTAAAAAGTAATTATTTTATCATGAAGGTCATTCTTGTAGATAGCTTTAAATATTATTTTCTTAATATTAGCTAATTTTGTGATAAGGGGTTTGATATTGAATTTTTATTCGCCACTTGTCTACTAAAATTAAATAAAAAAATCTTGTTTGAAAAACTATGCTAGATGAGCCCTGGCTATGACATAGGAGATTATGCCATACTAATATACACACTATTAGAAAGATTATTTAGTTATATTTAATTAGTGGAGTGTCAAAATTGTATTACACTAATGATCACTTCTGTGATGCATTCCAATTAGGGAAACAATTAAATATATCATATGGTTCCATTGAGCTAATTATTATATCTAGACTCTGGCTAATCAACATCATAAGATTACAAGCAAGTCATATTAGTTTGTGATTGTTGATGATTTTACTAGGTTAACTTAGGTTAAATTCTTATCACATAAAAAGGTGATTCATTTGATGAGTTTAATATTTACAATGTAGGTTCAAAGGAAGATAGACTATCTCATCTCAACAGCCATAATGATCATGAGAAGTTTGAAATTTTTTGCATTGGCTTAAGAATTGCACACTACTACTTTGCATTTCGAACACCTCAACAAAATTGTATTACTAAAAGAAAGAATGTAATCTTAGTTGAGGCTGCCTGTGTTATGATCAGTATATATAATCTACCTGCCAAAATACTTTTAGGTAGAGTTGTGAACACGTGTTGAATAGAGTGAATATTTTCTCTAAGTTTAATAAGAAATTTTATGTTATTTAAGGATATGACACCAAATTTGTCAATCTTACATGTATTTGGATGCATGGATTTAGTCCTAGATAATGGAATATTTAGTTTAGATAAAATTGATGCTAAATATGATGAGATAATATTCTTAGTATACTCATTTTTAAGAAAATTATATAGAGTATTGAATAAGAGAACCTTTGTAGTAGAATAATTAATTCATTTACATTTAATGAATCATTTATTAAGACCATATTAAAGAAGTTGATACATATGAGGAATCACAACGAACATTAAAGATCATTATTTGAAAGAAAAAGAAGTAAAAGCACTTCCTAGAAAATAGAGTTATACATCTAGTCATCCTTAAAAACTACTACTAGGAGATCCCTATGCAAGAGTTAGAATAATAAACACACAGCAAGAAAGTCAATCACAAAATATTTGTCTTAATTGAGCCAAGCAGAGTGGAAGAAGTATTATTGGATGAATTTTGGTTATGATTATGCAAGAAGATTTAAATCAATTTATTAGAAATAATACCTAAAAATTAATTCCTAAAATAACTAATTAGAATAACATAAGAACCGAATAGATATTCACGAATAAACTAAATGAATATGAATTAATAATTAGAAATCAATCAAGTAGAAGGAATTGAATTTAATTAAACTTTCACACCAATCACATGTTTTGAAGCTATTAGATTACTTCTTATTTTTGCATGTTTCGATGGGTTCTTATTGTATTAAATAGATACCAGTGTACTTTCTTGAATTAAGTTATAGAAGATGTTTATGTTGAGCATCCACTTGATTTTGAAAGCTCTACATATACTAATCATATATTCAAATTGAAGAAAGCGTTCTATGGATAGTGGATTGAAGCAAACCCTTAGATACTGGTTCAAGATCCAAAGTGTTACTTTTTTTCCTTATTATATATTATCATATTTTTAGGCGTTGAGATTGTCAAGATGACCAACACTTCAAGAGAATTGAGCTTAAATAAAATTTAACTTAAAATTTTTAAAAGTTGAACTTAACCGATCATACTATATGATATTGCACAATACTGGATCGTACTGTTGATTAACTAGGACTAAGAATTCTCATAGATTTGATTGGGCGATGTGATTATGAATCATACTATACTGTCAAGCTCGATTTCAAAATTATAGTTGAGATATTTTAGTTTGGTTATCTTAATATCATACTATAAGAGTATGATATACATTGTATTGTACAATATGTCACACTATACGATCAATCTTATTTTGATAAATATTAATAAGATCATTTTATATTAATTAATATAATTCAAAATTTGAACTAATAGTATTATGTGATGTACATCATACCACACAATCAATATGATTATCTTAATGAAATTGATATAATCAATTTCCATTAATTATAATTATTCAAAACACTACAATAATGTCAGCTTTTTGCGACGGAATTTATGGCAGAATAATGTTCGTTTCAAATGTCGACGGATTTGCGACGCTTTTTTTTAGAAAATTTTTGATGTTTTTTGCAGCGTATTTGTGACAAAAATTCCTCCACAAATTTGCGGAGGAAATTGATGTCACAAATTCGCCGCAAGTTGAGTTATAATATAAAAAAAGCTTATTAAATTCTGTTGTCTCTCTGTGAGCGAGTGGAGAATGGCGATGGTTTTTGACGAGTGGAGCAGGGTTTGCATCTTGCGCAAGCCGGTCAGGCAGGAAATGGTGCGGACAGTGGGCAGTCCGGTCAGACACTGGTAGCGGGCAACCTGGTCAGGCATGGGTACCAGGCAGCCTAGCTAGCTGTGTAGAATTTTTGGTATTTTTTTAATTTTTTTTGGCTGAAATTCCACCACAAATTCGTCACAAATCCGTTGAAAATATTTACGGCGGATTTTCTTTGCCGCAAATAATTTTACAATGCCACTTTTTTGTGTCGGATTATATTTTGCTACAAATCGTATTTTGCGACGGATCTTCCTT
This sequence comes from Dendrobium nobile, assembly GCA_022539455.1. Lineage (NCBI taxonomy): Eukaryota > Viridiplantae > Streptophyta > Magnoliopsida > Asparagales > Orchidaceae > Dendrobium > Dendrobium nobile. The sequence goes on along the minus strand of CM039728.1, from coordinate 30,426,953 downwards.
GTTTTGCTGTAGATTTGTTCATTACAAAATGGTAACTTTCATATAGTGAAATATTGAACTTATTGTACTATGTGATTTTTAATTTGAAATAAATTAAATTAACTTGTATGACAATTCAAATGGTAAATACAATTTAATTTTAACTAATTGTTATGTATGATTATGATTGTTTTGTACGATCAACTAGCAAAATTTTATGTATTGTTTTAAGCAGCCGTAGGGTTTGTTCTAATATGCAATGAACTTAATATTAAAGCCTTTACTAAATCCTAGATAAAAAAATTAGAGAAAAAGCTATTGGAAACTCAAAACCACTACTTGCATTCCTAGAGAGTTTCTAGATGGAAACTATGAAATTACACTAATGGTCATCTTCTTCTTCCCAAAACTTTTGGATTCTCACATTGAAAAATATGATTGATTGAAAGCATTTGTTTATTTCTTGTGGGAGATCTTGGATCTCAAAACAACTTGTTAAATCTTTTTTACTTTGTCATGGGACTAAGTGTAGGTAGCTTCTATCTTAGAGTAGAAAGGATTGTAGGGTTTCTCTAATATTCGTGAATGAGAGATGGTTCTCCACATTACGATAATAGAAGAAAGAGTAATAGAAAATGACTTGATGAGTTGAGTGAGGCTCTTTACAACTAAAACACTTTATATTAATTTGCCATTCTTTATTTTTCGCACTTTATTTTTTTCAGTACTTTTCAAACACAAGGTGGTTTGACCAAGTATTTCCCTATTTCGGTTGGGTTACATCAAGGATCAGCCTTAAGCCCATATCTTTTTGCTTTAGTCATGGATGTTCTCACTAGACATTTGCAAGAGGATGTACCTTGGTGTGTGCTTTTTGCTGATGATATTCTTCTTGTTGATAAGACTAGAAAGGGAGTTGAAGGTAAACTTGAATTATGGAGGTCAACCTTAGAGTCTAAAGGTTTTCGCTTGAGTAGATCTAAAATGGAATATATGGAGTGTAATTTTGGTAGTAATAGACCTAGTGAGGGAATTGTGACTTTGGGCGATCAAGTCATTAATAAGAGTACACGTTTTAGATATCTTGGATCTATTGTTCAGAGTGATGGTGAAATAGATGGGGATATTATCAGCAGAATTCAAGTTGGATGATTGAAGTGGAGGAATGCATCGGGCTTGTTATGTGATAGAAATGTACCCCTCAAACTTAAGGGAAAGTTCTATAAGATGGTAGTGAGGCCTGCAATGCTTTATGGTGCCTAATGTTGGCCATTAAAAGAGAAGCATAATACTAAGTTAAGTGTGGCAGAGATGAGGATGCTCAGGTGGATGAGTGGCTTTACCCTTAGAGATAGGATACGAAATGAGCATATACGTGAAAAGGCTGGAGTAGCTCCAGTAGAAGATAAGATTAGAGAGAGTCGCCTTAGATGGTTTGGTCACATAAAACGGCGGCCTTCCGATGACCCGGTTAGGAGAGTAGAGGTATTAGATTTGACTTATGTTAAGAAAGGTAGGGGTAGACCTAAAAAGACTTGGTTAGAAAATATTAAGAATGACCTTTCTTTATTAGATTTAAACGAGAATTTGACTTTTAATAGGACACAATGGAGAAAAAGGATTCATGTAGCCGACCCCACGTAGTGGGATAAAGGCTTGATGTTGTTGTTGTTTTGCTGTATTTTTTTCAGTACTTTTAATTATTTATTACCATGCTCTTTGATGATGTTTGGAAATATTGTTGTATGCCAAAACATTCATGACGATAGAGATGGAGAGTTTAACATCTTAGCTTTGTATGAAGAACTAGCGTACATATAGATAAAAGAGTGGGGTGCATCAATCATAATAGACACCATATTTTTTACGTGAAAAGCCCTAAAGGGGAAAATCACAGGGTCTGATCCAGTTAAAATGATTCCACTAATGCTTGTTATTGATTACAAATGATACCTTTCCCGGGGAATGCTTTGGCTTAATGTAGCAAATATATATTTTACAAAGCATATTATATGGTTAGAGTTGGAATAATCCAATGACATGAGAGCTGTTCTAAAGAGAATGATGACCCATTCGTTTGGTTGGTAGGACTGTAGTAAGGCGACGGTAGTTCGAGGATCGTAGTCAGGTGATGGAGGTCGGAGGGACCGAAATCGGGTGAATGAGGTCAGAGGGACAATAGTCAGGTGACTGAGGTTGGAGGGACCATATTCTAATAATAGTGGTTCGAGGACTATAAATGGGATGAATGTAGTTTGGTGATGATGGTCGGAGGGATTGTAGTCACGTGAAGAAGGTTGGAGGGACCTCTGTTTAAAATTGCGCAATTAGAGGCGCGCCTTTGCGCAATTCTTCCCAAAGCTGCCTCGAGGCGCACGCAATTTTGAGCCTGGCAGAGGCGTACGCCTCACCGTGTGTGAGGCGCGCCTCAATTGCGCAATTATGGGTGAGGCGTACGCCTCACCTGTTGGCCCCACCCTACTTAAAATGAATCCTTTTTTTTCCCTTAAACCGTTCGGCCCAGCATATCCCGATAACATCCGCCCGCAAGCTCCAGGTCGCGGAACAGAACCCCTCCCGCACGTTCGGCTATCCTTCCCGCCGCCTCTCCCGCCGGCGCCGCCTCTCTTCGGCGAAGTTGAAGTGTCCGGCCGCCTTGTAGGAGAAGTCCACAAACGATTTTAGGTATTTTTTTTGACTTTTTGGTTAGATTTTTGAAGTGAAAGAAATTCTAGGGTTTTAGATTTTTTGAAATTTTTTGTGTGATTTTCGATTCTTTCATTAGGGATCATGGTAAGAGGCAAGGAAAAGGGGTCTTCGTCATTGCGGAGGGACCCTTCTTGGAAATATAGTGTACAAGTTGACATTGGCGGTGGAGAGAAGAGCTATGTTTATTTGAAATGTAATTTTTGCGATGAAGTGGTGAAGGGAGGTGTTACCCGCATGAAGGAACATCTATCATGCTCGCACAAAAATGTAGCACCGTTTGCAAAAGTGCTGGATAATGTGAAGGAAGAAATAAGTGCTTACATGAAGAAAACTACCACTGCTAAACACTTACAACAGGAGCAATTTGATTAAAGGGTCAAGCATGGTGCTTATTTTGGGAGCGAGAGTGGAAAGGGCTCTTCCTCCACTATACATAGTAGAGGTGCACGGGGTCCTATGGATCAGTATATGACTACTCCATGAGTGGATAGAGGAGAAGCAGAGATGATGCCTGCAGCTGGTACTAGAGAGGGTCGGCGACAGGTTTGCATGGACATTGGGAGGTTTTTTTTTGAGAATGCAATACCATTTAATGTTGCTATATCGTCTGCCTACTTCAGTATGTTGTGGTCTGTAGGATTGTATGGAAGAGGGTTGAAGGCACCTTTCATGTATGAGTTGCGAACATGATTTTTAAAAGAGGAGCTGCAGAACACAGAGCGGAGCATTCAGGAGATTAAAAGGACATGGATTGAGACTGGTGTGACTATTATGTCAGATGAATGGTCTGACATGAAGAGCAGGAGCTTGATTAACATCCTTGTCAAGAATCCATACGGCACGGTGTTCTTACGATCAGTTGATGCTTCAGAGGAGGTGAAAAATGCTACATTCATTTTCAATTTACTTGATGGTGTTATTGAGAAGATTGGGGAGCAATTGGTTGTCCAGGTATTGACTGATAATGCCAGTGCATACAAAGCAGCTGGTCAGATGTTGATGGAGAAGAGGACACACCTATATTGGACACCCTGCGCAGCACATTGTATCGATCTCATTTTGGAGGATCTTGGTGACTTACCTCAGCATAAGAGTGCTCTTTCTAGGGCGAAGAAGATTACAAATTTCATCTACAATCACTCTTGGGTCTTAAGCTTGATGAGAAAATTTTCAAAGAAAGAAATCATTTACCCTGCAACCACTAGGTATGTTCTTAATTTTGTACATTGCAAATCATTCCTACTGTATGTTCATAGTTCTTACATTTGTGCACTGTGAATCTATAGGTTTGCCACCTCTTATTTGACACTTCAGAGTTTGATGGAGGTGAGACAACCTTTGGAAACCATGTTTACATTAACTGAATGGCTTAACTCTGCTTGGGGGAAGAAACGTGAGGGGAAGGAAATAAGAAAGATAATTCTAAATGATAAATTTTGGGCTACTGTAACCTATGCCATTTTGAGCACGAGACCCTTAGTGCAAGTTCTACGCTTAGTGGATGCAGAGAAGAAACCAGCTATGAGTTTTATTTATAATGCTATGGATGAGGCCAAGGAGATGATTGCACACAACTTGGGAGGAGAGGAGGCAAGTTATAGGGAGATTTGAGATATCGTTGATGCTCGGTGGGAGGTGCAGTTACACCGTCATCTACATGCAGCGGCATATTATCTCAACCCTCAATTTCAATTTTCAGAGAAGAAATTTTCAAATCCTGAGGTGAAGCTTGGTCTATATCATTGTATGGAAAGACTAATACCGGAGCATGCAGATAGGGAGCTTGCAGATTTACAACTTGTTGTATTCCGGAATAAAGAGGGCTTTTTTGGTTTGAATGCAGCAAAAGCAACCATTTCCAAACGATCTCTAGGTATAATTATTTTGGTAAATGCAAGACACTTTATTCAGTTCTGATTATGTTTTTTCTTGAAAACAGTTGAATGGTGGATCCAATTTGGTGATTCCACCCCTGAGTTATAGAGTTTTGCTGTAAGAGTGTTGGGCCTTGTTCTTCTTCTGGGTGTGAGCGAAACTGGAGTACATATAGCCAAGTGTAAACAAAGAGAAGAAATTGGCTATCAACACTCAGAATGAACTCTCTCGTATATATTATGCACAACAAGAGGTTGAGAGAGAGGAGGTTGAGGAATAAGGGGTTGAAGGATGTTGAAGACCCATTAGTGTATGATGATGTGTCGTCTGATAATGAGTGGTTCATAGATGATGAGACAGATTTGCCATTATCAGACTTACAGTTAGAAGATCTAAGTGTGGATGTCTTGAGGGGCGAAGCAGATCAAGTGGGCACATCCTCTAGTACTACACCACACACATCCACTAGCTCTGCAGCACAACAATCAAGTAAAGGTATTCCACAACTTCTTATATGCTATTACATTACATTTATGTCAAGTGAGCAATGAACATGATAATGATCTTTTCTCTTAATGAATAGGGAAGAGAAAAGTGAGTCATATTGAAGATGATGATGACATGGTATTCATAGATACAATTGAAGAAGAAGATTCACTTGAAGACCCATTTAGTGATGGGATATGATTTCATTTTATATGTTTTTTGTATTTTGGGAGTTTTGTTAAACTAATATTTTGTGATTTTGTACTTTGGAACATGATTTTATTGCATCTAATTTCTTACTTTCCACTATTTTCATATATCATTTAGATGTTTTTATTGTAAGATACAATATTGCTATTATTTTCCTGCTAAAACCCTTAATTTTTCATTTACGCAATTCTGTGTCCGTGAGGCTTACGCCTCAGACCGCCTCGAGGCTTACGCCTCGCCTCACGGACGAAAACCGCCTCGAGGCTTAATTACGCAATTTTAAACCTTGGGAGGGACCATAGTCGGGAAATGAAGGTTGGAAGGATTGTAGTTGGACAACGGTGGTTTGAGGACGATAGTCGACAGGCAATTGTGGCTTATTAAGGGCCGTGGTTGGCGGGCGATGATGGTCGGTGGGATCGTAGTAGTTAGGTGATGGAGGTCAGTGGGATTATAGTAGGCATGTAACGGAGGTTGGGGGGCCCGTAGTTGGGCGACGGTGGTTGGAAGGACCATAATTAGTTGGCCATGGAGGTCAGAAGGATTGTAGTTGGACGGCTAAGGTTGAAGGACCATAGTCTAATGATGGTGGTCAGAGGGGCTATAGTTGGCAAACGATGGATGTTAGAGGGACCATAGTTCGTGGGCAACGGAGGTCAGAAGGACCGTAGTCAGGAGATTTAGGTTGAAGGGCCATGGTCGGTGGGTGATGGATGTAAGAAGGGTCGTTGTCGGCGGGTGAAGGAGTCGAGCGGAGACTAGGTGGTGGTGGCCAGACGGAGGTCCAACGATGATGGTTGGATCGAGTTCCAATAGCGGCGGCAAGGATGAGGTCTAGCAATAGCAGCAGCTAGGTGGACGACCAACGACGATCGATTGATGAAAGTTCGACAGTGGAAGTCGGATAGTGAGGGTTCACCGGCGGTTGTGCTCCAATATTCATGCCTAAAGCTCTCTTAAATCTCTATTACAAGGTCCTAGCCTCCCATGTTCGTCCTCATATAGAGAGTGAGGGTTTATTTATAGATTTTGAGAGTGACATACCCCGTGAAAATAGAAAATTTCCAGAGCAAATTTAGAGTGTTCCATTGGATGAATCATTGATCCCCTCGATCATAGAACATTTGTCAATCATTTAAGTGCCTTAATAGTGTCAGAATTAAGCAATCTTATGGTTGTTAGATTCGTCTCATTAGGCCGTTCGATTTGACTATAAGCATGCCATATTTTAGTATCATTTGATCATCTACCTATTGTTTTGAAGCTTTCAAATATGTTTTAGGCCATTTATTTGGGCCCACTTGGGCTCGAATTGGATCAATTTTGTTGTCGTTGTATTTGTCTTGCTGAGTCGTTTAGTTTGACTATAACTTTGACGAAATCAGAGTTTGGATGGTCTCATATTTGATTTCAGAAGTTTTCAATTCGAATATGCCTCGAGATATGAGCCCCAATTGAGATGATTTTTTGGTGACGTATCAATTGTGAACTATGCATACTTGTGATTTGAGATGTTAGAAAAGCTTTTGAATATTTTGAAGCAAATTATCTTACAAAAATCCTGTGATGTGAGATTTAAGAAGAATTTTAAATATTCTAGAAATAATTCTTTTATATAAATATTTAATGTTCGCCTTTTTCAATCAAAGCACTCTACTTTTCAAATTTTTATTGCTTTAAAAGAGAAAATTTATTGATATTTAAAATCATACCAATTCAGCTCTCCCCTCTCGGGTACACCCTACTTTGACTGAAGCTTTTGGTATAATAGTAGGAACCCGGATTTAATTATTGGATGATAAGCAGTTTTGAAATACAAGGTTCCATGAATTCCACTTTATGTAGGGGTTGCAAGTTTAAACAAATCTTGGGTTTTGTCTTGGGGTATTTCTTGTTTTAAAATGCCATGCAGTGCATATTACGAATAACATATTTTCTTGAGCTTTCTTTTATCTTGCAGTTATATCTAGAAGGTACAAACATTATTTTCTCCCTATTAAGGACTATCTTCCATTGCTATTACTAGTCTTCTTCATTAAAATTGAATACATTCATCATTTTTATTTTTTACTTTCATGTCGTGGTCATGTTATTCCCAAGTTTATGTTATACATTTTAACTAGTTTTCATATTTAGAAATTTAAACCTCTCATTCCTTATCATTTCGTATCAAGTTATTCATTGCAGAGGAAGTTACCATTCAGCTTTGAGCAAGGGCTTATTCTTGCGAACTCGTTGATGTTGATGCTACCTTTTCAAGCTTTAGCTGAAACATGCGGAATCGGTAACTCAGTGCTCAGCATGCCTGTGTCATTTTTTGTGGCTCTTATTGGTGCAGCTGTAGGTGGTAAGCTGAAATTAAACTTTTTCATCAGTATTATTGAAGAGTAGAGATGGCGATCGAACATTTGCCGTCATTGATGTATTACGTGCTATCTTTGAATAGTGATTATTGAATGATTACTGCTAAAAAAGGCTCAGGATTGCATATAGCTCAAGAGAACCTCAGACATGAACCAGTCAGCTAGAATAAAAGGAAAAACTTAGATGGATTCTTGTATATATAAACTTAGGTAGTATGTGAATATAATTTTAGGCCCCCACAACTGCTTATCTTAGTGGCCATTTGTCTAGGTTAAAAAATGAATAAAATGAATGCAATGTAAAATGAAATATAATATAAAATGAATTCAGTGCATTTGAAATATTTGAAGTTATTTGGATGAGTATAAAATAAGTGTAAATGATTATTTTTTTATTTGGTTTTAAGTAAAATGAATGCAATATAAAACCTAACGATGGTGGAGGTCAGTGAGCGGAGGGTGTCAATTAGGGATGTAAGTGAGCTGAGCCGGCTCATAATATCACGACCTGACCCGATTAGCCCGATTTAACGGGGCGGGAACTGACGGTCGTACGGTAGTTATAAAAACTTAACATTTTCATTCTACAATTATCATAAACAACAATAATCACCCATTTACAAAATAAGAAAGAGTCACTAAACTTCCAATTAAAGCATCTGATTTATATCAATACAATCTCTCAAAATATAAAATGAAAATCACTACATTAGTCCATAACACATCAACTAAAATAAGACATAACATAACTATAAAAACCTGTTTCCTTGCACTTCTCTACGCTGGTATGTAACAGGTTAATCAACCGTCAATCTCTAGCAGTTCCTCTTAAAAAATATTCCCACAAGCAGTAGATAGTAAATATCTCATTTAATTTCATAAGACAAGAAAATAAGAAACATTATGCTCATATGACAAAACTGAAATAACATGGAAGAAAAATATTATAATGCCAAGAATTTATCTTAAATATGCATTATCCATATATTCTTTTTAAATGCCCATTTTTTTTAATCATAACCTTCTTTATCTTTCTATCTTTGCTTAACTTTTTCTTTCTTATCCTTATATACATAGAAACATAGAATACTTAGTCTTATTTGTATACACCCGTCCCGGAAGTACCAGTATTTTGTACTTATCAGGTACACAATCAAATTCGATCAAACATTTCATTTTATTTTCTCTGAAGAGTCTTTTACCAATCGCTCCGAGGAGCCCTTTATTATTTTGCTCCGAAGAGCCCTTTACCATTTGGTATTCCGGATCATCATACACATTTAATCATAATGCTTATCATAAAACTTAAATCATTCATGCTTGTTTAAATTTGTTTCATGCTCATTCTCCTATCTATATAAATTTTATTTAAACGGCATGCTACTTTACTTAACCTTACATTAACAATCATATGAATACAAGTTTAACATTACAGTAACAATAGATAGAAATACAAATTTAATATTTCTTGAATAAAAAATAACATGAATATAATTCTAACATGTGATGGTTGAATGAAAATGAAAATTCAATAATTAAACATATGCATTATTTCATATTAATGAAAATTTATGAACATGAATTTAATCTAAATACAAGTACTTAAGAAAATATCGGATGCACGAGGATATTAGTTTATCTCCTTGATGCTTTTCCTCTTCTACTTCAAAAATCTATGAAAACCCAACATAAACTTAATTCATTTCCAAATAAGGATTTTAATTTTCCTAGTAATCACCTTATTATTTCATGATCATTAATTTAAATTTTCGGATTTGTTATTAACCCTTATTTTTGGAAATAATAATTTTTTTAATTTCATCGAATTATCATACCAAACTTTCCTATAAATTTAATTAATATTTTAGTTAACTTATTTTCGGATTAATTTAATTTAAAAACTATGAAAATAAAATTAACCTAAATATTAATTAGGTCTATAGGAAAGTTTGGCATGGTTATTTGATAAAATTAATGAAATTATGATTTCCAAAATTTAGGATTAATAACAAATCCGAAAATTTAAATTAATGATCATGAAATGTTAAGATAATTACTAGGAAAATTAAAATTCTTTATTGGAAATGATTTATGTTTATGTTGGGCTTTCATAAATTTTGGAGATGGAAGTGGAAGAGAAAAAACATCAAGGAGATAATCTAATATCCTCGCACATCCGGTATTTTCTTAAGGTAGGTACTTGTATTTAGATTAAATTCATGTTTCTAAACTTTTATTAATATGAAATAATGCATATGTTTAATTATTGAATTTTCCTTTTCATTCAACCATCACATGTTAGAATTATATTCATATTATTGTTCAATAAAATATTAAATTTGTATTTATATCTATTGTTACTGTAATGTTAAACTATTACTCATGTGATTGTTAATGTAAGGTTAAGTAAGGTGGCATATCTTTTAAATAAAATTTATGTAGACAAGAGAATGAGCATGAAACAGAATGAACATGAAACAAATTTAAATAAACATATATGAATTCATGAATGATTTAAGTTCTATGATAAACATTGCCGTTGCCAGGTCCCAAGTCCTGGATGAGAAAAGTGGAGGGTTGTGTTAGGTAGTCGACAGCCAGCGTAAACTTGTCGAACAATAATGACATGAATCCTTTGAGAAATTGTGTTAATGCTAGGTCGTCCCCTGGAAGCGACGCGTTGTATGGCCTGAATACAGTGAAAGTGTGCAAGGGCTGCACCGGCACCCGGGTGTAGTGTTAAATAGGCAAGGGTTCCCACATCAAGGACAGATGTGGGCAAAGAAGCTAGTCCATGAAACTAAAATTAGAATAGGAACTTGGAATATAGGTTCCCTTAAAGGAAAATTAATGGAATTAATAGATATTATGATTCATAGGAAGTTAAATATTTTGTGCATTCAGGAAACTAAATGGGTTGGAGAGAAGGCTAAGGAAATTGATAGTTTAGGATTTTGTTGACCCCTATATCTCAAACCACGTGCGAAAGGACCAAACCGGTCATCGAATTCTGCTAGGTCGAGGCCCCTCGCAATCGAATTGAACGAGATCTGTCAAAAGGAATGATCGACACCCGAAATTAAAGCGCGAGGCTGCTAAATTGACGTCGTATTGACGAACAGGCTGCGTCGTTGCGTTCAGAACACCGAAATCACCCTAAATGCACTATCAATTTGTTTAATTGAGGTTGTGCACGCTAATCGAGGCGGTCCAGTGCAAGAATTAGCCTCGATGTTGCTCAAATGATGTCCGATCATGAAACGGACTACATCGTTGTGTTCGGAACACCGAAAATATCCTAAATACACTACCAATTTATTAAATTGAGGTTGTGCACGCTAATCGAGGCGGTCCAATGCAAAAATTAGCCTCGACGTTGCTCAAACGACGTCCGATCGCGAAACGGACTGCGTCGTTGTGACCGGAACATCGGCAATACCCTAAATTCATTATCAATTTATCCAATTTCGATATTCGCCGAAATCAACACGTAAAATGAAGTACTCGACACGCAAAACGAGGAAGCAAAACGCAAATCGAGGCGGCTTTTGACTTGATTATTGCTGCCTCGTCATTCTAAATTAATGCACCTGATGATGTATCACCAATATAGTGTTTACAATTATAAAATCTCAACAAGAATTCAGATGCCAAATTAGGAAAAAGTCAAATTCAGATTAAATGCCGATTGATATATTACCTAGTCTCGTCAAAATCCGGTCGCTCCATCTGTCAATCCATCTCGTCACAGCTGGCCTCCTTCTTACAAACCTCTCCAACCTCATAAACCTCTAAGCCATTTTCTACACAAGGAGCTGAATTATTCGCGTCTATGAGAGCTCCACCCAATCCCAAACTGCAAGCTTCACTATCCGACTACAGTTTGCTTCAGCCGGCCTTCCACTTCCCTCACAACTGACGTCCTATACCTACGACCGCTTACAACCAGATTTCCCACGTCCACACCGTTCCCCTTAGAGTTTTTTTTTTTTTGTTTTTTTTTTGTTTTCGTATTTGAAGGCAACAACCAGGCTCTTTATATTCTTCAGTTTGCTTGCATCCAATAGAGAGAAGACAACTTCATTTGTCACGTGAACCTATACCTGTATCCAAAACAGCCTTTTTCTTTCTTTGAGATTCCTGCACTTGTCCTTATTCAAAAAGAAAAGGTAAAAAAAAGTTCCCGTTGGCTCTATCCACGTGAAATTGAAAAAGAAATGGAGAGCTTTTGTTTGTTCTCTACTGATTTTGATGTTGTAATCATGTCTTATTAATTCCTGTGCAAAATGTGTAAGTGTTATAGTTTTTTTTTTATTATGATTGTTTTCTTGTTGTTGTGCAAGCCCACACGAAACAGCCCACAAAACAGCCCCTTATCTTGTCCAAATTCCTCCATATCTCCTCCAAAATAGCCCATTACAAGCTACAGCCCGTTGAGTCTCATATCACCTTTTGTGAGAATTCAAAACAGCAAACTTACTTCGTTACAGACCTATGTATCTACCAACAACCCAAACTCCACTTCTTAAAGCCCACAATCTACCAAAATCAGCACACATAAACCCAAATTCAGTGCAAACCTGCAGCCCATTCCTTACACCTCCACACTTCATTACAGCTTAAAACCCATAATTCTCTGTTAACACTCAAAACAGTCCAAAACAGATCTCATTTTCTAATTTTCTCAGCCCAAAACAGAACCTAGTTGCTGACTTTTTTCAGCCCAAACAACAGTCCTTATAACAGAACCCCACAACATCTCTATTTCCTAGTGTACCCTCAGCCCGTTAGCCAACTTTTTTTTTTACAGAAAATCAAATCTAAGTTTTCTTTTTATTGATAGTATTGGTTGCTAATTAGTTTGGTTTTCTTTTTTATTTTGATGTTTTTAAATGTTGTAACTGTTATATGTACATAAGTATCTAATAAAGAGAGTTTGGGAAACAAAAAAAAAAGAGATTTAAAAAAACAAAAGAGAGGTTTCTCCAAAAAAAAAAAAAGAGAAGAAAAGAGAGCAAAAAAAAAAGAGAGAATAAAAGTGGTGGAATGTTATACACTTCCTTTTTCAACATCGCCGCCGACCCCAAAGGTATAAACTTCTAAAACTCAGATTTCCCATTCTCATCGTTTGTGGCGGACCGGAGAACCACCTATACGCGCTCTCGTAGCACGGTAGGAGGGAGCCCGGTGCGATACCTACGACGAGACGGGTAATCACCTAAAACTCATATTCCCATTTCGGTGTTTGCTGCGGACCGGGGAACCACCTATACGCGCTCTCGTAGCACGGTAGGAGGGAGCCCGGTGCGACGCATACGACGAAATGGGAAAGCCCTATACACGCTCTTGTAGCGTGGTGGGGAGATATACCTGTGCTCGCCTACGGATATTGTTGAAGACCTCATACACGCTCGAGTAGCGTGGTGGGATGAAAAAATGTACGGCCCGGTGTCCTCCCGACACCTACCATACACGCTCGAGTAGCGTGGTGGGATGGCCCAGTTTCCCGTAGTTTTCCCCTAAACAGGGGAGACGCCGGGAGGCTGCCGAAATTTTCACTGAATCATGGACAAGACTTGGACAATTTGAACTTGAGCTCATATTTGAATTTGAGCAAATAAAAATACTTTAACTTAATTCAAACTATAACTAAACTTGTAAATCAAATGAGATGAAGAAAATTTGAACATTTGAATGAAGTGCAAAAGGACTTGATTTGGGACTGCATTGGACATGAACTTGAACTGAACTCAGACTTGAACAAAATTTGGACAATTACAGTGGACTTTGTTTGAACTTGATTTGGACAATTAAATTGACTAAGTGCAAATGTGAATGATTAATTAAAAGACTTAATTCAAGGCTTGATTCAAGCTTGATCCAAATGAACTTGAATTGAACAAGATCATATGAGACTTTTGAACTTGGTTTGAACCAAGTGAGAAGAATTTAAACTTGCCATATGAATAAACAAAGGTGAACTTGAATGTGGACCGAAGCTGACAAAGAACTCGAACCACAGGGGACTTGGACTCAAGCTAGACTTGTGAACATGAGCTAAACTTGTACCTTGAATTCAAACAAAGACATGAATTGACACTGAATTTGGTTAGAACATCAAATGAGCTAAATGAAAATTTGAATTAAAACTTGACTAAACTCATCTTGAACTTGATTCATTCATAACTTGAGTGATAAGAATCTAACTAAATATGATCACAAAGAAACTTGAACTCCATTTGAATATTAAGGAGTAATTTGAATGATTTGAGAACGAGTAAATTCTTGCAACTTGATTGCAAATGATTTGGTCTTTAACTTGGATATGAACTACAATGGCTTTGGACTTTGGGCAACAATAAAGAAATTGACTTGAATCATGACATTAAAGTTCTAGTGATTGTTAAAAATGATGAAGTTAAAGAAGTCAAATAAACAAGTGATGATTTATGTATGAATTGACCACGAACTTTGACATGAAGTTCTTCTTGGATCATAACGTTCGACTCATGACAATAATCTCTATGGAATGGAGACTTCAATGAGTAGGATAATAACTCATCATGCAAATTGCAAACTATCCTCATGAAAGAAGAACTTGCAAATACAATTTGCTCGCAAGTAGCAAGGAGGCATGATGAATATAATGATTTTAACCAGCATCAAGTAGCTTGCAAGATGTACATAATGGATCACCTACGAGGGATGACAACTTGCCAAAGTGGATGTAGCAATACCCTATAATTCATATGCAAGTAAGAACTACAAATCCACTATAGGTATGAATACCTGCGAGCAAATGCAAAAGAATTGCAACAGACGTCAGGCAACAAACACTACAACACCCTGACAGGCAACAACAATTACATGTCAAGAAAATATATCAATTTCCTACGAACTGTTGTAGGAGACTCATCACATACAAACAAAGGGGTTCACAGGTAGATGTAGGAGAGCTCTCTTTCATACAGAAGTTTAACCAAAGGCGAGGGCAAATAATATATGGTGAATGCTAAGCTATCTCGTAATCAACAACCACTTAGTATCAATCAAAAGCATCAATTCCTTACAATCTGAGGATCTGAAATACATGCAGCAGTCCGAACATGAATGACAACAAGCCACTACCAAGATCCTTTTTGAATGATAACAAGGAAGCTAGTATGCATGCAAATGCACATAAACTTGCAAAGTGTACGAACTCCTACAAGTCACTACACCAAAAGATCTGCAACACATACGATCTCTCTATGAAGATAGATGTATGTGCCACATGCCACTGACGGGTAGATACAAAAAGACTACAGTAAATGCAGTATCCTGTAGTCAACTTCAGTCTAAGGATGAAGACATCTACCTACCTACATGTAGCAGTAGCGGATGCACTGAAAAGACTAAAGACCACAACAAAATATATGGAAGTAACGACAAGTACAAGCTCCTACGACCCAAAGCAGGAGACTCGTTAGTGCACTATGATTCATATACATAAGGCAACAACTAGTGCACGACAGTCTACCTGTACGAAGCAGCGAACAACTCTATTCAGAAGCTGCTACGCCACGCCACCGGATCCGCAACACTCGTACTCGCGGACAGAAGGCGTGTATAAGCTCTGAAATCAAATGTTGTGTATTCAAATGTCAATTATCTACACAACTATAAATATTTCAAAATACCCCTACACGTGCACCGTAGTTTGTATACACATAGGTACACAAAGGGTAAGTACAATCTCAACCCGCATGGGCCCTGGCGAGCGTGTTATTGGTACGCACGTGTCGCCTATGGATGCTATGCGGGTTGACAAGTGAATTCAAGTTCGAATCCAATCCTTCTATACGGATCAATAGAAGTCGACAAGATTCGAACTACCTAACAAAATACACGGTTGTAGCGACCGGTGTATTTGTTTAAATACATTCTTTTTAGGCCTTCAAGGCCTAAAATCAAGAAAATTCATGAACAAAAGGCATAAAGCCTACGAGAAACCCGATCCCCTATCGATAAGTTGATAGGGTTGACAAGGTTCAATCAACTAAAGTGGAAATGACCCTAAACACCCCGATGATGGTCGTGTTGAATGAAAATCTCAACCGGAGGGGTCCATTCACAAATATTTTCAAATGTCAACCAATAAATCCCAAAATTCAAAGATATTTAAAACTGAAATCAAATCATCAATATCTTAAAGCAAAATCCATCCGCCCTCCGCAAAAGTTTGCTGGGGTGGACAAATCAAAATTTACTTTAGCTCACAAAAGAGCTGAATGCCTAGTCGAAAATATCACTAGGATCCATTCTCAAGACAATCTCCTGCTAGTAAGGACGTGGTACGTGTCCTCTAACCGGCGGTTTGCCGCCAAATGACACCGCAGGATAAACAGTTATGACCCGGGGCCCTCTGAACCGAGTGGTTTTACCGCCAAATGGCACCACAGATAGCGGTTATGGCCAGAGCCAATACGCTCCTTATTGGCATCAAATCCTTGAGATATGAATCAATAGGATATGATCGATAGGGCACAAAGCCCTCTGTCAGCTAAGGTGGATTCAAATTTGTCCCCTTAGACAAACATTCAACCCAGGTCTACAAGATCCCCTTGGACGAAGCAACCCATGGCTGCCGACAAGGATCCTTCTGTCAGGTTGGGTCGACTACCTCCTCTGACTAAGTAGACCAGGGACCACGATGGCCCGGGACGACGGAACCATGGAATCTTGATCGGGTCCATCATCCATTCCCCCACCATCCGCTTTAAGTGTAGGATGGTGCAATTTCTATTTAAATATCAAATCTTCCGAACCAAATTCCAAATCCAAAAACCCAATTCTTCAATTCCCAAATCCAAACTTTTCAATTTCCATATCCATTGCTGCTACTATATGCCAGATAACACGTATTCCCTACGTATCTGATTGACGACTAGCCTTAATCGAAAGTTCTCTCTCGTTACTAGGAGGGGTAATTAACTATAGGGGCTTGCGCCTATAGGAAACCAGAACTCAGATCATAAAGTCCTCGCAAAATGAGGGCGAAATCTCTGGGTAGTGTCTTATCTACAAACCCATCTGCCTTCCAAAATTTACCTCGGAACTTATTTCGTTAAAACTCCCTCGCCGAATAAGAAAAGCGAGTGGAGGCCGGGGCCGAATTTTCGGAGCCCACAGATTTAAACTTTGGTATTCGGGTAGGAGTCGTACTAGAAATGGTGTAGGTGTTATTATAGATAAGAGTTTAAAGGATAATGTTATAAATATTAATAGGATTGGAGATAGAATTATAGCTTTAAAGATTGTTGTTGATGATAAAATTGTTAATATTATAAGTGTTTATGCACCTCAAGGAGGTTTGGATATGAGTTCTAAATTAAATTTTTGGAATGACTTAAAAGAATTAATACAAAAGATACCTCTTGAAGAAAGAGTTTTTATTGGAGGAGATTTAAATGAACAGGTTGGTAGAGAGGTAGATGATTTTAAAAGTATTCATGGTGGCGATGGATTTGGAACAACGAATGAAGGTGGCAAGACCATATTGAATTTTTGTTTAGCTTATAATTTTTCAATTGCTAATATTTTATTTAAGAAAAGGAATGAGCATCTCATCACTTATAAAAATGGATATAGTACAACCCAGATTGACTATTTTCTTTTTAGAAAATTAAATCGTTTAGATTGCAAAGATTGTAAAGTTATTCCAAGTGAAAATTTATGTACCCAACATTGATTATTAGTTTTGGACTTTAAGATAAAGGGGCATAAAATAAATAATAAGGTAAAACGATTTTCTAGGATTAGATGGAGGCATTTAAAGAATATTAACAAAAATATTTTTTAGAATAAAATTTTAGATCTTAAGATTTTGTCTGTGCATGAGGATGCTAATGCTATGTGGGAAAAAGTGGCTAGTGATATTAAGAATATTGCAAAAGATGTTCTTGGAGTATCAAAGGGAAAAGCTCCTAATAGTAAAAATAGTTGGTGGTGGAATCCAAATGTACAAGAAAAGATTAAATATAAGAAGTTTTGTTATAAAAATTGATTTAATTTTAAAAATCATGATAATTGGGAAATTTATAAAGTGGCTCGTAAGGATGCTAAGAAAGCAATATGCGATGCAAAGACATTAGTTTTTAATGATTTATATAATAGATTATATACTAAAGAGGGAGAAAGATATATGTATAAGTTAGCCAAACAAAGAGATAGGAGTGTAAGGATTTAGTTCAAGTGAAGTGTATTAAGGATGAAGATCAAAAAATACTTTTCTTAGAAAATGATATTCAATAAAGGTGGATGAGATATTTTGCTAAACTTTTTAATGAAGATTGTGAAAATAAGATTGACTATAGTGATCTTAGCACCCTAAATGAAAATAAAGATTTCTGTTTTTATCGGCGTATTAGTAAAACTGAAGTTAGAGAGGCTTTAAAGAAAATGAAGGGTGGAAAAGCTGTTGGACCTGATGATATTCCAATAGAGGTGTGGAAAAGCTTAGGAGATGAAGGAATTTCATGGCTTACTAAACTTTTTAATACTATTTTGAAGACTAAAAAGATGCCAGATGAGTGTGTTAATTCATATTTTTAAGAATAAAGGTGATGCACAAGATTTTGCGAATTATAGAGGTGTTAAGTTAATGTGTCATACTTTAAAACTATGGGAGCGAGTTATGGAGCATAGGCTGCGGCGTGATACTGATGTTTCTCAAAATCAATTTGTATTCATGCCGGGTAGGTCGACTATGGAAGCCATACATTTATTAAGAGGTTTGATGGAGAAATATAGAGAAAATAAGGAGGATCTACATATGATATTTATTGATTTAGAAAAGGCATATGATAAAGTTCCAAAAGAAGTGTTATGGAGAGTTCTTGAAAAGAAAGGAGTCAATAATGCTTATATTCAAATCATTAAAGATATGTATGCAGGAGCTATTACTTGTGTTCAAACACAAGGTGGATTGGCCAAGTATTTTCCTATTTCGGTTGGGTTACATCAAGGATCAGCCTTAAGCCCAAGTCTTTTTGCTTTAGTCATGGATGTTCTCACTAGACATTTGCAAGAGGATGTACCTTGGTGTATGCTTTTTGGTGATGATATTCTTCTTGTTGATAAGACTAGAGAGGGAGTTGAAGGTAAACTTGAATTATGGAGGTCAACCTTAGAGTCTAAAGGTTTTCGCTTGAGTAGATCTAAAACGGAATATATGGAGTGTAATTTTAGTAGTAATAGACCTAGTGAGGGGATTGTGACTTTGGGCGATCCAGTCATTAATAAGAGTACGCGTTTTAGATATCTTGGATCTGTTGTTCAGAGTGATAATGAAATAGATGGAGATATTATCAGCAGAATTCAAGTTGGATTGTTGAAGTGGAGGAATGCATCGGGCTTATTATGTGATAGAAATGTACCCCTCAAACTTAAGGGAAAATTCTATAAGATGGTAGTGAGGCCTGCAATGCTTTATGGTGCCGAATGTTGGCCATTAAAAGAGAAGCATAATACTAAGTTAAGTGTGGCAGAGATGAGGATGCTCAGGTGGATGAGGGGCTTTACCCTCAGAGATAGGATACGAAATGAGCATATACGTGAAAAGGTTGGAGTAGCTGCAGTAGAAGATAAGATTAGAGAGAGTCGCCTTAGATGGTTTGGTCACATAAAACGACGGCCTTCCGATGACCCGATTAGGAGAGTAGACGTATTAGAGTTGACTTATGTTAAGAAAGGTAGGGGTAGACTTAAATAGACTTGGTTAGAAAATATTAGGAATGACCTTTCTTTATTAGATTTAAATGAGAATTTGACTTTTAATAGGACACAATGGAGAAAAAGGATTCATGTAGCCGACCCCACGTAGTAGGATAAAGGCTTGTTGTTGTTGTTGTTGTTGTTGATAAGCATTATGATTGAAAGTGCATGATGATCTGGAGTACCATAGTAAATGACTCATTAGAGTGATTTGTAAATGACTCTTCGGAGTAAATGAAATGAAATGTTTGGCCAAATTTGATTGTGTATCTGATCAGTACAAAATACTGGTACTTTCGTGATGGGTGTATACAAATAAAACTAAGTATTCTATGCTTATATGCATATAAGGATAAGAAAGAAAAAGTTAAGTAAAGATTGAAAAATGAAGAATGTTATGATTTAAGAAAAACAGACATTTAAAAAGGATATATGAATTATGCATATTTAAGACAAATTATTGACATTATAATACTTTTCCTCCATGTTATTTCAGTTTTGTCATATGAGCATAGTATTTCTTATTTTCTTGTTTTATTAAATTAAAGGAGATATTTATTACCTGTTTCTTGTGGGAATATTTTTCAGGAGAAATTGCTAGAGATTGATGGCTGATGGACCTGTTACATACTAGCGTAGAGCAGTGTAAGGAAACAAGTTTTTATAGTTATGTTATTTCTTATGTTAGTTGATGTGTTATGGGCTAATGTAGTGGTTTCATTTTATGTTTGGAGAGATTGTGTTGATGTAAATCAGATAATTTAACATGAAGTTTAGTGACTCTTTCTTATTTTTTAAATGAATGATTATTCTTGTTTATGATAATTGTATAATGAAAGTGTTAAGTTTTTATAACTACCGTACGACCGTCAGTTCCTGTCCCACGTTAAATCAGGCTAATAGGGTCGAGTCGTGACAAGAGGATAATGTTTCATGCTTGTCTAATACTCTTTCATTCTCAAATGTTCTCCTGAAATTTTACATGTTAATAACTGTTGACCTCAATGTGTTATCCAAAAGACAAAAAGAAAGGGAAAAGGATTAAATCTCATACCCGTTGAGTCCCCGGAATCAGGCCGATTTTTCTCCTGAAATCGTGCTAAAATCTCTGAATCCGGCGCCGAAACAGTCGCTTCCTCCGCTATTCCCGTGAACTTGCCTCGATTGAACGACCGCAGATGTCGTTAAATACCGAACGAAGCCAAGGCGTTGGCTCTCTGCTCTCTCCCATGGCTTTCATTCGCACTCCAGCTCCGATACCTCTCGTCCTTCTTCCGACTCTTCCTCCTCTTCCTCCTCTTCCATCCGAAGCCTCCACCCGATCTATCTGTCCCGTACTCCTTCTCCGGCTCCTTCGTGTCTGGTTCGACTTTACTCCTTGAACGACTTTCCCTTCCTGTCACTCGGAAGTTACGACATTTAGATCGGAAGCGGGGACGGGAGCTCGCTGTGAAGTTAACTTTCTCTCTTCCCACACCCCTTCGGCCGGATCCCGTGAGAGAGAGAGAGAGAGAGAGAGAGAGAGAGAGAGAGAGAGAGAGAGAGAGAGAGAGAGAGAGAGAGAACCACCTTACCTCTTCTCTCCTCGACGACGTCCCCTTTCTGTCGGATCGGGAGGAACGACATTTTGACCGGAAGCAACAACAGAAGCCGCTCTCTGTGAAGTTAACTTTCTCCCTGAACGCGCTTCTTCGGCCGGTCTCTGGCCGATCCCGAGAGGAAGAGAGGGTGAGGATTCTTTTCTTTTATTATTTTATAATAATAATATTATTATTATGTTATTTATTATAATGTTTATTAATTATGTTTGATAATTCTTTAATTATAATAATAATTAATTATCTAATTGTAAATTAATCAATAATTAATAATTAGTTATAATTATAATTATTTAATTGATTATAATTAATTCTGATTAATTATAATTAATCATTAATTAATTATGATTATAATTAACTTATTGATTATAATTAATTAATTATTATCGATTAATTATTAATTAATTAATTTAAATTATAATAAATTATAATAATAATTAATAAAAAATGCTCCCCTTCCCTCTCCTTCCTCGGCATTCGTGTCGGACTGGAAAACCGCCCTAAGCACGCCTTTAGTGCGCGTGGTGGGATGGGACCCCGGTGCGACATCTACGACGAGGTAGGTGAGTGACCCCTCGATCCACGTGCCAACACCGACAACCCCGCGAAGGTACGAATTCTTCTAAACTCAAAACTCTACTTCAATGTTCGTGGCGAACCGGAAAACCGCCCCAAGCACGCCTTTGGTGCGCATGGTGGGATGGGACCCCGGTGCGGCACCTATGGCGAGGCGGGGTCGCTCATAAGTACCTCCGAGTGGGGGGAAATCAAAATTGCTTTTCAAAAATGCTTTTTAAAATCCCATGCAAGCCTTTATTGCGCGTGGTGGGAGAAAAAATAAAAATACAACCGCCGCGGTGTCTCACCAATACCAACCGTGCACGTCTTTATTGACGTGGCGGGTAGGCGGCCTCTTGGTTTTTTCCCCTAAACGAGGGAGACGCCGGCAGGCTGCCGAAATTTTGTCTGAAAAGACAAGGACTTAAAAAAAAAATGAACTTGAGCTTGACTTGAACTTGCAAGAAGGATTCAGAGAACTATGCTTGAACTTGAATGAAGCACATAAAAGAACTCAAATGAATTAAGTATTGTGGACATAAACTCAATTTGAACTCATTTTGGACTCGGACTTGAACTCATGCGAAGGACTTGACTTGAACAATTTGAGCAAGGACATAGAACTTGTACTCGAACAATAGCAGAGGACTTATGAACATGGATAGAACTCATCTTGAACTCAAAGGACAACAGGGGACATGCATTTGAATTTGAACTCAAGTAGAGGACTTGTGGACACGAACTTAACTTGAACATGAACAAGATTTGAACTCAAATGACAAGGGTTTGGACTTGATTTCAATCTTAAAATGAACTAAACCCAAGTTTGGATAATAATCAAATTTGAACATTAATAACTTGAGTTAAGTAAATCACAATGCAAGGAGAAGACCCAATTTGGATTCAGATGAAAAATATGATAGAGACTCCCAATGACTCCTTCACACAATTGTGATGCATTATTTACAAATGAAGGTCATATGACATAGTTGTGAATGCATACATAAGCATATATAGAGCATACACGAGGAAAGATGTGTGGTGCTTATATCAATCTTACAAGTGAGCTTAAAGAAATGCAATAGTATCCCTATCATTAGCAACAGTTTGACTCCAAGAAAATACATAGTAAAAGGATCTCAAGTGTACACATAAGAGGAATGATTGAACTGAAGCAACTCGGGGCATTCAATCAAATCGATCTGTAAATAATAATGATATGTGCTCTACAAATGTGATAGGTCCCCTTGAGGCGGTGAATACACATTCAACATCAGATGGCAAACAGACTAATATATTAACTCGTTTGTAAGCAACAATCGTATCACAACATACAATGATTATGGGGATACTCTCATAGTCAATGCCAGTCAAGTGTCCAATAAATACATGAATTCCCTACGATCAAAAGAGTTGATAAGCAACATGTGGTGAGTCCAAACACACAAAGCATACAAGAGGCATAAGCAAATATATTAAATTTTAGCAAGCTGACAAGGGTTTGGACTTGATTTCAATCTTAAAATGAACTAAACCCAAGTTTGGATAATAATCAAATTTGAACATTAATAACTTGAGTTAAGTAAATCACAATGCAAGGAGAAGACCCAATTTGGATTCAGATGAAAAATATGATAGAGACTCCCAATGACTCCTTCACACAATTGTGATGCATTATTTACAAATGAAGGTCATATGACATAGTTGTGAATGCATACATAAGCATATATAGAGCATACACGAGGAAAGATGTGTGGTGCTTATATCAATCTTACAAGTGAGCTTAAAGAAATGCAATAGTATCCCTATCATTAGCAACAGTTTGACTCCAAGAAAATACATAGTAAAAGGATCTCAAGTGTACATATAAGAGGAATGATTGAATTGAAGCAACTCGGGGCATTCAATCAAATCGATCTGTAAATAATAATGATATGTGCTCTACAAATGTGATAGGTCCCCTTGAGGCGGTGAATACACATTCAACATCAGATGGCAAATAGACTAATATATTAACTCGTTTGTAAGCAACAATTGTATCACAACATACAATGATTATGGGGATACTCTCATAGTCAATGCCAGTCAAGTGTCCAATAAATACATGAATTCCCTACGATCAAAAGAGTTGATAAGCAACATGTGGTGAGTCCAAACACACAAAGCATACAAGAGGCATAAGCAAATATATTAAATTTTAGCAAGCTATGGTGATTAGCATGCAATAATTGCATTAATGTGTTCACAATCAGCATGTTGGGAGAAATAGATGACATATGCGAGCTCTTACAAGTCAACATAGGAAATCTCTTTTATATGCAAAGCACCTATAAACTGTTTTAGCAAGGATATTGTGGCATCTCTACAGCTAACAACCATCCAATGGAAGACAGATACACTCGAGTGGTTTGCAATTAAGGTTGTGATATCACTACAATTGAGGTCGGCTCACTTGTACACAAACACAACTATTCCTTGGGAGCTATGATGATCGACAAAATAATTTGTGGATAATACTAGCGATTATGTAGAAGTCTCTCATGTATGCAAAATGTCATCTACAAGCAAATATATAATTCATTCTACAAACACAAGAGCATCAACAAGCAAAAAGCAGGAGATTCGTTAGTGCACTACAATCCACCTGTAGAAAGCAATACGTAGTGCACGACAGTCTACCTGTTCGAAGCAGCGAACAACCCAATTCAGAAGCTGCTACGTCACGCCACCGGATCTGTAACATTCGTACAAGCAGATAGAAGGCGTCTACAAACTATAATGCCACGCCACCGGATCTGCAACACTCATACGAGCAGACAGAAGGCGTCCACAAAACTATAACGCCACGCCACCGGATCTGCAACCTCCGTACAAGCAGACATAAGGCGTCTACAAATAATTTTAAAATACCCCCGCACATGCACCGTAGCTTGTATACACATAGGTACACAAAAGGGTATGTCAAATCAATGAAATTCCCAAATACCCGCATGGGTCCCGGCGAGCGTGTTATTAGTACACACGTGACATCTAGGGATGCTGCGTGGGTTACTAAATATGAACCCGATCATTCTAAGCAAGTAAAAGTCGGCAAGATTCAATAAATAATTACAAAATGCCCCCAAACCCACATGGGCCCCGGCGAGGGTGTTATTGGTACAGACGTGACGTCTAGGGATGCTACGCGGGTTATCAAATTTTAAACACGATCCTCCTTAGCAGGTAAAAAGGAGTCGACAGGATTTAATTATAAAATGCCCCCAAACCCGCATGGGCCCTGGCGAGCGTGTTATTGGTACACACGTGACGTCTAGGGATGCTGTGCGGGTTGATAAGTGAATTCTTGTTCGAACCCGATCCTTCTATACGGATCAATGGGAGTCGACAGGGTTCGAACCCTTTAAACAAATACACGGTTGAGAAGACCGGTGTATTTGTTTCTATGCATTCATATTAGGCCTTCAAGGCCTACAATCAAGAGAATTCACTCTCAAAGGCATAAAGCCTACGAAACCCGATCCTCTGTCGACAGCCAGACAGAGTCGACAAGGTTCAAGCTTTAAATGGAAATGACCCCGAACACCCCGATGATGGCCGTGTTGAATGCAGATCTCAACCGGAGAGGTTTCCAAATATTTTCAAATGTCTCCCAAATATCCACAGTCCATTCCAAGTACTCAAAATTCCATTCCAAATACTTCAAATGCCCATGAAAATCCAAAACTCCAGAAAATCCCAAAAAAATTCAAAATATTTAAAAAATAAAACTATCCATCTCAACGCTTAAAGCAAAATCCATCCACCATCCGCAACAATTTGCCGAGGTGGACAAATTTAAAACTACTTCAGCTCACAAAGAGTCAAATGCCTAGTCGAAAATATTACTAGGATCCATTCTCAAACAATCTCCTGCCAATAAGGACGTGGTACGTGTCCTCTAACCGGCGGTTCGCCGCCAAATGGCACTGCAGGATAAACGGTTATGACCTGGGGTCCTCTGAACCGAGTGGTTTTGCCGCCAAATGGCACCACGAAATACCGGTTATGGCCAGCGCCGTTACGTTCCTTATTGGCATCAAATCCTTGAGATATGAATCAATAGGATATGATCGATAGGGCACAAAGCTCTTCGTTAGCTAAGGTGGATTTAACTTTGTCCCCTTAGATAAACACTCCCCCCAGGTCTACAAGATACCATTGAACGAAGCAACCCATGGCTGCCGACAAGGATCTTTCTGTCAGGTTGGGTCGACTACCTCCTCTAACTAAGTAGACCAGGGACCACGATGGCCCGGGACGACGGAACCATGGGATCTTGATCGGGTCTATCATCCATTCCCCCACCATCCGGTTTAAGTTCAAGATGATGAAATTTCTATTTTTAATATCAAAATCTTCAAATTCCCAACTATTTCCAAACTTTCCAAATATTTCCAAATATCCAAATTTAAACCCAATTTCCAAATCTGAATCTATTGCTGCTACTATATGCCACATAACACGTATTCTCTATGTATCTGATTGACGACTAGCCTTAATCGAAAGTTCTCTCTCGTGATCGGGAGAGGTAATTAACTATAGGAGCTTGCGCCTATAGGAAACCAGAACTCAGATCATAAAGTCCTCGCAAAATGAGGGCGAAATCTCTGGGTAGTGTCTTATCTACAAACCAATCTGCCTTCCAAAATTTACCTCAGAACTTATCAGTTAAAACTCCATCGCCGAATAAAAAAAAAAAAAGCGAGCGGAGGCCGAGGCTGAATTTTCGGAGCCCACAATAACTAAATAATTCTAAAAGGAAATGTATGCGTGTTGCAGTATGAATTTTAAATAATTAACATAAAACTTTTAATTAAAATAAAATATTAAAGCATATAAAATTTTAGAATTTTAAGAGGTATGAATACCTACCTCAAAAGCGCAGTAAACCTCAACGACGCCGGTTACTCTCGAGGCATCCCTTTATAACCGACATCTAAGTTTAAATGTAAAAACAAAGCATTAATACTAATTCCTTAATTATGATATCTTTTACATTTTTATTAAATAAGTAATTAACTTTTCATTTTCGGATTTAATAAATCTTACATATAAAATTTCAAATTTTTGTCTAAATCCATGTTTTATCCAAATTAACCTTTTACCCTAACCTAAATAAATCTAAATTAATTTCTATTTTCGGTTTTTCTCAAAACATTAATTTTTGGAAACATAGATTTCACTATTTTCATTATCTTTTCATGCCAAAACATCCTCTTTATGGTTAGGGTATATTTAAATTCGGATTAATTTAAATTAAAAAAATTAAGAAAATTAAAATTTGTGCAAAACCCTAAATTGTACCATTAAAAACCTCACTAAGGTCCTCTGGAACAATAATAAATAAGTAAATTTTCTTGAAATCCAAAATATGTAAATCCAAATTTTTTGAACTCACAAAAATTTTGGAGAAAACTTCATTCTTGTGGTTAAGAAGTATCTTCAATCATTCCCTAGCAACCCCCCTTTAAAAATTTTAAGTTTTTTCAAAACCCTAAAATTTTCTCCTCAAAAACTCTACATGAAAAGGAGAAATTTCTTGATTACAAGCATACCTTAGTCTCCTTTGAGTCTCCCTCTACGATTTCCCCCAAGGTTGGCTGCCGGAAACCGCCGCCGCCGCTGTTGCTCGAAAACTTGCGTCACCTCCTGTACGTCCCCTCCCTTTCTTCGTGTTTCGGCCGAACGAATGGAGAAGGGACCGAAAAGATTCGGTCCCTTAAAGCTAAGGATGTGGTTAGGGATTGCTAAAGGTCCATTTTGCCCTCAAATGCCTTAGGTTTATTTAAAATTAGGAAGGGCTATTAAGTCATTTTTTAAAAATTTAGGAAACTTCTATGATTTTTAATTTCCAAACTATATGAAATTCTCTATAAGTCATTTAAACAGATTTGATCAAAATTTTATGTACAATTTTATAAAAATATTTTTGTCGAGATCCGACAATTTTGAAAATTCATCTAATTTTCATCAATGTGTATCGAAATGCGTGCAACACTTACGATCAGCATTTTTCGGGTTTTACACACAAGCCGGCTCGAACTTAGCTCAATAACGAGCTTGTGAGGCCGAGCTTATCGAGCCTTGAACTTGAGCTCGAGGTTAAACTCGAGCTCGAATTTGAGCTTGATAGAACTCGGATTATTGCTCGCAAGCTGGCTCGTATTAGCTGTCAGATTTTTTTTGAAAAATAATAATAAATATTATTACTCAGTTTGAAAACATGGAGGCTTTAAATGGAAAAAAACCTAAAAGATGCTAAAGCTACTTTTTTCCCAAAAAATTACTAAATATGTAATTTATGATTATTAAAGCTGTATTAACTTTACAGCTTCTTGCCACATTCCAAGGAAAAAGCTATCGGAACTCTGCAGCTTTTTCACAAATATAAATATATATATATATATATATATATATATATATATATATATAAAAGGAAAGCCATATTTCAAGCTGAAAAGCGCATGCGTTTCTTCTTCGGCAGCTTTTCTTCTTCTCCCGCTCTTCTTCCACACCTTTTCTTCTTCTCCCATTCTTCTTACATTTGCGAGCTTTCCTCTATCGTTGCAAGTCGAGCTCGAGCACAGCCTTTGAGCTTGAGCTCACCATTTTGTTGTTGAGCCAAGCTCGAGTTAAGCAATACTCGAGTTTGACTCGACTCGTTTACACCCCTGGCGGCAATATGTTGTCGCGACGAGTGGATATGGCGTGAAGGTGGTGGCAGTGGCGGTTGGTGGTGGCCATAATGGTGGAGGTCGGTGGTCAACAGGAAGTGGCGTCGGTCATGTCAGGCGATGATTTAGATGACATGCAATAGTAATGGTAGATAATTTATAATATATTTGAAAATTAGTCAAATATAACGATTTTCAAGTACACCAAAATAGAACTAGAGGAAGAATTCTAATTACTTTAAAAATTTACTATGTATTTCTTTTACTTTAGGCCAAACACTAATATTTTGAAAACCCTTGCATTTGGTACTTCACACCATTTTTACTTCAAACCGAACAACCTTCTAAAAATTTTTAAGTTCGTGGTTTCTAATTGAACTTTCATCCTCAAATTGAAGCTTAATTGACATTGAATATTTACTTGCAAGTAACTTTTTAACACTCAATTATGATCTATTTGTGTTCCTTAATCTTTAAGAATCATAACTTAGCATGGTCTGAAAAATACACCTAAAATGTTTTTCCCATTATGACGCAAGCAAGAATTAATGAATTCCTCTTTTTTTGGTAAACATTGTTGCTGCTGTCAGTCGTTTTGATTTATAATCACCTCCTGAAGTTATTTGACCTAAATTTTTGGCCATCTACTTGATTTTTTTTTCTCTTCATTTTAAAGGTTTTTTCCATTATTTTCTTTTTAAAACCAACTTTCTTTCTGGTTTATTGCTACAAAAGTTTAAACTAATCCGTTATATTTTCTCTTAGTTATTAAAACATCAATGCTTCATCTTAAGCTGCTTTCAGTAGCATTTCTTATATCTTCTAATGTGGCTTTATTCTGTATTTCTGTTGTTAATTCTCTTTCGAGTAACATGAGATCATAACAAGCATCAATATTGTGTGGAATGTATTAATAATTTGTTACTGTAGTTGTTAGTTGATATAAGAACTCAAACCAAAATATAGTATCTTAAGAGCTATTTTTTTTTATGTATTGTTAGTGTAGAATGAAAGAAATGCCAGGTTTTTAAAATTTTTAGGTGTTTAATTGAGACTAATATAAATGAAAGTAGCTTTTTAAGAAATTTAGATTACCCTCCAGAGCCAATTTATGGTTTATGCATTATTCATCCAAATCCATGTCGGCAAATTTGAATTAAGCCCTTCTCTCCTGTGATCTCCAATGTCACATGTTATCTCATTCTCAAAATGATGTGAACTTCATCTTTGTGACCTCATTCTAGATGTCGTGCGAAGCCATCATCACCTCAATTTTGTCATGACCCACGTAGTGGGACAAAGGCTTGTTGTTGTTGTTGTTGTGCCACTATATCGTTGTGACCCCATCACCGTGATCTCATTCCTAACATCCTTTGTCTCCTCAACCCCATACAACTCATCCTTGCACTCATCATCCCTGAGCCCCATCTTGTGCTAATAACCTCGACTAGGCAACTCCTCACCACTATCAATGCCACCTCCATTGATCCCATCGTCTATGACCCCTGTTCCCAACATGCCCTAGACTTAAATCAATATGTTCATTTTGCAGCCAATAAAAAAAAAAAAAAGTAAACTTTATTTTATTACTAACCATACAATTTAAATAAATCAAATTGTAGTGCATTCAATTTTCACTGTATTTGAATGCCCATATATCCTAAGTAAGTGCAATCAAATTGTCTCTTAGTTAATGGCATTTTCAATGTCAGAGCATATACAATAAACCACTTTGCCAGCACCTGCTAACCATGATTTAGCCTACAGATTTACGGTGCATTTTGATGTCAACTTTGCCTCATAATATTTCAACTCCTTTGTATCAATTTGGTCTCCTAATGAAATTGATTTCTTTGAGAAAGGCCGTTTTGACTATGTGTCCAAATTCTTATATTGAATATTTGAGCAGCAAAATTTTTTTAGAAGTGACTATTTTAGGCACTCGGTATTGTTTGCAATGGCATAATTTTCCGTCTAGGTTTGCTTGCACGGAAAAGAAAAGGGGAGTTGAAGCGGGTTAATGATCAATTGCGCCAAATCAATGAAACACTCAGAAGACAAGCAAAGATAGAATCTCATGGCCCTGAATTGAGCTATGCCCCGGTAGGCAGGTTAACAGCCAAGGAAGTTGTAGATCCTCGGAGAGAGAAACTAATTTCTAGTCTGAGAACCGGTAAAAACTACCTTAGGAATCAAGATTTTGAAAGGGCAGCTGCAGACTTCAAACTAGCTCTGGAGCTTGCTCAGAGTTTGGGAGACCATGCGGAGGAAAAGAAGGCTGCAAGAGGTTTAGGTTTGTTCATCTCGACTGCAATATTTTTTTTGTTATGCAAAATTGCAATTATTGCTCATCCTTAAGGCAACCATTTAAGTTAATCATGTTTTGTAATAGATGATAGAATATATTTTCTTTCTAAAAACATGTGATCTAGCTAACTTAACCAATATGCCTAGTTGCTTGTTACAGAATGAAAAATACGTTACGGTTAGCTGTGTTTCTATTGTGAGCAGAAATGGTGCAGCAATTAGTTAGCCTTCTTGTGAGTTGAGAAGTTTCGTTATATAATGCAATGGAAGCAACTTGACCCTATGATTGGCAAGAGCCTCATATATTTGCTACACTCATTGCAATTCTTAGCTTCCATAGTTTCATTCCAAATTTAATTGGCAGGAGTCTTATAAGTTGCCACACCCATAATGTTATTGCTAGAAATTGACCCTTATATGTTACAGTCACAGTTAAAACTTTCTTTAGCTTATGTAGTTTCATTCCAAATTCTTGGGTTTATGGTCATGGATGCCTGCAATCAGCCATGTAATTAACAAAATGGTTTAGGTGTCAAAATTATTTAATATTGATATCATTTTCTTGATTAGCCATATTTGAACTTTTTTTCTTATTATTTTTATTTTTGGTCATTCTTGTTTGGGAAAGTGTTTATTTGTCGTCCATTGGAAAATTATGGATGACCTCTCTTTTTTCTATTTAAAGCAAGCTTGCACTCTAAAATCGAGGGAAAGTTAGATCAATAAAATCTTTATGTTATTTCTGTATGGTATTAGAGCAATTTCCTTTCTCTTTTTTTTCCCCTCCAATCTTCTCCCTTCCATCCCTCATCAAGTCCGGCAATAAAGAAAACACCTACTTTGAGTTTGAGGTGACATCCAGACCCGGTCCATCTAATCTAAACAATGACTCCAACTTATTAATACTAATTCTCTTCCTGAAATAAACCATAAGCTTTTGCGAAATTTCAATCAATGATGATGTTTGTTTATGAAAAGGCAAGGCAGATTATCTCACAAGAATGTCTTATACACCCATTGAAAAACATTTCATGTTTTAGCCATGCAAAATAGAAAATAGTATGGTTATTTCATAGATAATACATATCATGATAAATGAATTAGAGAAAATTTCATAAACTATAAAAATCCAAAGAAATTTGGGATGCTGCAAAAGTTAGTTTCTCAAATGTTGACTATACTTAGACCATGTTCGAGATCAAGAGCATTCTCCATTACCTATGCCAAGACAATGACATTGTCATGTTATATTTCAACTCTTTTACTAGTTATTGACAATAATTGGGCATCTTTAAATAGAATGGTGCAGTGTTTGAAATGACCTCTAATTATAGTATGCTTATAATAAAATTAAGCGGCTCAATGAAACTTATATTACGAGCCCAAGATCACTCGTTATTACCTCATTAAGGCATTTAAGTGTTTTTTAAATGATTATGATCAAGAGGATCAATATAGACCATACGGTGGAGTGTTTTGAATTATGACCAAATTTACTAAAATGACCATCTTAAAAGATTATAAATAGGGCCCTCATTCTCTACGAAAATGAAGATTCAAGGACTAAGAGTACTACAAAACTCTATTGCATTTTTTGGCTATCACTGTCGACAAACATCATTAGCAATCGTCACCACCTTCTTCAAGTTCTTGGCAAGATCTAACTCTATTGTTAGGTTTTTGGCTATTCGCATGCGGACATCTAAATTTTATAATCCTTACCAATGAGAATCAGTCAATTGTTCTCAATTCTAAATATTCTCATCTTCTTTAACTATGAGGAAAGGATGATTTTTGTATCTCCTATTATATGGTGGATTATTATAATTGCTTAAGGCCTTGTAGTTTTTTTCCTTTTTTGGGGGTTTCCATATAAAATATTTTTGGTTTTATAACTTTAATTTGTGCAAGCTGAATTTTTGTCTAAAACTAAGACATAAAACATGCACTCTACCAACATATTTTCTAGCACAAAACATTTAAATTCAATTTTATTTGGTTAGAATAAAATTCTAATTTTATGACAAAGATAAAATTTTGTTAGATCGTACATCACAATCAGTTTAACCTGAATTATGTCTCATCAGTCGAAGCTATACGATGATGATTAGAGCGAAAAAAAATGAAAAAAGGATGAAGATAATATTGAAAATTGTTCAACTAAAATATCGATCAAGAAATATTCAAGTTTATGTGGAAATATCTAGGAAAATAAAAAACGACGAGGAAAGAAGAAAATTCGATGCTAATGGTTTGATCTAGTCCTATGGAATATACTATAAAGAGATATTTGCACTGTTTATTAAACTTCAATTTTATACTTCTATTCTTTACTATAAATTTGGATGCCTGTATCCTACTTTATATTAAAAATATTTATCTGCATTGTGATCTTGATGTAAGCTACATGATTGTTCCTCCTGGGCTTGAGAATCAAGTCAACGTTGATAAAGTTTGCAAGCTTCAAAACGTCTTATGTGGTCGTAAACATCACACATGGTTTGATTTATTATTGAGGTACTTAAGGCGTATGGATTCTCTCAATGTCAAATTGATCACATTATATTCCTATAACATATATCAAATTACAACATAATGTTCGTATCACATTTATCAAATTAAAAGATTGTCATACTAATTGTTTATGTTGATGATGTTATTCCTATTGGAAATGATGGGAAAGAAATAACCAGCTTAAATAATCTTTTGGTAAAGAATTTTGAAATTAAAGATTTGGAATAACTTGAGTTTTTCCTTGGCATAAAAATTGTTTAATCAAGGGATGTTTGTGTCTCTCAATAAAAGTACATTCTTGATCTCTTTAAAGAAATTGGGATGATTGGATATAAACTAATGAATGCATTTATGGATCTAAAAATTAAGATGAGTGTTGATGATATTAAGAATATTGCAAATGATGTGATTGAAATATCAAAAGAAAAAGCTCCTAATACTAAAAATAGTTAGTTGTGGAATTAAAATGTGCAAAAAGATAAAAAATAAGAAGCTTTTTTATAAAAATTATTTAAGATGTAAAAACTCAAAAAATTAGGAATGATATAAAGAGATCCGTAAGGAGTTCAAGGAAATAATATGTGATGCAAAGAATTTAGCTTTTAATGATTTATATACTGGATTAGATACTAAGGAGGTCGAAAGGAGTTAGCCAAACAAAGAGATAGGAGAAGTAAAGATTTAGTTCAAGTGAAGTATATTAAGGATGAAGATCAAATAATACTTTTATTAGAAGAGGATATTTAATAAAAATGCATGAGATATTTTGATAAGCTTTTAAATGAAGATTATAAGAATATGATTAATTTTAGTGACTGTAGCACCCTAAATGAAAATATAGATTTTTGTTCTTATTGATGTATTAGTAAAACCGAAGTAAGAGAGACTTCAAAGAAAATGAAGTGTGGAAAAGTCGTTGGACCTGATGATAATCCGATAGAGGTGTGAAAATGCTTAGGAGATGAAAAAATTTCTTGGCTTACACAACTTTTCAATATTATTTTAGAAGACTAAAAAGATGCCAGATGAGTGGAGAATGAGTGTTGATTCCTATTTTTATGAATAATGGCGATGCATAAAAGTGCAGGAATTAAGTTAATGTGACATACTTTAAAACTTTGAGAAAGGGATATTGAGCTTAGGTTACGACGTGATACTATTTTTTCTCAAAATTAATTTGGATTCATGCCGGGTAGGTGTACTATGGAAGCTAGATATTTATTGAGATGTTTGATGGAGAAGTATAGGGAGAATAAGGAGGATCTACAGATGATATCTATTGATTTAAAGAAAGCTTATGATGATTATACTCAAGTCATTAAGGATATGTATGTAGGATTTGTTATTTGTGTTCAAACACAAGGAGATTGGACCAAGTATTTTCCTACTTTAGTTGGATTACATCAAGGATTAGCTTTAAGCCCA
Organism: Dendrobium nobile; assembly: GCA_022539455.1. Lineage (NCBI taxonomy): Eukaryota > Viridiplantae > Streptophyta > Magnoliopsida > Asparagales > Orchidaceae > Dendrobium > Dendrobium nobile. The sequence goes on along the minus strand of CM039728.1, from coordinate 30,392,462 downwards.
AATCTTTTTGCTTTAATCATGGATGTTCTTATTAGACATTTGCAGGAGCATGTGCCTTGGTCTATGCTTTTTGCTAATGATATTCTTCTTGTTGATAAGAATAGAGAGGGAGTTGAAGGTAAACTTGAATTATGGAGTTCAATCTTAGAGTATAAAGGTTTTCATTTGATTATATCTAAAATTGAATACATGGAGTGTAATTTTAGTAAGTGATGGATCTAATGGAGGGATTGTGACTTTGGCCGATCAAGTCATTAATAAGCATACATGTTTTAGATATCTCTGGTCTATCGTCCAGAGTGATGGTGAAATAAATGGGAATATTATTAATAGAATTCAAATTGGATGGTTGAAGTTGTGTAATGCATCAAGCCTGTTGTGTGATAGAAAAGCACCCCTCAAATGTAAGGTAAAATTCTAGAAGATGGTGGTGAGACCTGCGATGCTTTATGGCCCAGAATGTTTGCCATTAAAAGAGAAGCATACAATTAAGCATGTTGTAACGATAAGGATGCTCAAGTGGATGAGTGGCTTTACTCTTAGTGATAAAATGTGAAACGAGCATATATGTAAAAAAGTTGGAGCTCCAATGGTAGAAAAGATTAGATAGAGCCGCCTTAAATGGTATGGTCGTATAAAACGTCGGCCTTTTGATGGCCCAGTTAGGAGAGTAGATGTATTATATTTGACTTATGTTAAGAGAGGTAGAGGTAGCCTTAAAAATACTTGGTTAGAAAATATTAAAATGACATTTTTTATTAGATTTAAATAAGAATTTGACTCTTAATAGGACACAATGGAAACAAATGATTCATGTAGCTGATTCCATGTAGTGGGATAAAGGCTTGATGTTGTTATTATTGTAGACTTGTAAAAAAGCTATATAACTAATAGATATTAGACCATATAGATTGTATATTTGTTTAACAATCAGTATGGCTAACAGATTAATGAACAATTTCAAGCAACGCACATAGATACTATATTTTGAATACTTCAATATTTGAAGAAGAATCTTAATAAATGACTATATCTTACGAAAACTCCAAATAAAGCTGTGGAAGTTCACTGATGCATAATAGGCAAGTTCTAGTAATGATAAAAGAGTAAATTCTTGATATTACCAAATGCATTGGAAAACTTGGTTGCTTGGAGAAACAAGAAACAAGCTATTGTGGCATGAAGCAAAGCTGAAGCGGAATTCAGGGCTATGTTACTTGGGATTTGTAAAAGAAGATGATTGCTTGAAGAATTAAAAAAACAATCTAGTAGTCCAATACAGTCATCATGTTATAATAAAGCTTCTATTAACATTGCAATGAACCCAATCCTTCTTGATCGAACTAAGCATATATAGATTGATTGCTATTTCATCAAGGAAAAGATTGGTGATAATATTATCCAACTTATGTACTCTCTCTCAAATCTTGAAACATCTGATTTTCTCATTAAGCCTCTTCACCACAACTTTGAGAGTAAAATCTAAGTTGGAATGTTTAATATTTACCACCCAATTTGAGGGGAAATATTGGTTGCTGGTAGAATCCATGGATTCTCATGTCGATCTGCCATATAGGGAGCTTCTTCTCTTTTTATTTAAGCCACCAATCTAAGCTATCATTCTATACTAATTTTTGTAGCTATATCTAACTCACCGTCTAAGGAATTATTTATTCTTTGTGTATCATTAAACGTAATAAAAATTGAATTCAATATTCATTTCAAATTTTATTGTTTTTTTTTTCTGGTCATTATTGCTTTGAAAAGTGATTATTTGTTGTCCATAGGAAAATTGTGAATCATCTCTCCCTCTTTTATATTTAAACTTTGATGAAAATTAATTCAATGAAGTCTTCCACTTATTTCTACAAGTTGCTATTATAGAAACATCTTTTTGGATGATTATAATTGGGGCTCATTTAGTTGCTTGAAGCTAGAAAACATGTTATGAGAAATGATGAATTTATTAGCTTCCATCATTTCGATGGATGAATTTACTAATTAAAATTGATTCCCAGCTCTACAAAAACCATTTAAATCCCTCACAAGTGATAGTTTTATCTTCTACAATATATTTTATATCTACAGGCAATGAAATGAGCTCTTATTACTAATAAATTGGTTAAATATTGCCATACTATATTCCCTGAAATGGTCATATGAAATTATTTTTAAAGAAGCTTTAGATTTAAACATAATTTCTGTTCTTTCTGTTTAGTTATTAATTTTTTTAATTGAATTATTCTTTAGGTGCATCACTACAAAGGCAAGGGAAATTCGAAGATGCCATGTTGTACTACTCCAGGGTTTTAGCAATATCCAAATTAGAAGGTGAGGATTCTGCGACTACAGAGGCCTATGGTGCGATAGCTGACTGCTTTACTGAACTTGGAGACCTGGAGCGAGCAGCAAACTATTATGATAAGTACATTGAAAGGCTAGTAGCCAACTGAATTGGGCTCAGGTACCCTCACTTTTATGGAACTTTAGCTTTTCTTTTGGTTAATACCACTATAGATCGTAAGCACAGATCCTTTTTTTTTTCTAAGCAAATTTTTTCTCTTTCTAGATTTTTTTCTTAATAAATCACAGCATTTGGCACCCAGGCTAAGATTAAGAGACAAACATGCTGAAAGATGCCAAATTTATGTAAAGGCTCATTTAATGGGATGCATGCTGAATTTTTTTATTTAAACAAAAGTGTTTGGAATTCTTTAATTTTGAATTTATTTTATTTTGCTCAATAATTGAATTTGAAGTCTGCTGTTGGTTTGGAGCTGAATGCTTAGAATTATGTGAACCCAACTTATTATTGCTCTTTTAGTTGCTTGCAATTTAAAATCACATTTTGGAAAGTGTTAAATTTATTAGATTTAGGCTTTGTTTGGGATGGCTTTCTTGCTGCTTTTTTAAAGTAGCTTTCTAGTTCGTTTGAGATAGTTTTTGGCTATTATTTTTTTGCCGATTTCAAGAATTTTTTTTACTAAAAAGTTGCTATAGAAAACAGTAATAAAGTTGTCCAATGAAATTGTAGTAGTTTAGTTGATTAAGGGTTTTTTTTTTAAATGTTGAGTGATAAATTATAAATTATATTTATGAGATTGGAGATTCCATTAATGGGTTATGGCTGCTTTCACAATAATTGATTGAAGTTAGAAATCAATATTACATTCAAACTCAATATACCTTCAAAAATTTTAAAATGGGATGATTATAATTTTATACATAAAATGAATAAAATTATAAGCGTTTTTTTTAAAAAGTAAATTGTTGTTAAAAGCAGCCAAATAAGCCCTATGACAGTGTATTGTCGTTGGCAGATTTATGGATGGAGATATATTAGGGAGGATAATAAGTATAATTAAATGCAAATGGGCCATTTAGTGAGTCATTTGTGAATCATGTGAGCTTATAATTTATTATTAAGTTATTTTGGGTCTTCTTGTGCTATACATACCTGTCTTTAGGAGGAATTAGAATATCCAACATCAGTGAATGAAACTTTGACTGCTCCCTCTCTCTATTTGTGACTATCCGGAGTTGTGGGCATTCTTAAATCGCCCAATTCTGAATCAATCTTCAAAGCTTTAAGCTTCTTTAAATTGCCTACTTATCATGTATTTTTGAGGCTTTTATGTGTTTTTATATATATTTTCCAAGTTTTGTTTTTATTCAATTGTGCTCTGGTTAACTTTCTCGTTAGATTTCATCTCTTAGGCATTGTTTGGGACGGCTTTCTTATTGCTTCTTAAAGCAGCTTTCTAGTTTAAAAATAAAATTTTTATACTTGAAAGTTGTTTTAAGAAGCAACAAAAAAGCCGTCCCAAACGAAACCTTATACTCACATGTTTGCACGTCTTGACCTCCCCATCACTGGATTTGCCTCCACTTAGCTGTTGTCAAAGCAACTCAAGAGATTCGCCTAGATCCAACATCTTCTATTTTTGATCCCCGGATACACCTTTATCTTGACCATATCATCCAGATCTGATTGACTTTGCATAGCTCTGTTCGCCTTCCCATACGTCCCTATCGCTATCCCTAATGTCCACTGGATCCCTCCATTCTTCTCATCCATATTTGATTTTTCCCTCGCCAAGTGCAGATCTGCATCGATCTCATTTGGATCGCTCTCACTGTGCAATCTCATTCTCATCTTCAACTATTTCTAAGAAATTATTATTTGCGGTGTCCAAACTTAAAAGCTACGTCCGGACTCTAATTAAATTAAGATATGCAGATTTCTTACTTTTTTTCAAACAGCCCGATGACCTAACTAAGTCAAGTCTCAAAAATTTTGAAATCGTTGTAGCCCAATTTTTTATGTTATCATAAAAAGAAATCAATGAAAGCTCCCAAATATTTAAGATTTTTTTGGAATAAAACTTTTGGTAACGGCTGAGAAAGAAAAATGAGGAATGAGAGATTAAGAGGGAAATTGGTTTGGAGGATATCATATATTTGAAGGGTTGTTGAAAAAGAAGAATAAGTTTAACAGTAAGATGTAATTTACTCACCTAATAATAATTTTTTAATGTACATTATAAGGCAAAATGCTTTTTGTTGAGTTTAACATTTCTCTAGAGAAATTTATTGTAGAGACAAATACAACAAAATTGTGTTCATCTTCAAGACAGATCAAATTCTCAAACAAGCCCAAATGCCTCGACGAGGTTTATAAACTTGGCAAAAAGGGTTTGTATTTTTTGTGATGTTTAACACATTAATTTAGAATGTATTCTTAAAAAATTTATATATCGAATGCTGCATTCTTCTATTAATCAATTCTGTAAAATTTTATGTAAAATGATAATTTTTGAAAGTTTATTTATCATCTCATATAAAATTATTATGTATTTTTTTCTTTTTTTTTTTGTTTATGTGATATTTTTGTTCATTTTGATTTTGTGTATTGCTGTGCATTACTATGTATTATAGTATTTAGGGTTGTATATTTTGTTAGGTATTGTTGTGTATTGCTAAGTATTCAAGTTTATATGAATTCATAATATTTTATTTATTAATTTGAAAGTTTTGAGCTTTTACATAGTTGTATATTACAAAGATTATTTTAAAAAGTATTTAAGTTTATATAAATCTACAATATTTTATTTATCCATTTGAAATTTTTTTGAGCTTTTACACAACTGTGTATTATTGTATTAGAGAAATTATTTTGAAAAATATATATTTTTTGCTAACATGCACTATATTTTGCTAAGTATTGCTAAGTACTCAAGCTTGTATGAATCAACAATATTTTATTTATTTTTTCATTTGAAAGCTTTTTAAGCTTTTACATAGTTGTGTATTAGAGAAATTATGTTGGAAAATGTGATTTTTTTTCTAATACACACTATATAATTCTAACATAATTTTTCTAATATACAACTATATAAAAGCTAAAAAAGCTTTCAAATGATCAAATAAAATATTATGTATTCAAGTAAACTTGAATACATAGAATAATACATAAAATATATAGTAATATACATCAATAAATAATAAAATACACAATAATATATAGTAATACACATCAATACATTATAAATACGCAATAATGCATAGCAATATATAACAATATGCAGCAATACGTAGTAATACACAACAGTATATAACAATACATAAAACTACACAATAATACATAACAGTACACAATAAAATACACAGTAACAAACACCAATATATAACAATACACAAAAATATATAGTAATACACAACAATAAATAGCAATACAAAATAATACATAATAATGTACAGCATCAAAATAAACAAAAATATCATATAAACAAAAGTGGAAAAAACATAATAATTATATAAAAGAGAATAAATGAATTTATGAAAAATTATTATTTTACATAAAATTTTAGGTAATTGATTAATAGAAGCATGCATTTTGTGGCATTTAATATATAAATTTTTTAAGAATACTGTTGTGTCCTGGAGTATTCGCGGTGGTAGAGAAATATAAAGTTCTAGCATCTTAGCTTTGTACGAAAATTTGGCACGCAATTAGATTAGAGAGAGGGTGTTGCATTTATAGGAGACACAAATATTTTTACCTGGAAAACCCTTGAAAAAGGGGGAAAAATCACGGGGCCTAGCCAAGTTTGAATGAATCCACTAGTATTGCAGTTGATTACAAACGAGGCCCTTCATTGGGGCAAGAACTTAACTTGATGTTCATCTTATAGAGTACATTACATGATGAGAATAAAAAGAATCACTACTGATGTGTTTGTTTGGTTTGAAGGACTGTAGTCGGTAGTCGAGGAGGAGTTTCTTTCCTCCTATTCTTCCTCTCTTTTCCTCTTATTCCTTCTCTTGCTTGGGTCCCCTCTCAAGATAAATGAGAGGTTTATTTATAATTTTTTAAGGATGACATGATCCGTAAATAGGAGGATGATCAAGGGCAAATGTAGAGTGGTCGGATGGACGGCCGATATTGAATCCTTTGATCGTGAACCGTTTATCAGACAATTGAAAGTCATAGCGATATCGAAATTCGGCGATCTTAGGCTTGTTGGATTCGTCTCGTCGAGCCGCTCGATTCGACTATAAGCATGTCATGTTTGCAAACTGTTTGGTAATCCAAATTATGGATTGAACCTTCCGAATGTGCTTCGGGTCTTCAATTTGGATCCATTTGGGCTCGGATCGAGTTGAATTTGGTGTTGTTGGGTTCGTATTTCAGAGACGATCAGTTCGACTGTAAGTTTGCTGAAATTGGAGTTCAGATGATCCCAGATTTAATTTTTGATGTTTCCAACTTGATTTTTGCCTCGAGAATATTCTTGCTCGATCAAGATAATTTTTTGATGACATATCAAATACATTATAAGTTAATGCGCGTGAAAGATCATAAAAAACACATAAATTGTTGTTGTACAGTTTGTAAATTCCTCATCGAAGCCTTTGATGTTGTTTGAGGAGTTGATTTACTTTAAAGACGAACACATTTTTATTGTATTTGCCGCTGATAGATTTTTCTGTTGAAAAATTAAAATCAACAAAATATATATTGCCTCATAATATACATTGAAAAATAATTATTAGGTAAGAAATTACTTCTTACTCTTAAGCTTGTTCTTCTTTTTCAATGACTTTTTAGAGAATGCGATGTCCTCCAAACCAACTTCTAACTTCATTGCCCGTTACTTATTTTTTTATCTCAATAGCTACTAAAAAACTTATTTCGTAAAAATCTTAAATATTTGGGAGCTTTCATTCGTTTACATTTTAAAAATAACGACTGGGTTTCCATGATTTCAAAATTCTTTTACGAAGTCATTAAAAAAAAGTAGAAAGAAATTTATGTCATAATTTAATTGGAGTCCGAATATAAAATTATGCTCAAATTCCGCATATAATAGTTTTTCCTTTCTACGTGATTCACATGGTCACCCGCCCTGAATACAATAAATCTCGTATTCACAAGTTGTCGGCACCAATTTCAATAGCAGGTACTCTTCTCTGTCCATATTTGCTAGATCTAACAATGACCACGATTGCCTGATTTCATCTCCGCCCAAATTTGCTTCCTAGCCCATTAACGGCTCAGATCTCACATGTACTTTTTTTTCACTCAATTTCCTCGACTTTGAGGATAAAGTCAATGGCAAGGGGTGAGTAATAATATAAATAAACACAAATAAATAGTGAACAATTATTAGGTCCTCCGACCGGACGTAGAGGAACGTCCGGTCGGCACTAAAATCCCGCCAAAAAATTCGGTATTTGCTCGGTATTGTTAGGTATTATTTGATAATAACGAGAAATACCGCTATGTGAAAACCAATACCGAGTTATACAAAAAAATACTGAGTTTTTTCTAGGAAAAACTCGGTATTTTTTTGTATAACTCGGTATTGCTCGGTATAACTCGGTGTTGGATCTTCACCTGATGATATTCTTCGTTATTGTTTGGTATTGCTTGGTATTTGCTCGGTATTTCTTATTTTTTGGCTCGATTTTAGCTCCGACCGGACGTAGCTCTACGTACGGTCGGAGGACCTAATAATTGTTCAATAAATAGTTGAGCAAGTCATTTATGAGATGTGACATATTATTACATTTATTAGATTATTAGGTGTCTTATAATGCTATAAATACTTCTTAAGGGGAATTAGGTTATTCATAATTATTAAATGAAAAAAACGTTTTACTGCTCCTCTTCCTCTCTAGAGTTGTAGTCATTGTTAAACTGCCCAATGCGTCCTCTTCAATCAATTTATGGAGTTTTTTTAATGTAAAATAACAAATTATGAAATTAAAAAATATATATTAAAGAATCTATAGCAAAGGACATAATACTAATTTACACATTAATTGTATCATTTATTAGTTGTGTCAATATTTTGATAGATCAAAAAATTCACTCTTAACTTGATTCAAAAATTCTTAGTCTGAACCAATCTGTTTGAAAAATAGGTTGGATTTGGATATCACATTCTAACCCGATTGCAATTTTGGGTCTGGTTCAGGTCAACCAAAAAATTCGAAATAAACTCGAAACTAGTTTGTTGCTCCTGTTGGTCACGCTCGTCCTGCTCACTCACTCACTACTCAAGCAACCCGAGCTTGCTCATTCGTCATCGCATTCGCTTGGCCACCAAATTGCTTGTGTTCGCTCACCTGCTCAACTGCTTGTGTGCTCGATGACCCGTTTCAATGCCCTCTCGAGTGTGCTTGGTCACCTGCTCGCCCTCAATTGGTTTAGTGTGTTGGGTCAGGTTGACCTGGGTTAGGAGCGGGTTGGATCCGAGTTTAGATTTTTGACTCGTTTGTCTAATCGGGTTGGGCTCAAGTCAGTTTAGTTGAAGTCAGCTCAATTCTGGTTGGACCGGAGTCCGATCTGAAAACTCATTTGACACCCCTATCAATCATAGCATATTGACATCATTTTTTTTTGCATATTGACATCATTGTGATGACATAATCATAATGATATCATCAGCATAATCAAATTTTCATTAGTTCCAATTTTTCTTAAGACGTACAAGAAATCCTATGCCTCTGCACAATTTTCTTATATAAATTAATTGCAAAATTATAGAGAATTATTAACGTTATTCTCACAGCTAAAAAATTCATAAATTTATGACAAAAATTAAATAAATAAATTCTAATTTCAAATTTATTCGTATTGATATGCTTATTATTTTCATCACTTTATTCTCAAGTTTTTTTCTTTAAGAATTTCACATGAAAGAAGATATAAAACTAATACTTAAGGGTTGTTGAGGGCTAAAATATACGCCGCGATAGAGTTAAAATCCCACGTCTTAGAATTTGCACGGATAACCAGCTCACATACACAGAGAACACAATATTTTTTACGTTGAAAACCCTGTAAAGGGGAAACCACGGGGCATGGTCCAGTCTGAAATGATTCCACTAATGTTTGAGTAGATTACAATGGGCTGACTCATCTCTGAGGGCGATTAGATTACAAATGCCAACCGTATTGTTGAAATCTAGCAAAAAACATGGATGAAAGTCCGGCGTCACTTGGTGGTCTGGCAGAAGTCCGACGTTACATGAAAATTTGGGTGTTAGTTTGTAGCCTAGCGGTGGTTTGGCATAACTTCGGCCGTCTAGCGTTGGTACGGTTGAAGTTCAGGCCTCAGGTGGTGGTCTGGTAGAAGTCCGGGCCTCAGTTGTTGGTATGGCAGAAGTCTGGGCTTCAGGTGGTGGTCTGACAGAAGTCCGGGCCTGAGGTGGTAGTCTGGAAGAAGTCCAGGCTTCAGGTGGTTGTCTGACAGCACTCGGGGCCTCAGGTGGTGATCCGGCAGAAGTCTAGGTCATAGGTGGTGGTCTGATAGAAGTTCGGGCCTCATGTAGTGATCTGGAAGAACTGCCGGCCTTAAGTAGTGGTTCGACAGAACTTCGGGCCTCAAGTGGTGGTTCGGCGAAACTCCGGCGTCAAGTCGTAGTCTAATGGAACTCTGGGCGGTGGTCAAGCAGGAGTTAGGGGGCAAGAGCGATATATGATCTCTCTCTTGCTCTCTTGCTTCAGGGTCCCTTTTCAAGAGGAAGGAGGGGTCAATTTATAGATTTCCTAGAGTGGCATGACCTGTAAATAGGAGGCAAATCAAGGGTAAATGGGGAGTGGTTTGGATAGACGACCGATATTGAATCCCTTGATCATGGACTATTTGCTAGACATTTAAAGGTCTTAAAGTTATTCAAATTTTTTGATCTTAAGCTCGTTGGATTCATCTCAACGAGCCGCTCGATTTGACTATAATCATGCCACATTTGGAAACAGTTTGTTACTCCAATTTAGGGTTTGAACCTCCTAACGTTGCTTCAGGCGTTTGATTTGGACCCATTTGGGTTCGGATTGAGTCAAATTTAGTGTCGTTGGGTTCATATTCTCGAAACGTTCAATTCGACTTTCAGTTTGTTGAAATCAGAGTTATGATGATCCCAATTTTTAATTTGGAAGTTTCCAACTTGATTTTTCCTTGAGATACATGCCCGATCAAGATAATTTTTTAGGTGTATTAGTTGTCCCCCTATTTTTGGACGTTAAAGCTCCAGAAGTATGAAAATATGTGTCACAACCTTTCAAAAATTTTTTGTGCGATTTGGAAACTTGAAATAATTCAAACTTGGGCGAAGGGATCCCAAAAGGCCCTAAAAGTTGGTCCCGTTGGGTAGCACCGCCACCGTCGCTGCTCGACTTGCCCTCGAGCAGTGCCCGCTTCCTGCGCACTTGCTCATGGTTGCATGCGCTACCCAAAGCCATGACCTACGTGGCGCGGCTCGCTCGCCAACCACAGGAAGTTGGCTGCGGTTAGTCAACGGTTTGGCCAACTACCGGCTAACTGTTGGCTAACCGCCAACTTTTTTTTTTTTTTCAACAGAACTTTCTTCTTTTTTTCCATAATCACACTAACCTCTCCCTTTCCTATAAATACCCCCTAGGGGTATGAAACTCTTATATCTCCTCTTTTTCTTCCCTTCTTCTCCTCACATTGAGGCTTTCCCCTTATCCTGTTCAAGTAATATCCCCTATTTAGGTCTAGGGTCCGTTACTGAGTAAGAGTCTCCTCCTCATTCTTTTCTCCCTCATGCTGAGGCATTCCTCTAGTCCTGTTCAGATGGTATCCCATTTCCAGGTCTTGGGCCCCTAACTAAATAGGAGTTTTCTCCTCCTCCTCTCCCTCATGCTAAGAAATTCCCCTAGTCCTTTTCAAGTGGTATCCTCTGTCAAGGATTAGGGCCCCTCACTAAGTAAAAATTTCCTCCTTTTTTTCCCTCCCTCATGCTAAGGCATTCCTCTAGTCTTGTTTAGGTGGTATCTTGTCACGACCCGACCCGATCCGGGACGGATCCCGCTCGCACCGGGCCGAGACACGAAAAGCAAAACTGACGGACTGACTAGGATCTGGCTTTGAAATTTGCTTACTGAACTGAATCTTCCAAATATTCAACTCAAACAGACACACAGACACAGAGCTACTAAGCATCATCAAACACAGTGGAACAAAACATCTATTTGTTCTTTTTGATTTTGGTACAGTCATGACTTTTCTGCTCTGTTTCTTTACCAAAATTGTCACGACCCGATCCGATCCGGGACGGATCCCGCTCGCACCGGGCCGCGACACGGAAAGCAAAACGGACGGACTGACCAGGATCTGGCTTTGGAATTTGCTTACTGAACTGAATCTTTCAAATATTCAACTCAAACAGACACACAGACATAGAGCTACTAAGCATCATCAAACACAACGGAACAAAACATCTATTTGTTCTTTTTGATTTTGGTACAGTCATGGCTTTTCTGCTCTGTTTCTTTACCAAAATTATCACGACCCGACCCGATCCGGGACGGATCCCGCTCGCACCGGGCCGCGACACGGAAAGCAAAACGGACGGACTGACCAGGATCTGGCTTTGGAATTTGCTTACTGAACTGAATCTTCCAAATATTCAACTCAAACAGACACACAGACACAGAGCTACTAAGCATCATCAAACACAGCGGAACAAAACATCTATCTTTTCTTTTTTCTCAAAATAATCATCTACAAATACAGTGCATGGCTGACAGAAAGAAACAGAGCAGAAAAGCCATGACTGTACCAAAATCAAAAAGAACAAAATACCTATACTGATCAGACTCTGAAATTTACTCCTGGACTTCCTTCCCTTTCCAGAACCTGAAAACCACCAGAAAGCAAGAGTGAGCTCAACAGCTCAGCAAAGCAACAAACCTCCAATCAAAACTCTCAGAATTCAAAACCAAACTCATCAGATAGAAATCCGTACAGAATTCAGAACAGAATCGGACAGATATCAGAACGAAACAGAACAAATCAGAACAGAATCAAATCAAAACTTATACGCACATATATCACATCAGAATCATAATCGTACAGATCAGAACGGATCAGAGTACAAATCAAAATGGATTAAATCAACTGAGTCAGAATCGTACATGAATAAGAAATGCAAGTCATATCATCTCAGAATCATAATTGCTTACAGAACAGATACAGAAAGTTTACAGAACAGATACTAAATTCAAAATCATATCAAATCAGATATCAGACAGATCAGATCAAATCATATCGTACGGAAATCAGAAATATTAATCTAGCATATAACAGAACAGATTCCCTGACACTGACAGAATCGCTACGGATTCTGGCCCTTTATGTCTCCCTTCCCAAACACTGACAGAATCTCTCGGATTCTGGCCCCTTATGCCTCCCTATGTGCTCACGGCACCAGAACAGATGTGCTTATAGCACCAGAACAGAATTCATCGGATCCGGAATAGAACAGATATCAGATTTTCAGATTTGAGCTCATTTCAGATTTCCCAGACACTGACTGAATCACTTAGGATCTAGGCCCCTTATAACTCCCTTTTTATAGCATATACAGATAGCATATCAAATCAAAAGAAATCCGGACAAATCAGAAATTACCCAAAAATCGGGCAGCATAACGGCAGTATACAGAATTTACACAATTTTTTTCTGAAAAAACAAAATTTACCAAATTTGCACAGAATATAGATAATCACATTTCAGAACATTTATTCTACTGCATCGATAATTTTCAATTTCACAGAAAAATGCAGTCGACTAAAAATACCGCTGAATCAAAAATACCCGGACAAAAATCTTCGGAAAATAACCAAAATGTGCACACTCGGCACGCCAACGATATAAAGAAAGTTACGCGGTAAAAACTGAACTCACCAAGAGATACGGACGAAAATCATTAATGGAAACGAAATCCGGACAGAAAATACCGCCAAACACGACGGTTCTGAAAATTGAGAAAGGAGGAATGTGCCTTACCTTGCGTACAGCAATTTCCTGAACAGTCTCAACAGAAGAAAACAGCTCGGCGTCGTCCAAAAATCTACTTTTTCACTTTTTCTTTCGTTTTTCTCTCTCCTCAGCTTTTTCTCTCTCTTCAAAATATCTCATTTATATATATATTCAGACTGATCGTCCTGGACGATCGCACTTCGTCCCGGACGATATATGCTCTGGACGAATTTCGTCCAAACGAAATTTAATTATCGTCCCCGGCGACAGGTTCTCTGGAAAATTTTCGTCCCGACGATCCAAATTTCGTCCAGACGAACCATACAGACAGAACAGTTTTTCTGCACAACCTGTACCGATCGTCCCGGACGATCCAACTTCGTCCCGGACGAACCTGGAGCAAAACTGATATTATATATCCCCTATCTAGGTCTAAGACCCCTCATTGAATAGGAGTTCCCTCCTCCTTCGAGAGATCCTACGGTCAGAGGAGAACCGATGATTGTTAGCATACGATTGAAAGTTTGATGGTTGGGTGGAAGTCTAGTAACGAACGGAAGTCCTGTATCAAGTAGAAGTTTAACGAACGTCTGATGATGGTAAAAAATTCAGCGTTAGGTAGAAGTTTGACGAAAGTTTGACAACGGGCAGAAGTCTGTCGATGGGTGGAAAATTAACGTCAAGTAGAAGTTTGATGACAGTCTAGCGATGGGCAATACTTCAGCATTGGGTAGAAGCCCGACAAAAGTCTGGAGACGGGTAGAAATTCAGCGTCGAGTAGAATTCTAACGAGAATCCAGCGACGGGTAGTAATTCAGCGTATGGGCAAACATCCGACATCGGGTTAAAGAGTGCAGGTTGGGAGAATTCTCCATTACTTATCCGAGGTTGTATGTCAGAGCATTGCCATAGACTTTAACCTATATGAAAGAGGTCAAGAGAATCCACCAATGATGTATGACTTATATGAGGCTTTATGTCAGAGCGTTGCTCGATTATGTTAATCTATATTGAAAAGGTTGAGAGAGTATTGCTCAATGATGTTAACCTGTGTGGAAGAGGTCAGATCGAATCTCCCTAGGATCAATCATCCAGTGATTGAGCCACAATAAAAATTTTATATTTCTCTAATCAAGAATTTAAGATTTGATTAACATCCTCCTAGGATGTTTGAACTATCCGAGATTGTATGTCATAGCCCTGCTCATTGATATTAACATATACGGAAGAGGTTGAATCGAATTCCCCTAAGATTGATCATCTAGCAATTGAGACATAATAAAGATTATGTATTTTTTAAATCATGGATTTAAGTTTTGATTGACATTATACTAGAATGTTTGACCTATCTGAGATTATATATCAGAGTCCTGCTCGATGACGTTAATCTATATGGAAGAGGTCAGATCAATTACCCTTGAGATTGATCATCCAGTGATTGAGACACAATAAAAATTGTGTATTTCTTAAATCATGGATTTAAGATTTGATTGACATCCTCCTATGATTTTTAACCTATCTTAGGTTGTATTTCATAGCACCACTCGATAACGTTAACCTATATAGAAGAGGTCGGATTGAATCCCCCTGGGATTGATCATCTAGTGTTTGAGACACAATAAAGTTTGTGTATTTCTCAAATCATGGATAAAAAGATTATATTCATCGGTAATTTTTTATTATCATTTTCTTATCATTTTTAAAAAATAGGACAATGTTAGAATGGAGTGAACAACATAATACTAGTATGTAAGACAATACAAAAGTCCCTAATATGACTTAGGGATATAAGAGTTACACCATACTTAATACATAAGAGATACATATAGGAACAACATGTTATTTAACTTGAAAGAAAATACTAGAGATATTAGAGTGACACACTACTTATCATAAAAGAGATACACGATGACACAAGATAAGTAATATTAATAACATAAAGCCCCAAATTGTGTGGTTATTTAATCTCATCAACCATTTGAATATTATTCAATTGTTGCATTTCCTGTTGTTGATTTTTCCCTCTAGTGAAACAAGCTTTATCTCGAGCAGGTGAATCTTAAATGAACTGTCAAAGATAGCCTTGTCAAATAAGTTTTTTAATTTTATTTTTGAGCGGCTTACAGGCTTCAGTGGTGTGCCCACGACTATGGTTAAAATGACATTATTGATTAAAATACATTTTCATAAATAGGGAGAGATAAACTGAATAGAGTGTGATTTAATTTTGCAATTTGCAAAAATAATTTTCTCCGATCACAAAGTTGAGTAAACTTTTATAAATTAAAAATTCAAAGCAAAAAAAAAAAGTACTATAATAGTTCATTTGATTTTATTTTTCAGTTCTCAACCATAACTTATGTTAGTCCACTATTTTTTATTACTTTTAAAATAAATTGTGCTAGAAATTCCTTTCCTCAATAACTTTTTAAAAAAATTATTTTCTTCATAAGAATTTTATAATCATTTTTATAAAATACTACAATCTTCTTAAATGTACCTTTAGTATTTATAATATCTGTCCAAGTTAATTGATGAGAGAAATGCGCAATTAATTACTATCACCTAAATTTTATAATGGTTTAGCTTCACATCACGCCCAATTCACTCCCGAACCCCATTTGGAATGCCAAATACCAGTGCTCTCAAATCATGCGACACCAACTCAATTGTTAAGCTCTGTTTTAGGCTGGAAAGCAAACCAGAATTATTTTTTCGTGATCAAGAATAGTCCTCACACATGAATTCTTATCTAGAAATGTGTTCTAGCTACATTAGCTAAATTGTAAATTAAATAAATAAAAAAAAATGTTACATGAGTAGAGCTACACACACTAGAAAGTCAATAAAAAATTTGCTCCCAAAAAAAAGAAAAAAAAAGATAAAACTCTAGAACTTTCTTACGACATTGAGCATTTTTTGGAGGAATGATGAGAGTTGAAAGACTTTTCGAACATGAGAGGTTTTGTCATTATTATTATTATTTTTTAACTGTAGTTAATAAGGTGATATTAGAGGTTTTGTTAGTATAGAGAAATATAAAGGAGATTTTCAAAATATGTTTCATGTGGTTGAAATTTATCTTATTTCTTATAATGAGGCGATGATGGCCATGAGATCCTAATTGCATGATGGTAGCTTGAAAATTAGACTGGTGTTTGTGTTGGCCAAATTGTGGTCCAATCGCAGTAGTTTAGCTATGAAACTTCGATGTTAGGGGTTTGGCGAGGATGATATGGCTGTGGTGATTGGAAAATAATAGTCTGATGATGGTGGTTGGGCTTCCATGGTTAGAAGGTGGTGGTTGGGCACAACGGTTTGATGATGTCGGCTAGATAGTGATAATTTGAAGGTGGTAGCCCAATGGCAGTGTCGCTCGATGGTGGTTGGGCAATGATGGTCCTATGGTGATAATTGGGCAGCAACGATCTTATGACTTTGGTCGAGTGGCAGTGGTCATACTGGTGGCTCGACTATGGCGCTTTGACAATGGTAGTCAACAACTGAGGTTGGACTGACATTGATGGTTGGGTGGTTGTAATCTAATGACAATGGTGTGGTATAGTAGTAGGATTGTTCAAATCTTTAAGCTCTATCATTCTTTTCTCATCTTTCACGTTGAGAAATGAGGGTTTATTTATAATTTTTTTAGTAACATTTCAATAAAATTAGTCAAAATTCCAAAGCATTTCATTTGACGGCTCATATTAATTCCCTTTATTATAAATCGCTCTTTTAACATTCATGTTTTAATAATATAAGAATTAAGAGATTTTGAGCTTGTTGAAATCCTCTTGTGGGGATGCTCTATTTGACTATAAACACACAAGGCTCATTATCATTTGATCAAACAATTAATGCCATGAATTTTTAAAATGTACTTCAAGTGCTTGAACTGAGCTTATTTAGACTTGGATAAGATTAATTTTGATCTCATTAGGCTAACGATCATTAATAATAGTTACATAGTGTTTTGCAATTCGATATTATTTGCAGCATTTAGTTAATTTTGTCAGTTTAATTTATATATTTTACGTCTTAGTTAAATTTATAAAATAATATCATTATTTCCCTCTTTCTTAAATGTCTGCGAGCCATTAGTAGGCTTTATAAAGCCAAGAAACTTGGGAAAAAATTACATAAGTGGTTTCCGACCTACATTATTCAAATAAAAATGAGAAAAACAGTTAGTAAAAAAATGTGTGTTTGAATGAAAGTTTTTTTACTACTGTTTTTAAAATTTGAAATAAACTATTTGGAAATTTCGGTTGAGAAAGGAGCTTTAAAAAGCAAAAACACAAAAGCTCAAGCTGCCCATATAAAATCTTAGGCTTCGTTTGGGACGGCTTTTTTATTGCTTTCTAAAACGGAGTTTTAGTACAAAAATAAAAAAATTTGTACTAAAACTCCGTTTTAGAAAGCAGTAAAAAAGCCGTCTCAAACGAAGCCTTAGTCTTCATGTGGGACAACTTTCTTACTACTTTCTAAAACAACTTTCTAGCTCAACATTTTTTTAACTCGAAAGCTGCTTTAGAAAATAGATGTAGGCTCCAAAAATTCATGCCCAGATCTCTCTATGTATCCCATTTCTTTCTTTTCAGGTCATCGAGGAGAGTATTAAAGCATAAGTTTAGGGAAAATTTTTTAGAAGGCGTATTGTGTTAAATAAAACATTACCTAGAGATTTTGCCTTAATTTTGCGAGGACTTTATGATCTGAGTTAAGGTTTCCTATAAACGTAAGCCTCTATAGTTAATTACTCCTCCCAATAATGACAGAAAACTTTTGATTATCAATTAAGGCTAAACAGCAAACAGATATATGGTATCCGGAGTATAGTAGCATCATGGGTTGATATTTAAAAATTTAATATTTAAAATTAGAAATTTACCATCTTGCCCTTAATGCGGATGGTAGGGGAGTGATGATGAGCCCGATCAAGATCCCATGGTTTTGTCCTCCCGGGCCATCATGGTATTTGTTTTACTTAGAGGAGATAGTAGACCCAACCTGATTGAAGGATCCTTGTCGGCAACCATGGGTTGCTTCGTTCAAGGGTACCTTGTAGACCTGCGATGAATATTTGCCTAAGGAGATAAATTTGAATCCATCTTAGCTAATATAGGGCTTTATGCGTTATCATTACCATAATTTAGTGGTGCCATTTGGTTGCAAAACCGTCCAATTTAGAGGATCTCGATTATAACTGTTTAACCTGTGGTTCCATTTACTAGTGAAACTCACGATGTGGTGTCATTTAGTGGCGAGACCACCGGTTATAGGACACATGTAATATCCTTACTGGCAAGAGACTATTTAAGAATGAATCATAGTGATATATTCTCGACCAGACATTGACCCTTTGTGAGCTGAAGTAATTTTCAGATTTATCTACCTCGATAAATTATTACGGAGGGTAGATGAAATTTTCTTTAAATGTTTGATGATTTATATTAATTTTTAAATAATTTAGATTTTGGTAATTTTAAGAATTTTAGATTTTCATGTGTATTTGGGAGGCATTTTGAATGTTTGGGGAGTTTTATAGTTGAGATTAGCTTTCAACACGATCATCATGAGGGTTTATATGAGTGATTTTCATTTTGCTAATTTAACGTTGTCGACTCTATCTACATGACGATAGAGGATCAGGTTCATTGTTGGATGTGTGCTTTTATGTGTTGAATTTTCTTGGTCGAGGGCCTTGAAGGCCTAATATGAATGCATACAGTAAATATTCTAGTTGGTGCTGTAATTATATAATTGTTTGATAGCTGAGTCGTGTCAACTCCTATTCACCCATATAGAAGGATCAGACTCGTTTTTTATTTTACACCCTGGTTAGTGAATTTTTCTTGTGATAAACCTTAAAAGCCTAATATGAATGTATAAAATAAATATTTTGGTCGATGCCACGATCGTATATTTGTTTGATGGTTCGAACTTTGTAGAGTCCTACACATTCATGTAGATTGATTGGGCTTAAACTTAAATTTATTTCTTAACCCACGCAATATCTTTAGATGTCACATGTGTAGTTATCACACGCTCATAGGAACCCATGCAGGTGTATAACTTTACATACATATATATTAATATGATTTTATGTATGCGATATAGTGAATGTATTCGACATATCTACGTGCTCACTTACGCGCTTATATGTGCATCTATATGTTAACATATCAACATATACATGTGTATTTTATGTATATACATGTATGTCGTTATTTTACATTTTTGTACATTGCTTAGCCTTGCCTACATGATATATTAGTATGTAGTGGAGCATGTGTGCACACTGTATTTTATAGTTTTATGAGATGCATTATTGCAGCATAATCATTTTACAATGCTGAATGACACGTTTGAATGACACATTCTACCTATTGTAATGCATGTGGGAGGGAATTTTAAAGTATTTGATGTCATTACTTGTGTGAATGACGACCATTTGAATGTACACAACTCTCTATTTAGAAGCATATATATGCATTCTATCTGCATGTACAAATATTGCAGATTCGGTGGCGTGAAGCTACATTGCATTATTATTATTTGTTGCTTCTTGCAGATGAGTTATTGTTGAAAAATGCACATAGCTCCACTTGGGAATTTATCTTATGTCTGTTTGTATGCATAATGCAGATCCGGTAGTGTGGCATCGCACTGCGAGTTATCCACTACTTTATGTAGGTAGATTATCGTGCACTAAAAAATCTCTTGTAGTGGCTAGTTGATAATTGCCTTTGCTACAGGTCTTTCATACTTTTTCATGGATAGCCTGCTGTTTATACAATGAGTCTCCTATAGTGTCTCATAGGTATTTGCATTTGCTAACATTCTTCTGCATTTGCTATGACCCTTTTTTGCATTTTTTGCTTGTTGATTGCATGTCGCATGAACATCTATATGTATAGGGGGCTCATCATATTTGTAGCATATTTCTTGTATCATTGCATGCAAACATGATGGTTGTATACATTATAGGTCTTATATTATTATGCACGTACGAGCTACATTGAATGCAAATCTTCAGCACCACTCATAGATTTTAGCATTTATCATATTTCTTATGTGCCTTGCTTGTGATGTGTATGATGGGCTTCCTATAGCGGCTCATGGGTATTTACATTTCCTATATTTCTCTCTGTATTTGCTTGTAGGTGGCCTCTAGTGTGTATTCTACAGTAGTGTCTCATGGGAGCCTGCATTTATTACATTTTATTTGTAGTAGTATGTGGCGTACACAATGGGTCTCCAGCTACTAATTGTAAATAAGCTACTATATGCATGACGAGCATCCTATAGTGAACTGTAGGGGCTCAAATACATCATGAATTTTCCATTTCAGACAGTAGGCAACATGTGGTACTCACTATAATCTTCTCGTTTGTATTTTCAGAAGCTTTGTCATTACTGATTGCACATAGCTTATTATCATCCATAAGAGGGCTATCACACAATTACCAAATTCATTAGCACTGCTTGCAAACAAGTTTTGTGTCTTCCTGATACATGCACCATGGTCTTCCCGGATATGCTTATAGGAGAATCATTACACTTGCATTATGCCCATGGTTATTTTTCGTAGGCCACTCGGTGTGTTAATTTGTGTATGAATATTGACATTCGATAAGATGCCCTTACTGTCAATAACTTTATGCATGTTAGTTAGCGAATTGTCTCATTCATTGCATATAAATCATCACTAATTGCAAGATGGTTAATGAGTTTCTTTGTAAGCTAATCGACATAAACCGCAAGCTAATTGGCATTAGGTGCAAGCAAGCAAGCTACATTCATTACAACTTCCTCTAATATGTTATGTTGGCGAACTGTTGTTTTGTTTGCATATTGATGTTCATTTGAATGTATTTGGATGATCAAAGTTATCATTTGATTTTGATATTTTCATTTTGATTATGCATTTAGCAATTTAAAGTCTGATTCCCTATTACTAGAATTAAGTTTGGTTCCATGTTGTCCTTATTTAGTTCAAGTTCAAATCAAGTCTTTTGTATGCGTTCAAGCCCCCCTATTAATTAGAAAATCTAGTAACCTCCAGACGTCTCCTCCATTTAGGGGAAATTCCAAGAGTCATTGTCAGCCCACAATGTAAGAGAAAGATAGGCATGGTCGGAATCTGACGACACCTCGGCCATATTTTTTGGTCCCGTTACACTAGAGAAAGGCATGCACGGGTTTTTAGGGGAACTTTTTTAAAAATATAGTTCTTTCGCCACCAATGAGGCACACACGGGAACTTATTTTTTACCCCACAGGAAATGAGGCACCTAGTTTGACGTAGGTCTCGCACCGGGTTCCCTCCCACCACACTAGCAGAAGTGAACATAGGTGATTTTTCGGTGCCTTGCCAACGTCAAAATTAGGAATTTGAAGTTTTTTGGGGTTAGGTAATATTATACCTGAGCAGGGGTCAACGTTGATGGTGTCGAGGTCGAGAGTATGACGATGATGAAATCATAATGAAATTCCATTTTTCAATATAATAATAATAATTATAATGATAAACATTATTGATATTAAAAGTAAATTGACAGAGAGAAAGAAGCCACCATTTTTTTGAGGGAAATCGATATAGAAATCAGACGGAGCTCGGTAAGGTGGAGTCGGATGGAGCTAAATGTGTTCTTGTGGATTTTGGATGGGTTATGTGTATAGAAATGGGAAGGCCTGCGGCTGGGTCTTGTTCGGCCTTAAGGAGGAGATGGGTAGATGTAGGAGTCAGAGATCTGGATCGGGCGCAAGAGGGGTTTGATTCTTGAGCGATTTGATGAGTAGATTGGGACCGGATCAGCATTGGAAGAGGCAAATAAAATGGGGTCTAGGCATCGTGTAGTTTGGCTCAGGCATGTGATTGCAAGTCAGATAAAATCGGCGAGGCTCCTAGGTCGGACGAGATGAAAAGGGCTCGGTCATATGGCTCTAAGGCTATAAGTGAAGCTCAACAAGATGTGTGGGTCGAAATCTGGATGGTGTGTGGAATTTGAGTTTGGAGGTAGAGGCGAAGAAAGGTGACTTCGTGTAGGTTGAGGTTGTCGGGGCTGTGGTCGTGAGTGGCAATTGGAGCTGCTTGGTTAGTGTGGTTTGGAGATAGGAGGAAGAGCGAAGAGAAGAGCTGTGGCTAGTGAGACTACAGCTTGTTAAAGTGGATTCGAAGGAGAGCCGAAGGCTCTGGTGGATCTCATTTTAACAACGAGAATGGAGGATCTGTTAAGGAAAGTGTGTAGGATTTATGAGAAATGATGTGTGATATGAGGTATGCGGGATTTCAGTGATTTTACAGAATTTAAGTGGGATTTATAGCTTTTTGTTGATGTCAATAATAGCAAAAAAAACTTTTCCAAACGAAGCCTCATACTTCAATTGCGAAAGTAGCAAGAAAACTATTCCGAAAGAAACCTTTAATCTAGTGATTCATATCGCAACTCTAATTTTGATATAAAATAATAAAATAAATAAATGAACACAATCATAAAAGTTTAAGGACATTATTATTATAGAATTCATGGTGATAATAATTTTTAATGCATAACTATTGCGTCCTCAAACATTCACAACGGTAGAGATATATAGAATTTAGCATTTTTGTTTTGTATGAAGATACAACATACATGCAAATAGGAGAGGGGTGCAAGAGCCATAAGTGACACCAAGATTTTTATGTGAAATATCCTGAAAAGAAAAAAAAAAACCATGGGGCTTAGCTTAGTTAAAATGATTCAACTAGTGTTTGTAGTCTATTACAAATAATACCCTTCATTGGCGGAAGGCCTTGGCTCAATGTAACAAATATACTTAATATAGAACACAATATATGATGGGAGTTGGAAGAATCCAATGATATGATAGTTGCTCTAAAAAAGGTTAGCTTGTTCGTTTGGTTAGTAAAATCATAGTTGGACGACGGAGGTCAGAGGGATTGTAGTCGACAGACGACGATGGTCAGAGGGATTGTAGTTGGCAGGCGACGGTAGTTTGAAAGACTGTAATCGATGGGAAATAGAGGTCGGAGGGTCCGTAGTTGGAGGGAGGCATATGTTGGAGGATCCGTAGTTGGAGGGAGGCATAGGTTGGAGGGATCGTAGTCGGAGGGAGACTGAGGTCGGAGTGACTATAGCCCATGGGATATCAAGGTCAGATGGGCTATAGTAGGCAGGCGATCAAGTTTGGTGGGACTGTAATCAGCAGACGACAAAGGTTAGAGGTTCGAGGGACCTTAGTCGACGTGCAACTATGGTTGGACGGACTATAGTGGATAGATTATAATGGTCGGAGGGAATGTATTCGACGGATGATAGTGGTCTGTTGAAGGCTCGACGATGGTTGTCGGACGAAGGTCCAATGACGACGGTGAAGCAGAGGTGCAGCAGGGGCTGCTTGGTGGCGAGATTTCACTGGAGGTGGTGCTGGGTTGGAGCTCCGAGATGCTTCAAGCCTCAGACTAGCTCTCATGAGCCTCTAGCTTAGTTCTAAGCCTCCTTTCACGTGGGACGAGGGGGTCTATTTATAGATCTTAAGAGTGATATGCCCTGTAAATATGAAAAAGATCTAAGATAAATTCGTAGTGGTCTATCTGACAACCCATATGGATTCTCTTGATCATGGATCATTTGTTCAACATTTAAGTGCTTTAGTTATGTCAAAATTAAGTAATCTTGAACTCGTTGGATTGGTCTAGTTGAGCTCGCTCAATTAGACTATAAGCATGCTATATTAGGATATCATTTGGTCACCCAATTAATACTATAAAGCTTGCCAATATGCTTTAATCTCTTGATTTGAGCCCATTTGGGTTCAAATTTGACTAATTTTGGTGTTGCTGGATTATTATTTCTGAGATGTTTACTTTGACTTGAGTTTGTTGAAATTGACGTTCAGATGATCCCGGATTTAATTTTAGAAATTGTTAATTAATATATACCTCAAGATTTGTGCTGGGTCAAGGCAACATATCAAAATATTTTTTTCATGTCAGGTATAATTCACATGATGCATAAATATATGCTGAAGATAAATAATTGAATCATAGCATCACCATATTACATCACCATATCTTGCATGAACATGTGCTGTGTGAACATATGAAACTATATCGTCTGTTGACTTATAACATCACCATATTATATGCGTCGTATCATTGTGGCGGTCCTATAAATTGAGTGCAAATTTCCGTAGTGTGAGAAAACTAATTAAAAGAGAGTAGAGTTGTTTGCAACAATTCAAAGGAATGAAGGTAGAGCAAATTCTTCACATGGTAGGAGGTATTGGGGGGGATAGCTATGCTAATAACTCCAAGCTTCAAGTAAGGCTTTTACTTCATTGATTATTTTCTGCTACTTTATTGATTAATACAGTCTTCCTTCCAATCACAGATCTTATAGTTGGCATGCAACTTTTCCCACAAGTCTTTTGTAGCATGAAGATGGACAAATTATTCTGTGCGGTCACCGAACGCCGTATACAGACCAATCAAAAAGCGTCACATCATCACCCGCTCGGTACAACACTCGGTATTGTTGACGTGACACATTCTGGTTGGTTGGTTGGTGAACTGCGTTTGACATCCGCACAAAATAATTTCTCATGAAGATGAGCTAAGGGAGGGGTTTATTTATTTTTTATTTCATTTTTAATTTATGAAAAATAGAAAATTTTCACGTATGATTTATAAATCAAACAGAAGATCAATTACTAAAAGGTTTAAACCCTTGATACGAGAGCCAAATATAATGCATATCTAATAATTTTTTTTATGAAGATAATAGTGGTGTGATGCGCGGGTTATTTTTTTCTAAAGAATAGAAATTTATCTTTTTTTTTTATCAAGTTGTTGTTTGGGACAACTTATACAAAGCATCTTTTTATAATATACTATTCTTTTTACATATCTAACATCTAAAACTTTAAAATTACATATATACCACCTTATATTATTTTAATAACAAATATGTCACCCATATTTATTCCCACGACCCATATATTTCATTCCTACCACCTATATTTGATATGAAAGTAAACAATAGGTGGTATGTATGTAATATTAAAGTTTTAATTGTTAGATATGTAAATAGAGTAGTATATAGTTATATGTATGTAAATCCCCCAAAATTATTTTCCCCATCATAATTTTACAACTATCATTATAAAAAACTGCTGTCATTCCAAATAGATCATATTTTTGCTTAAAGATAGTTGGGACATAAAATGGTTGGAACCTTCTAGATAATAATTACATGTTCATTTACAAATATTTTAATTTTGTGCATTTCTTTTACTAATAAAAATCTATTAATTAGTCTAAGTAGAATACCAAAAAAAATTTAGAACTCAATATGCAGCGAATTATTCGCTCCAAGCAATAAATATAAAAAAATAGTTCATATGTTTTGACCTCATTATTAAACAAAAAATTTAGAACTCATCTGGTATAGTTTTTTATTTTTTATTTTTTATGTTTATTTCAAAAAATATGTATGTTTGGTATTTTTTAATCACAAATCTAGTTATTTTCATAAATACTCAAAATATTTTTTAAATACTTTGAGTGTTTTTAAAAATGACTGTCATAATTAGTCTCTCCCCGCCATTGTTGCCCGCTATTACTAGCCACCACTGGCAGTCCTCACCATCGGCCGTTGACAATCACCGCTTGCCACCTGACGTCACTTTTAAATGTCACCCACTATCTTCAACCAACATCCGCATCCATCACCAGCTCCACACATAAAAAAACAGTAATAAATTTTTAAATATTAAACATGCTTTATTCCAAATCAAAACATAAACAAAATAAAATCAAAAGTGATCACAAACATCCCTTAGCTAACATCAACATTTTTCTTGTTTTGATTTAGTTTTTTTTTTGCCACATTTTTTATTGTTTTTTATTTTAATGATTTCCACTTTGCTTAAAAATGTTTAAGTTAATAACATAATTAATTTCCCTTCAAATATGTAGGAAAAGGCCATCCTGAAGACAAAACCAATGGTGGCAGAAGCAATAAGTGACATATGCAACACAATACACACAAACAACTTTGTTGTGGCTGATTTAGGTTGCTCCTCAGGCCCCAACACATTACTTGTGCTTTCACATATCTCTAATGCTATAGAAAAGCATTATTGTCAGTACAACCACACACAACCAGAAATCCAATATTTCTTCAATGATCTCCCAAGCAATGACTTCAACAATATTTTTCAGCTTTCGATGCTCTATGAGAAGCAATTAAGAGAAAACAAGGGAGCAGATTATGTGAATCTTTATGCTGTTGGCTTGCCTGGTTCATTTTATGGGAGACTTTTTCCTACAAAGACTGTTCACTTTTTTCACTCTTCTTATAGCTTGATGTGGTTATCTCAGGTTAGCATATAGTTGTGTATATATATAATCTATTTTTCTCATAGTAAAAAGTTTCTATTACTCATTTTATGCTCTAAGTAATTATTAATTAAATGTAGGTACCTCAAGGGCTTGATGAGAAAAATTGTGATCAATTGAATAAAGGAAACATATATATAGCAGATGCATCCTCTTCTATCATTTACCATTTGTATTTAAATCAATTTAAAAAGGATTTCTTAGAATTCCTTAGATCTCGTTCTAAAGAGCTTATCTTTGGTGGAAAGATGGTATTATCTTTTTTGGGAAGAAAAAATTCTCCAGCCATTGGAGACCTCTTTAACCTTTGGAGTCTTCTTGCTGATGCACTAAATTCTATGATCTCTGAGGTATTTTCTTTTTAACATTATTTTATGAGATTGATTGATAAAGCTATTTTTTTTATTTTATTTTGCATGTTGGAATTCACTACCAAAAAATAGGCCTATCACAGCATAATTTTTGGCCTATCCCAACGGTTATAACCGCCACAATTTTCTTTGCAGCAGTTTTAAAACTGTTGCACCCCCGCTGTAATTGCAATGCGCTGCAATGATATTCCGCAGTGATTTAAGGAACGACGGGGTAGATATGATAAAGTGCTAAATTTAGCAGCGATTATAACCGCCACAATTATCCAGATTTGCAGCGGTTATAACCACCACAAATTTAATCTAGATGAATAGATTTTTAGTATTGTGGCTGTTTTAATCGCTGCAAATCTAGACAATTATGGTGGTTATAACCGCCACAAATGTCTAGATTTTAAAAAAAAAACACAAAATCTAATTGTCTAGTGCAATCTCATATACACATAAGCAACATATCAATCTCCAATAAGACATTGATACAAAGGGAGAGAGCAAAACCTTGTCATAATGGTTTAATTTCAGTTTAACATTTATAAATTCAGTTTGGTTCAATTCAACTCATAAAAAAAAAAGTTCAGTTTAAGATTGAAACTGTTGAAATGATATTAAAATGACTTCTATTTCTATAAAAATTACTGTACAACTATTTCTGATTGAATTCAAAATGAATATGTACAATTTAAGCTACATGAAGCATGCATCACTTTGCCTATTTACACAAACTTTCAGCAAAAGTTGCTCCAAAGAGTAAAAAGTAAAATAAACTCATCTTAGACTATTTATATAAGATGGCATTGGATCCATTGCTGTGCATAATAGTTATCAAGATTCTCAGCAATTCTCTTGCTCTTTCGACCATAACTCCATGCCTTTAGACAACAACAGAGTAACATGAAAATATTCATCAATATTAGGCATCAAGTACTTGAAGGTTTAAATTGTCTAAATGCTAGCAGTTTTACATACTAAGCTCATTAAATATGGATGATCATATTCTTAATAGGCTCAGAAGGTGTCATGCCAGTAGTTTTCGAATTAAAAACTGCATATTGATGAGGAGAAATTATTAGGTGAGCACAAATACTCATCGTTTGATGAGAACCTTTTCGTACCATCTGTGCTAATATTGGTATTACATTGATTTCTAGTCCATATTGTACTATATATTATTCTGTATAGGTTTGGCATCAATTTATTATTTAATAGAGATCAATATATTACAATAGGGAAAACAAATACTCAACCAACTTGCAAAACCCCATATCTTGCACAATATTCACTCAATCCAACATGAATGTTAGAATGCGATTTAATTAATGAAGTTTGGGCTATTCAACCAGTAATATAAAGACTTGAAGAATAACAATTGAATAGGATATCATAATGCTCCGGTTGTATATGATTGATGAATGGATTAGCAATATAAGGACTTGAAGATAATTGAATTTTGCTATAGTACCTGCAATTCTAGATAAGGATGACAACTTTGTCTCCTCCATAAGGCCATTCTTTACTAGCTTAACATAATTTTATGGTAGTTGAAATCATTGTTGTAAACAGACACCTGCATCATACAATTCTTGGTCAGAGATTAAAGAAAAAAAATCCCTTTCAAAATGCATTTACAAAAATGGTGGATGAAATATAAGTGAAACAGATCAAATGCTACTCAACTTATCAAAAAAGAAGCTTGAAAGATTATGGCTTGCCTGCAACAATATGCTTGCAAATATAAGAAATATTTTTCAGCTTTGCAGTTTATCACATGCTTTTATATATATTTTTATGCATTTCATACAACAACAACAACAAAAACAACAACAATGCATTTCATAAGATGCTAAATTCATTAATACATGTACCTTAGGGCATCTAGGAGCCAAGGCATTCAAAGTTTACATCAAAACTTCCATGACAGTGGTGGCCTTATGATTGATGCCGAAAAATAGAAATGGCATAATAAATAAATATCCGCACATACATGACGATCAACCTATATTCTTTAATAAATTTAAGAAAAAAAATACATACACGATCAACAATTGCACATTGTGTAGCACCAAGAACCAAAAAAACTACATTCCAAAAAGGAAGAAAGAATAAGGAATCAATAAGAATTCAAGCTGTATTTCAAGTTAGAGATAAAGCTACTAATAGTCATATAAAGTAGAATTAGTTAGAGATAAAGCAAATAATAGAATTCCCCTGCTAAAGCGTAGGACTAATAAAAAAAATATAATGCAAAAAATTAATTTTTTTTTAAAAATAAAAACATAAGCAATGTCAAATAGATACACAAGCAATGTCAAATGAATGCTTCAACATATATAGAGCGAAAAGAAATGCAGTTCTCAGTAGCAATAATGAGGAACACTTAACTGATTAAAATAAATTGGCCACAACTGCATAGTAGTAGACCATTACTGTGTAAGAAAAAGACGTGATTAACTACATTAAGAGAACTGTGAACATAAGAAAAAAGAATTTTTCCACATCAACGGATCCGAAGCTGCCTTACATATACCTTCCAAGCTACTTTGGTCATCTACAGAAATGTCATATTGTTCTGGGCCTCAAAAGAAAAACTAAGTTAGCATAGCACCAAAAAGTAGCTTAGGTAAAATCTAGGAAATGGAATTCCCTTCAAGCATTGATTGAGACAATACTTCAGGATCTTCAAAATATACCATAATTCATCCAGATATTAATTTTGATCAAAATTTATATGAAATTTACATAAAATTTTAGTATCTATAATCTCTAATTGACAACTAAAGTTTTTTAATTTTTTTAAATTAAACAAAAATTGATTCAAACTGAATAAGCAAAAAACTAAGCATCAAAACCCTCAAATTTGTTGAAAGCTAGGAAAAGGAAACTTCTATGATTGAAGAAAAACAAAATATGCAGAAAACCTAGTTTCAAACCATTGATTGAGACCGGTACAACAAGAAAGAAATTGCATACTAGTTTTTGGACTGGAAGAAGGAAGACACTGGACCAAACTCAGCGTTTCCTTTTGAGGAAATGGGAGCAGCAGCGTCCGGCTATTACTTCTGCGGTGAGGAGTGGCTTCTAATGGAGGTAGATCGTGGCTTTCTCCGACAAGGTGGCGGAGTCTGGTTCGAGGGTTAAGGGAATAGAGGAGGAGGAGTTTGTGGATGGTGAGATTAAGAGGGGAGGGGGTTTTGTTAGTGACGGGAAAATTAGGGTTGGGCTGTCAAGTGGATCGTCCAAGGGTAGGAGAGGTGAGGAATGGGCATCAGAGGATGGCGAGGGTAGCTAGGGCACGGGAGTCAAATCCGGAGTATGAAAAAAATAATTTCCCACACGAAAGGAAGAGTTGCGGGATATTAAAATTTGATAAATTTTAAATAGTTTTTGCGGCGGTTTTAAAAATGCTGCTATTATATGCCACAAAAAATTATCAATTTTTAGTAATGAATTTAACAGCGGTGAAAACCGCTGCTTATAACTATCTATAGTAGTGGTTTATAACCGCTACTATAAACTGCTGCGGAAACACCTAATTTTTGATAGTGATTGTTGAAAGAGAAAATTTTCTTCTGTATTAAACTATCTTAAACTTAGAATTATTACTTTTAATAAATATCTTTAGACACAGTATATTTTTGTACTTCATCATTGAGCTTAGCTGCCTTATTTTCAATTCATGTTATTATTATTATGTATTTATGGATTTTTTTATGATATTCTCTTACCACACAATGCGCCACTAAAGATGTTTCTCTCTCTCTCTCTCTCTCTCTCTCTCTCTCTCTCTCTCACACACACACACACACACACACACGCATACACACACACATTTAGATGTGATAATCTATACCTCAATAAATTAATTTATTTGATCAAAGCTGCTTAACCTTATCATACTAAGTATCATCTAATTTTCTTAAGATTATAGATGAATAATTATTAGTTTCATATCAAATTAAATCACATGTCATGCAATTAATCCATATTTTACTAATCATAAATACTTTAAATACTAAAGGCACCTATTGTATTACTTTTTCAAAGAGATTCATACATATTATGTCATTTCAAGTTACCATTCATCATTTAAAACTATCATTTGTAATCAAATAAATAATTTTTTACTTCAATCATAGCTAGCTCCATTATGTGTAGTTTCAATAACTGCATATGAGCCACACTTTTGTAATTACTTCTAATCTACTGTATTATAAGCAGGGACTTGTGGAAGAGGCTAAAGTAAATACCTTTAATCTTCCAATATATGCACCATTGATGGAGGAAGTGAAATCAGTTATTGAGATGGAAGGGTCATTTCATGTTGATCAAGAGCAAATTTTTGAGTCAAATTGGGATCCCTTTGATGATTCAACTGATAATTTTGTGATAAATAGCACTTTAAGTGGACAAAATGTGGCTAAATACATAAGAGCAGTGTTAGAGCCTCTTATTACATCACATTTTGGAGATGATATTATAGAAGATTTATTTTCACGTTATGCACAAAATATTGCAAGGCATATTTCTATTGAGAAAGCTAAGTTCGTGGTTTTAATACTAGCCTTGAAGTTAAAAGAGTGAAGAACAAGGAGCTTATGAATTAGAATCACTTCAAATGAACTGCATGTATCAGAATAATAATATATTCATGGCTAAAACCATTTCTCCAGCATTATGATGTACCCTTTATTTTGAATTTATAAACAAATCTTCATACTACATAAGCACCAATCAAGAAAATGATGATAATTACTGTTTTGTGGCTAAAATCATTTCTCCAGTTTTAATAAATTTGATTTGGTTTACCATGAGTTGCAAGCCTAAGTATAATTCAAGGTGAGTGATGCCTAGTTTAGAGACAAATCACAAGCTTGAAAGTAAAGTTTCGCACTCATGTTGGTTATTGGTGATTTTGAATTCAAAATTTGGGACTCGAGTAATGATGAATTTTGTTGGGCTTCTGAGAATAATGCATACACTAACTCCTTGCTCGCCTAAAGCACCATATATGTACAACATCTAATAAGGTTGTGTTGTGATTTCTAAGTGTTTGATTTAAAAGTGTTTTTTTTTGAAAAACATTAATTTTATTTAGAAAAGTTTAATTTCTGGAATTATAGTTCTGAAATCGAGCATGCATTATGAATAAAACATCATATGAGCTTCTTATGGGTAGAACACTTAATTTATCACATTTGCATGTTTTTAGATGTAGGGTGTTCATAAATAATAATGAAAAATCTTCTTTAGAAAAATTTGATCCAAAATTAGATGAAAGAATTTTTCTTGGATACTCTAGTGTTGGAAAATCATATAAAATGTTTAATAAAAGAACTTTGATTGTTGAGGAGACCACATCATGTTGTATTTGATGAATCTGGATTTTGGAAGAGCCAAATTTGAAAGAGGATCATAGAAAATAACTCTCAAGGGATTGAAAAGATAAATTTGAAAGAAAGTTTGGAGATAGAAAACTTTGCCTAGAGAATTACCCTAAGGAATTGATTTTAGGTGAACCTATTGAGGGTGTTAGGACTAGGCATAGATTAAGCAAAGAGGTTAATTATTCTGCTTTAATTTCTATGATTAAAGCCACAAATATTAGTCAAACACTTTTAGATGAATTTTGGATTTTGGCCATGCAAGAAGAGTTAAATCAATTTATAAGGAATTATGTTTGAGAGTTGATTGAGAGGCCAAAAGATTAAAGTATAGTTAGAACTAAGTGGGTGTTTAAAAATAAAATAAATGATTTAGGAGTTCTGGTTTGAAATAAGGCTAGATTGGTGGCTAAGGGATAAAATCAAAATTGAAGGGATTAATTTTGAGGAGACTTTTGCCCCTGTAGTAAGACTTGAAGTAATTAGGGTTTTGTTAGCCTTTACTTATTTTAGAGAATTTAAGTTGTTTCAAATGGATGTTAGGATTTCCTTTTTGAATGGGGTGATATAAGAGGATATTTATATTGAGCAACCTCTAGGTTTTAAAAATTCAAAATTCTCTAATCATATTTTCAAATTAAAAAAGGCATTATACAAATTGAAATAGACACCTAGGACTTAATATGAGAGGTTAAGCACTTTTCTTTTAGAGAGATCTTTTATAAAAGGGAGTGTGAACATCACTCTCTTTTTGAAGAAATTAGGAGAATATACACTCATTATTTATATATATATATATTGATGATATCATTTTTGGATCTACAAATAAAAATCTTTGTGATGACTTTTTTAAAATGATGAGTAGTGAATTTGAGATGAGCTTAATGGGTGGTCTTAGTTATTTTCTTAGTTTTAACATTAAGCAAAATAAGGAGGGAAATTTTTTAGTCAATCAAAGTATATTAAGGACATCCTCAAGAAGTATGAAATGGACAATACTAAGCCACTAAATACACTAATGAGTTCTTCAGTTCAGTTGGTTAAGGACCCAAAGGAAAAATATGTTGATAAAAAGAAATCTAGAGGTATAATTGGATCATTATTTTATTTGATTGCTAGCAGACTAGATACAATATTTAGTATTTATTGTGTGCTAGATTTCAATCTAACTCAAAAGAATCATATTTGACAGTAGTGAAACAAGTTTTAAGATATCTTTTGTAAACTCAAAACTTAGGGATATGATATCCTAAGTACAACTTTTCATTTGAAATTATAGGATATTCTGATTCAAATTTTGCAAGATGTAGGGTTGATTAAAAGAGTATATCTAAAATTTGTTAGTTCATAGGAAATTTATTAGTTTCTTGGTCCACTAGGAAATATAATTCTATAGCCCTATCTACTACTAAAGCTGAATATATTACCTTAGGAAGTTGTGTGGCACACATTCTTTGGTTAAAATAATAATTGATTGATTTAGGATTTATAATAAGCATAATTCCAATTTTTTGGGATAACTCTAGTGCCATTTGCATTTCAAAGAATCCTATCCAACATTCTTGAATCAAACATATAGACATAAGACATCATTTCATTAGGGATCATGTAGCCAAATGAGAAATTGAATTGAATCGTGTTTCTACTAAAAATCAACTTACATATATTTTTACAAAAATAATATCCTTTGATACTTTAGTACTTTAAGAATAAGGTTAGGTGTGATTGATATTAATGCTTAGATAAAATTTTCTACAAATTTGATATGCTCTTTATATGTGTGATTAAGTTTTTCTGTTTCTGTTTGTTGTTGTTTTTGTATGCGAGTGTTTTGATTTTTTGTTTTTATTTTATGAGTTTTTAGTTTGGTCATTTATCACTTATTAAAGAATGATGGATTTTGTTTTTTTTTTTGGTTTTCATGCTTTATTTTCTAAGTGTTTTTTCGTATTGTTTGAAATTATTTTGACACTGTACGAATTCTATAGCATGTCTATGCCTATTTTTGGAGTTGAACACGCAAAATTTAGATTTTTCACATACTCTGTACTGTACAATGATGTCATCATACTATATGATATGTATAGATTCATTTGTATACATGTGGATAATTATTCGGTTAGAGTTAGTTATTATAACTGATAGTACATATGAAATCAACTTTCATCTGTACAATCTAGGTGTCAATTTTTGTAGTGTCCGAGATTAACCATCATTAAAATGATCTTAAATAACTGATTATTTTGGATAATACTTATTCGTTTGTATGAAAGGATGCTTCATAAATTGTGTGTTTATAAAAAGTCATTTCGTTTTGGACATTTTCTTTCATACATACAAATTTTTTTTTATCTCGTATGATGCAAGATCGTACATACGAAATCAATTTTGTATTATATGATAGGTCATTTTCTTTAAATAGAAGGACCATTGAAATCATTTTCATTCACTTTTAAACCCTTCTTGAATCCTTCTAGAGGCTCCGACCTATGAATGGCAACCTCCAGCAAGCATTCTCGAGTTACTAAGGGATTGTCATCTAGAGGTGGGGATGATAGTTTTTTGTCAAGGGATAATGAGGATGCTTTATATAGGTATATAGCCACCAAAATCACTCCTAAACTTTAACTATGTCTACCTTAAAGAGACCTTTCACCATTTTCTAGCAAACATGAGATTTAGTGAGGTTAGAAACTAAGATAACCTCCTTTGTCAAAAAATTGCGTGTTGAAATCACAAAGAAAGATTCATGAACTTTTCTTCACTTAAGGACGCATGGCACTAAAGCTCACATTCTGACCTCTAATCTGATTATGAATGGTTTGAGATCAATAAAACTCTTAAAGGTATAACTCATGTATGCCACTTAATGAGAGTCTATACATTAAACAAAAATGCCCAGATCATCCAGCATATCTTAAGAACTTCAATCATTTCTAAGGTTGGTGATCGTATAAATATGACTCCTCTTTTATCCACCATCACTTATTTTATCATGACCGAACAACCTATTGATGAGGCTCAACTCATCCTTGATTATATTAATAACCTTTTTGAAATTGGGCTTTCTCATTATAAGAGGAAGAAGAATATTGCTTTATATTACTTAGTGACATACATTTTAGACAAGAAGTACCACATTATTCATCCTCATCCTCCCACTAAAATGCCAATCTTTTTTATCGATGCTTCCTTTCGATCCTTGTTTTAAAGAGACCAGAGTTTGAGTGGAGATTCTGAATAAGAAGGAGGAGCTATTGCACCTACATTTAGACCAAATCAGCAATACTTTCAAGTGTTAGTCCAGCATTTTGATCGTATTGAAACTCACTTTGATCAATATTTTGATCAAATTTAGACACATTTAAACCAGTAGGATGCAAGGTAATAGGAGGACATGGGGTGGATCCGTGGTTAGTTTGACAGGGTTAATACTAATGTAGCTATGATGAATAGCTATTTTTCAATGTTCAACCAGACTCCTCCTCCAGATTAGAGCCCATCTGACTTTTAGATGTACTTCTTTATCGTTGTTTTTGCAAGTCCTTTACCTATTATGTGATATGCTATGATGTGAAGATGTCTTTTTATTTCACTCTTGCAGTACTTGCTTTTGTGTTGAGATGTTTTAGGTTTTGATGTTTGAATGTTATCTTATTGATATTAATGTGATGATTATATCCTATATTTTATTTGATATTAATAAAATTTGTCATGTTTTGTGAATTTGTTGTTGTTCTAAATTTTGAAGTGAGAGTATTTTTATACGAAAAGCCACTTTTAATTGATCTAAAATGTGTTATTAATTAACTTGCATTACAAAACTAATTTCATTATGAAATCTAAATTTTCGAAAAAAAAAATAAATTAACTTATAACTCAATTAAGTAAAGCATATCATCTTCATGTTCTTTTAGGCAAACATAATTTGAATATTAATATTTCAATTTTGATGTCTTATTATTTTTTATTTCTTTTTCAATATAATTATTTTTTTTATTATAGAAGTTTGATTTTTGATTATTGATTTTGGAAAGACCAAATAAAAAAGGGGTATATCAAAAAAGAAATGTACAATGTGTTAAAAAACTAAAAAGATGTGCAATGATTCACAAAATGAAGAGAGGCACAAAATTAACCCAAATAGAAAATGATACACAAAGTATGCCGCAAATATTTGAAAAGATGCACAATGTCGTCAATTGAATTTTTTATATTCTTTCCTCTATCGTTTAATCTTTAATTCGAATCAATCTAATTTTCAATTATATTCTATATTGAAAATTGAAATTAACTAATCTTCATTTCATCACTTTTGTAATTATCATCCTTATCTAATTATCTAGAATGCATCATGATCTTGATTAACTTTTCTTAGCTAAGTTATTCTTTAATTTAAAAAAATTTGAATCTTTATTTTTCTTATTATGTAATTAACTTTTTTATTGCAAATATATTACAATCACTTTTAAGATCAATTCTTTTGGTTTCTTGTTTGACATCTTTAATTTCAATTTTCTTCATCCCTTTTTATTGTTGTCAAAAGGGGAAGTAATAATATTATTTGTGTTTGTGTTTTTAGTGTGCTTGTGTTTTGGCTTATTTGTATTTGTATTTTTGTATTTTGTTGTTTGTATTTATATGCTTTTGTGTTAAAAATAAAAAAATTAAAAAAAATGTACTCTTCATGGAATCTCCGTATTTTCAAATGTCCATTTTTTTAGAGGGAGCTAAGTAAAAATTTAGGGTATAAATATTAACACAAATAATAATTATTTTGCCATCATAAAAAAGGAGAAGATTGTTGAGATTGTTGCAACTTAGTTTTTCTATTATTGAGTTTATTACAACATATGTGTTTTTGATTATTCTAAATATTATTATTTTAATTACAGTTTCTCCTAACATATTTTGGATATATTATTTTTGTTCTTTGTGTGTATTAACTTTTCAGGAAAATCATACTTCATATTATTGAAGACTTTAAATTAGATAGATTAGTATTTATTATAATTGGAATATATATATTTTTTATTTTATTGAGTCTAAGAGAGTGTGATTATAATTGAGTAACTATGCACACACACATTAGGGGAGTGTTTAAAATTTGTAAATTTTTTAAAAATAATCTTTATGTATGATTTTAATTAGTACAAGATGATTTCTTTAGTTATTCTCTCCTACGAGCAATTAAATGAATGAGAGAAGAAAATTTTTTCTAAGTATTGATCATACTGTACGAATCCTTTTTCGTACATACAATATCCATAGTATAAAATAGATACATCCCTATTTGTCCCGATGATTTCTAAGTTTTTCTAAAATTATTTATACTGTACAAAGTTCCGTTCATATCGATGATGTTTAGAGTACAAAAAGAACGGGTTCGTTTTTGTCCCGACGAACATCAAGATTTTCTGAACTTATCATACTATATGATACATTATTTGTACAGACAACATCCAAAATACAAAAATGTTGGGTACCTTTTCGTCCCAACTAAGTAAAAAATTTTTCTTAACCGTTAGTACAGTACAAACATGATTCGTACTAGACAATCATCGTGTATGAAGATATTTCATAATGGTTCATACGCAACAATTTTTGAACTGTTTATACATATGAAATATGATCGTACAATATGATCGTAAATGCTTAAAATAGAAAATTTTAATTTTATGTACAATTTTTTGTGTCTTTCATATAAAAGATCCTTCAAAACTAACTTAACTAGTGTTGTTCTTCATGAGTTCTTTGAGAGCAAGTGAAAGAGTGTTTTAGGAGAGTGTTTAAGAGACAGTTCTTGCAAATGGAGTATAAAGGGATCACAAGATTACTCGAAGGTAAGAATCTTTTTTGTTTTTGGTTACTACTCTTCCTTTCTTCTTTTTAATTGCTCGAGAGAATATCTTTAAAGAAGATTTGGTACTTTGCTGACACTTGGAGGGTGTGAACAAACGATGGTACTCTACCGATAATTAGAGAGTATGAATAGACGAAGGTACTCTTCTTACACTTGGAGGGTGTGAATTGATGACGATACTCTGCCAACACTTGGGGGTGTGAAAGGATGACGGTACTCTGCCATATTGGGGATAGGTGGAAGAGAGGAAATGTTGTAAAGACTTCTCCACCTTGCTGTGGGGGCAAAAGGAGAGTCACTTTTGATAGTAGTGCAATACCTAAAAAGGGAGTCTTCT
This sequence comes from Dendrobium nobile, assembly GCA_022539455.1. Lineage (NCBI taxonomy): Eukaryota > Viridiplantae > Streptophyta > Magnoliopsida > Asparagales > Orchidaceae > Dendrobium > Dendrobium nobile. Next base: position 30,353,807 of record CM039728.1, on the reverse strand, counting down.
GGGAGTGGACGTAGGTCTTGTTGGACCGAATCATAATAAATTAGTGTGTTCTTTTTATTTCTGCATTTTAACTTTTTAGCATTTATTCTTTGTGGTTGAAAAGCTTATTTCAAAAAGATAATAAAATTTGAAAAATTAGTAAATCAATTTTCTATTAAAAAAATCCAAGAGAATTTTTAAATTACAAATTCACCCCCCCTCTTGGTTAGCCTTGGGACAATTGCATAGGTTTAACAACCTTTATAGATTTTAATAAGAATGAGACTCATTTTGTCTTTTGCCCTATTCAATCCATTTTAGATTGAATATACTGCTGAAATTGATTTTGCTAGACTCCAGATGGATTCCAAGTGTCCTGGAATTTATTGCGAGTAGAATGTTCAAAGGTTAGTGGTATAATATGATGTGGAAAGAGTGTTTTGTCTCATGTGAGCTATTAAATTGATTAGGAAACATTAGATTTTAATCCAGGGGCTAGGATAGGCCCTAAGAATCTTCTGGAGCCTGACAGCTGGATGGATTTAAGTTGGAAGAGATTAGGTTTAAGTAGGGTTTTTGACCATCTTTGACCACCCTAAAGCTCTAGTTTGACTGGTCCCCATGCCACATGGAAGTTGAGGTGGCATGGGAAGGGGCTTGGGAGCTGCTGGGATGATTTAATAGGAAGTTGGTTAGCTTGGGTTAAGACATTTGAACATTTAAGCCATTTAAAGGAGTGTTGACTATGTTGACCAGTGATCTAGTCAATAACAGTTGAGGTGGTATGTTAGGATGCCATGGGTACTGGAGTCATAGACTTAAGGCTTGAAGGTTGATGCTTGAATATATGGGATCATATAAGTGGGAGTTAGACCAAGTCTTAGTGAGTTGACTTGGTCAAACTCACTATAATTTGAATAACTAATGACTAGGACATGACTAATAATGGTTTGGATTTGATTTGAAGTTTATAATAGGTTGGATGGCTTTAATTGATTAAATGTAGTAGCTTAATCAAAATGTGGAGATTTGACTCAACTTGGACTTATTTGACTAAGTAAACTATTGATTGGGTCAAAAGATCCAATAAAGTCTAAATCACTAAGGGAAGTGATAAGACGAGTTTGAATGGATTTGAAGTTAATTTGAAGCTTAAAAGGGGTTTGATAGGTTAAATGGGTTGGAATAAACCATTTAAAGCCTTAAGGGGTGCTCGGGTCAACCTTGGTTGACTTGGTGAAATAAGTTGACCCAAAGGGATGGGATTAAGATCAACAAGTTTGAAATAATATTCTTGATATGTTGAAGGTGTTTCTAGTATTACGGATTTGTTTTCATGGATTATGATTTTGATGAAAGAAAACACTCTTATCTCTCTACGACTGCCTTATCTACTGACATTTCAGGTCCACAAGATCAGACTGTAATTTGGAACCAGCTCAAGATTGGGTTAATTAGGTCTGAGTCAGTTTGTACCCATTTTTCCTTTCTTGAGTTTATTGTATTTAGTGTGGCTTCTGAAGCTATGTAACTTTGCACACATACACACCTTGGAAGATTTTCTGTCTGTTCCATAGAGTTTACTATTTTTGGTAACATCGTATAGAATGATATTTATATTGGCCTGGATGATCGGTTCAAAAATAGAAACCATAATTAGGGCATCATCCTCATTAAGGCAGCCGTCATTAAGCCGATCAGCCTGGATGATCCTTGTATCAGCCAGGACAATAGGCTCAAATTAGAAAGAATTAGTCATCATGATCAAACTAGGTATTCTTTATTTGAGGATATCGGCATGGATGATTTATATATCGGCCTGGAAGATGCAGCACAATTATGCCTAAATTAATCTGGTAATTATAGAAAGCAATTAAGGTTGTTTGATACGATCTCATCGACCGGGCCAATCACAAGATCGGCCGGGATGATGTCCTGGACGATTAACATCGGCCAGACTCTATTCCGGGCGATGTTCAGGATGATTATACTCGAATTTGAACTAATTGGCCAGGATGATATAGTATCAGCCTGGACGATGTAACCAATTTTCTTCTGATCATCCCAAATTGTCTCGGCTGATTGAGCTTATTTTGTACTGATCGGCCAGGACAATATTCATATCGGCCTGGACGATAAAGTTAGTAAGTTGCATTAATGAGCTCGTTTTTAGATCTTCTATTTAAGCTTTTGACAATACACTATTGTAAGTGTCTTTGGAAGCCATTGTAGCTTCGTTTTTTTGGGGAAAACTTGAAGAGAGAGCTTGAAAGGGTGTGAGGAACGGGTGAAGTTTGAGAGAGGGATTCCACATGGTTCCTCCAGGAGGCTTGCACCTTAATACCGTCAGATTCAAGGCTTATCTTGAGGGAAGTTCACAGAAGAAGATCTTTTTGGTGTCAAAGGATCCGGCGACTCCGTCGCACCAAGGAAGGTGGAAGTGATTTTGTAAGGGCTTCTCCGCCTAGCTGTGGGGGCTAAAGGAGAGACACTTAGTTTAGTGCAATACTCGAAGGGTGCCTCCGAGGAGTGGACGTAGGTCAAGGTTTGACCGAACCACTATAAATCTGGTGTGTTCCCTTTATTATTTCCGCATTTAATTTCCGCAATGTATTTTCTTTGTGGTGAATTTGGTTTGGTTTGAGTTTTTTTTTAAAGATATTTAAAATACCAATTCACCTCTCTCTTAATTAGACTTGGGCCAGTTCATAAGGGGCCTAACATCCCTAAGGAACTTTCAAGTGGTATCAAAGCGGGATTCATAAAACCTAGTTTTTGAAAGCTTTTGAATTTTTAATCCATGGCTAGTTTTTCTAATTTTAATATTGTGGAAGGTTATTTAATCACCAGACCACCTTTATTTGAAAATATTACTTCTGATTTTTGGAAGATTTGCATGTGTACCTTCTTGCAATCAATTGATTTTCGTATATAGCATATGATTTTAACTTGTTATTTTTACAGTCACGTGTTATAGATGAAATTAAAGTTGATATTCCTTTTTGTCAATGGAATAGAGAATAACAAACCAATGCTTAATTGAATGCAAAATCTTTAAACTATTTTTTCTATGCTTTAAATTTTGAAGACTTTATGTTAGTTTCAACATGCACTACTGGTAAGAAAATTTAGGATAAATTACACACCATATAAGAAGGCACTAGTGAAATCAAGCAATCCAAGTTGAATATTTTAATGCATGAGTATGAACATTTTTGCATGAAACCTTATGAGATGATCTTATACATGTATACTATATTTATTTAAATTGTTACATCATTGCATGCTTTAGGTAAAGAGTTTCAAACCTTGAAAAAGTTAATAAAATTCTACGTTGTCTACTTGATAAGTTTGATGCTAAAGTTGTTTTTATTTGTGAACCAAAGAATTTGAATGAGTTTACTATTGATAATTTGATTGGCTCACTCATTGCCTACGAGCAAACTTTGAGTAAAAGACTTTTGGATGCAGGAGAGATAATAGTGCTAAACGTTGAAAACATGGAGAAAGGTGGCTTAGTTGGTGATGAAAACGATAATTTATCAAGCAAATTAAAAAGCTCACCAAAGCATAAGCCTCAACAAAAGTGGAATAAAGGTAAAAATGGTAAGAATGTTAAGATTTATTCTAACATTATTTGCTTGGGATGTAGGAAGCCTGAACATATAAAAAATCAGTGCCCAAATTTGAGAACTCTTTCTGTAAAAGAGGCAAAGTTAAACAACCTGTAGAAATAGAAAATAATGAAAAATAAAAAATCTCATTGGCAGACTTGGTTTTTGAAGCATCGGACCAGGAGCAGGATGGTGTTTAAAAGCCTTATTTATTTTGTGTTGTGTTTTAGTTTTTTTTTGTAGTATTTTCTTTGTTTTTATTTTTTCCTTTTTCATCTTGAGTGTTTTTTTTTATTGTTGTTTTTTTTTATATGAAATTTTCACTAATCAACACACATATATCACTTTTTTGAAGATCTTTTTTTAAATAAAAAGTATATCTCTTATTTTTCTTGAATTCTTAAGTAAGTTGTGGTTTACTTCTCTAAAAACAGTCAAAGAAAGGAAACTCATGATTTTTACTATCAATCTCTATTTCTTAAAAGAGGTTATTCTACTTTTGATTTAAAATCTTCATCATGTTTTAAATTGGATTTTGAAACTGAACTTTTTCATCTCCCTACATTTTACCTATCGCATAGGAATCTACACATGTTATTAAATCTATCTCACATTTTTCTTAATCAAGCACTCCGATTTATCAATAGAATGGGTTTACTTTTACTTTAAATCTGGTGTGTTCTTTCCTTTATTATTTATGCATTTAATTTTCGCATCGTGTTTTCTTTGTGGTGAATTTGGTTTGGTTTGAGTTTTATTTTAAAGATATTTAAAATACCAATTCCCCACTCTCTTAATTAGCCTTGTGCTAGTTCATAAGGGGCCTAACATCCCCAATGAACTTTAATCTAGGATTTGAGGAGGTTTATTGGGTCAAAATACCTATTTATGCCTTTAATGGGTCATTGGGTCAACCTAGGTTGACCTGGTCGACCAGGTTAACCCTAGGAGCTAGAATTGGGTTCAATAGATTTGAAATAATATTTGAAAATTGTTGGAAGTGGTTCCATACAATTTGAATGTCATTTGGCTTGAAATGTTTATTCAAATCCCTAAGGGGTATTTTGATCATTTTTACCATAGTCAACTGGGGGTCAAAGTGGGTCCATTAGAATGCAGTTTAATACTTTTTTTTTTGAAGAAAAATCCAAAGCAAGCTTTTATATAAAAAAAAGAAACGAAATAACTACAAAGTGGATTCCTCCTTCAAAATGTTATAGAAGGAAGGAGGAACCTTATTCAAAGAGACATCATCCCAACAAAAGCTATTAAAAAGAGCTAAGTTAGCACAATAATTAGCTAACTTGTTACCATCTCTACTAATACAATTGAAGATTTCTTTGAGAAAATCAAAATCTTCTTCTGAGAAGTTACCTTTTTTTCGGATCCATTGCATAAAAGAAATGATATTGGAGTTATCACCTTCAATTATGATTCCTTTATCTTTGAACATCCAATCCTTGATTACATCCTTCAAAGATTTGATTGCTAGAAGCTCCAAATTTGCAATATCCCAATGAGTACAATTTCTCCCAAAAGCATAAAGAAATCTGCCTTTGCAATCTCTAAAAACTCCAGCAATTCCAGCTATATAGTTCGGTAGTAGAGAAGCATCCACATTGACTTTAAGCCATTCGGGTGGAGGGGGTTGCCAAGAATTGGTCAGTCTACTCAACTGATTGGCATCCTAGTTGACTAAGAAAAAATGGCTGTAATTATGATGTGTTGATGTATAGCATATGGCATTTGAAGCAATGAATGCCGAACTTTCTTCCATTCCATCATGAAATCTCTTGTTTCTAGCCTTCCAAGATAAGAAAACTACATTACAATATATGTTTGCTAACCAACCTTTCTTTAATGCTAATGACTCCAGCCAAATCATACTTTCTTCAAAACTTTGAAAATAAAGAATGCCAAATCCCCACTGCTTTAGTAGGTTAGTAACCTCTTTTAGTTTAATACAGGAACAAACAACAAGTTCCATGTCTTCTATTGCAATACACCCTCTTGGACAAATAGTATTCTCCCTTAACCTCCGATGCTATAAGAATTTGAAAGTTGGAATAGCTCTTTTGAATACCCTCCACCAAAACAGCTCTACCCGAGCATTTAGCTTTATTTTTTTAAACCAATTCCATTGTTGATATTCACTGTAATGCTATAACTTAGCATTGAACGCCATTCCAGTTATAGACAATCCAGAATTTTGCTGAACGAGTTCCATAACGTCTCCCTCACCATTTTGATCAATCTTTACCTGTAGAATGAGAGAAACCAATTTTATACCAAACATATTTAACAATTTTGGTACATTCCAGCATCCATCTTGAATTAGTTCTCTTACAAAAACAGGTACATCATCATGTGGAACTATAAAAGTAGGCCAACGATTAATGCATTTGTCCAAGATCCATGTGTCTTTAAAAACATCAACATCTTCCCCATCAACCAATGTCCATCTAACAATTGGTTTTAGCATTTTATAACCTTCCTTCAATAATTTCCAAGAAGAGGAGCAATTTACTCTATTATTATCTGTTTCCAATTTTTCTCCATACTTAGCAGCCAATACTTCATGAAAAAGTGAATCTCTGTATTGGAAGAATCTCCATGCCATTCTTGCTCTTAATGCAGCAGTTTTGGTTGCACAAAAAAATAAACCTCTTCCTCCTTTGCTCACCGGTTTGCACATTTCCTCCCAACTAACAAAATGCAAACCCATTGATCCATCCGATTTAGTCCAAATAAAATTCCTACAGAGTTTATCTAACTCATCCAAAATACGTTTTGGTACCAGGGAATGAGAAGCATAGTAAGCCGGTAAAGTTAGTAAAACAGATTTTATTAAAGTTATTTTACCTGCTACAAAAAGAATTTTACTTCCCCATATGCTAAGTAATTTCATAGTTTTATTAATGATAAACTGGAAGTCATCCAAGGAAAGCCTTCTTAAAGCCATCTTTAATCCCAAATAGTTGAACTCTTTCACAATTTTGAATCCCATTATCCTTGCAATGGACTTCTTCTTTCTTCTACAAACATGCTTCCCAAACAACATGGCAGATTTGTTCAAATTAACACGTTGTCCTGTCCAATTGGAAAAGTTATATAAGATCTCCTTCATCTTTTTCACTGCATTTTTGTTAGCTTCGGAAAACATTATCACATCATTAGCATACAATAAATGTGATATTCTTGGGCCATTGGAATTGATCTTAATTCCACAAGAGCTTTGAGCAAAAGCATTATAGAGAAGTTGGGCACATAGAATGAAAAGAATTGGTGATAATGGACATCCTTGTCTAAAGCCACTCTTGGCTTGAATCCAATTAGAGTTTCTTCCATTTATAATCAGAGCAAAGTTTGGATCTTCTACACAATTAAAGACTAGCTTGGATATTTTAGGAGGGAAATTGAAATAACTCAATACATTTCTTAGAGATTTCCAAGACATGGAATCATAAGCTTGTTCCATGTCTATTTTGAACGAAACCAAACCTTTTGCTGCTTTGGAGAACCTGAGCTTATGGAACACTTCACGAGCAACCAATACATGTTCTAATAAGCATCTTCCATGGATGAACACTGCTTACTCTCTAGAAATAAGCTTTGGAATGACTTCAATCAGCCTATTTAATAAGACCCTAGCTACCACTTTGTAAACCGAATTACAACGACTAATAGGTCTATAATTAGAAGGAAAAAGAGGATTTGATACCTTTGGAATTAGTATGATAAGAGTTTCCTTCCATTCTTCATTTAGAACTCCATTGGAAAAGAATTGATTTAGAGCTTTCCAGAAATCATCTTTTATGATATTCCAATATGCTTTAATGAAAGAATATGTAATACCTTCTTGTTCAGGTGAAATATTACCTCCCACTTGGTTCAGCACTTTCTCTACTTCTTCTATTGAAAACTCTACCTCCACAAGCTCCTATCTTCATCATTTACACTTCTAACAACTGCTGGCCAGCCGTGAAGATTACAATGTCTGTCTTCCCACTTATTTTCAAAATATTTGAAAAAATTATCTTCAATCAAAGATTGTTCTTCCACCACTTCCCCATCTTCACTTTTAACTTTAATAATTTTGTTGGCATTCCTTCTTGCACTGGCATATGAATGAAAAAATTTTGAATTAGAATCTCCATCTACAAGCCACTTCACTTTGGCCCTTTGCTTCCACCAATCATTCAATCTAGCCATAATAGAGTTCACCTCATTGACCTTACTTCTCAGGTTCCAGCAATCAGCTTCCGAAAGGAATCCACATGTAGCTTCCTTTTTTTGCAGCTCCAAGATTTCTTCCATAAGGTTTTCTTTTAATTTATTAAGATCCTTAAGTTTGGCCTTGCTCCAATAGAATAGAGATTTCAATGATTTCTGGAATTTCTTATTCAGCACTTGAGCACTATCTCCTTGATACTTTTTCCTCCATTCCTTCTTCACCACCGCAAACGAAGCTTTGTAAGAAACCCAACAATTTTCAAACTTGATATTATTCTTAATTTGAGGGAAAGAATCAAGTAGGTGTAGAAGTATTGGACAATGGTCCGAGGCTATTCTAGCCAATTCCTTACTACCAACCTATGAGAAGAGCACAATGCATTGGAATTAATGAAGCACCTATCCAATCTTTCAAGAATTCTAGCTCCTCCACTTTTATTGTTACACCATGTGAATTTAGGACCAATAAATCCTACTTCATGAAAATCATTTTTCATCAAACAATCTTTCATATCCCTTGGACCTTGAGAAAAAATAAATCTTCTACCACCAATTTTGTCCTCCTTGGACAATATGCAATTGAAATCTCCTCCTATTGCCATTGGGAAATCCTCTACAGAATGCTTATCGAACATATCCCATAATTCTTTTCTCTTTTGAACTTTTGTGTTGCCATATACTGTAGCAATCCTCCACCGATAATTGTTATATAATTTTAAATCTCCAATGACCACTTGAGAAGAGTAGTCAATGACAGAAAAATCAATAATTTTATATTTCCATAAAAATCAGCATCCCACCAGACAATCCAGATGAAGGAACATAAACAAATTCCCAATCATCACCAATCAAAATATTAACTCCCATTCTATCAATGAAACTTAATTTGGTTTCAACCAACCCCAAGAAAAACACATTATGTAATTTTACAAATTCCCTAATATATAGAGAAGCGTTCTTCTTCCTTGCTCCTCTACAATTCCAAAATGCAATGGAATACATTAAAATGGATTAGGGGGATGCCTCCCCATAGTACCTTTTTCTTCAAGCTCCAATCTTCTTAATCTGGTAGAGGAATTAATAGGTCCCAAATTCCTCAATTGTTTGGAAATCTTCTTCTTTGATGATTGAGAACCACTTTCTTTTCCTTCACATTCTTTATTTGCAGGAACTTCATCTCCAGGGAATTCTTTTTCTACACTTCTCTTGATAACAACAATTGCTACTTCTTCATTTCTCTTCACTGATTTTAACTCTTTGTCTTCTGCCTCTATGTCATTAATTTGGACAATCTCCCCTTCTTCTTCAAGATCCACAAGTGCATTTTAAAACTGTTCCCATCTTTGAGAATCATGTAATTTTTGGCTATTAGAATTTCTGAAGCTGCAGAAACAATTTTGTTTTGCTCACTGCTGATAGGTTGCTGCTTTTCTATTTCCAGATGAACATCATTTTCCTTCTCCATGCTACCATCCTTTTTATCTTTGTTCTTCACAGGAACAAAAATCCTTCTACTGTCTGCCCGTTGAGGAGGCTTCCTCTGATTATTGTTGAAAAACTTCTTCTTTCCATAACTCACCAACAACCACGACCCATACTCTTCTTTGTCCGATCCCTCACTAAAAATCGTATTTTGAGAATTTCCAACCATACCACTTTCTTTTGTTATTTCCAAATTCCCATTTCCAGGCACAACATTCTTCAACTTGTTTTCCATGATAGATTTGGCACAATTTCTTTTGACATGCCCAATCTTTTCGCAATCAAAGCATAAGTTAGGGATCCTCTCATACTCTATCTTTTGATAGAATTTATCTTTCTCATCTCCAACCCATACTCCTGTCGGTAAATTTGCATCCAGCTCAATACGAACACAAATTCTTCCAAATTCTCTTCTTGACCATTAAAACATATTTCCGTCGATCACGTAAGGCTTGCCAACCGTGGAGGCAATGTGGCAAATGTTGATTTCATCCCAACAATGCAATGGAAGGTGTGGGAGTCTAATCCAAATAGGAGCTGTAAGTCCTTTGAGGGAATTTGGATTAAAACTTTGCGACCACCTTTCTACCCCCACAATATTACCTTTTACAAACCAAGGACCATTGGTTAAAACTAATTCTACATGACTGGGATCATAAAATGAGCATAAAATCCATCCTCTCCCAAGCACTGTAAGATGGAATTTCCCATAAACCGACCATTATTTCCTCTGCTCAAAACTGATAGAAGAGAAAGGAATTTCATCCCCAAAAACTTTAACAACTAAGGAGTGTTGCAGCTTTTTAGAATTCTCTAACTCCTTCTCCTCATGAAGCTTAATAGTTTTCCCATCTTCAAATAAGAAATTCCCAAAATCCAGGTCTTTCACTCTGTTGTTCTATTTTTTCTCCCAAGTGTTAGGCTGATTCCCAGGAACTGTTCTTTCAGGCAATTCCACACTCATTTTGTCACAATTGGCCAAGACTCCATTACTGCATTCCCAAACTTCATTCATATCTAAATTTTGTAATTCTTTCGGTAAAAAAACCTTGTCTCTTTCATTAACAACAGTTTTGTTAGCGTCATTTGAAACTTTACGAAGAACTTTATCCTTTTTATATAATGCACCACTCCTCTCTTTGACGACTGAACTCTGATTTGCTTCAAAATTTAAGATAGTTGATGGGGATTTCATAGAATCTTCATTAAGGATCACATCCTTCCTATTTGAACGACACTCTTCAAGATTGTCTTCATTCAAAATACCTTTACCTTTGCCGATGACAACATTGTCCTTCTTGTTCTCCATCATTCCACCTTCATTAATGACCAATGGCTTGTTCAACCTAACATTTGCTTTGTTGAAAGAAATTCTCCCGTCTCCAAAAGCCAGAGGAGACGAAGAAGCTCCAATTACTATTCCAGTCGATTAACTCCCCATTGACCGACGTTCCTCAGGTGGTCCGCTGGCCATCAGTGGTCAGCAACCGTTAGCCGCCATCATCAACCACGAAATCTGTGATTTAAAATTCAAAATTTCCACGTCAAAATACCAGAATCTCTCTCTCTCTACTTTCATGGGAGCTTGCAGTTTAATACTTAAAAGGCCATGATTAAGAGTCTGGATGTGATCATAGGATTTGGAGAAGGCTCCAAAGTCAGGATCCACTAGGTGGCAGTCCTAGTGGTATAGGCCATAAATATTTGAAGGTTTTATAACCTTTGAATTTTAATTCAGTTTCTAAAGTTGGAGAGCTCAGGTTGAGCTCAAATTTAGAGAGTTTCCTCTAGAGACATATCGTATCAATATAAAATTGGTAGATTCTAAATTAGAGGTTATTTGACTAGGGTTTGAGGTGCTTAAAAAATATCTAAAAAAAGTTTTCAAGACCTAATTCTTTAGTCCTGGATTATGGGTTTGAATTTCTAGAGTTGAACTGGGTTCTAGATTTGAGTGGTTAAATTTGAATTACCCAAATCATTTATGATAATTTGGATGATCAAAAGTGATTGTATAGGTTTAAAGTTAGATTATAGTTCAGATTAAAGTTTGGACTAGAGTTAAGGTCTTAACAGGTTTTAAATCTAGATAGGTTTGAAGTATGCATATATTTATAGTTTGAATTGATTTGAAGTTTGGATAAACTTAAATTTGGATTTATCTTAGATTTGGATTAATCTTAGTGTCAGGGTAGATCTTGGGTCAGGATTAGATCTTAAGGTCTAGATTGATCTAGGATTTCAGTAGATCCTAGGGACTTGATATATATAGAGTCTGAGTAGATCCTAGGGCTTGGATTAATTTAGGGTCTAGGTAGATCCTATGGCTTAGAGTCTAGAAGAATCCTAGGGTCTAAAAAGGTCCTAGGGTCTGGATTAGTTTGAGTGACCTCATTAAAAAATGAGATCAACACTAAGTTCTTACCATAGTCATTTTAGTCTATAAGGAATTCAATGAGTACCCGAGCCTTGATAGTTATCCTTTAAATGTAAGTGATATATAATTCATTTAGTTCTACCAATCATTTGAGTAATCAACCTGAGTGGTCGGGCTTAGGTAGAATTTTCTTAAGGGGATGATCAACTACTACTTGAATATAATGGGTTTAGAAGTAATGTCACAATCTTATACATGTGTTGACAAGTGCCCATATTAGCTTTTCCATGATAGTATCTCTAGGAGGAAGAAAAATGAGTCTAAGTTCTCTACCTTCTCCACGAGGAAGAAAAAGAAGTCTAAGTTCTCTGCCTTCTCTGGGAGGGAGAAAAAGGAGTCAAGGTTCTCTATCTTCTCTAGGAGGGAGAAAAAGGAGGATAGGTTTTCTTCCTTATCTAAGAGGGAGAAAGAAATCATGGTTATGTGCCTTCTCTAGGAGTGAGAAAAAATAGTTAAGGTTCTCTACATGTGAAAGGATTTTCGATCCTCTTTTGCACCGAGTTGGTGGAAGAGAGTTTATAAAGGTTTCTCTGCCTTTTTAAGGGAGCAAAAGGTGAGTCACTTTTTGTTAGTTTAATACTCGGAGTGGAGGCGTCCGGGGAGTGGACGTAGGTGAAAGTTTGTAAGGGATGTTAAGACCTTATAAACTAGTCCCAAGGAAAACCAAGAGGGGGAAGGGGGGTTAATTGGTATTTAAAAAATTTCTTCAAACAAAAACACAATCTTAAATCAAACCAAGATTCACCACAAGAGAAATGAAGTGAGGAAACTAAATGTGGAAGAATAATAAGAAAAAACACATTAGATTTTATAGTGGTTTGGTCAACTTGACCTACGTCCACTCCCTGGAGGCTCTCCTCATGGTACTGTACTAAACTTAGTGTCTCTCCTTTTGCCCCTATAGTAAGGCGGAGAAGCCCATATAAAAACTCCTTTCCACCGACTCCGATGAGGCGGAGAACCCAACTCCTTTTGCTTCCTCCAAAAGCAAGAAAAGAACCCAACTCCTTTTGCTTCCTCCAAAAGCAGGCAGAGAACCTAACTCCTTTTACTTCCTCTAGAAACAGATAGAGAACCTAACTCCTTTTACTTCATTTAGAAGTAGCAGAGAACCTTGATCAGTTGCTGAAGTAGACCTCTCTCGAACCTCCAAGGAACCAGGGATGATGACCAGAGAAGATGACTCAGATCCATGCTTGAAGCAACCTTTGTGAAACCCCTCACAAACTCCCCCTCACAAGATCCTCTCTCTCTCCCTTGCTCTCCCTCTCCTCTTGGTTCTCTCAGCTCAGGACAGCAGCAAAAGATGTTCTCTTGAGAAAAATAAGAGATCTTTTTAACAAGGCTCCAAAAAATCCCTAATTAGCAACAAATCATTAAATTTTATCTAGGACGATATACCGATAATCCTATATGATCAGTTCAAATTTAGCTCAATCAGCTAGGATGATTTGGAAGAGTCTAGATGATTAGAAGGTTATTCTTTTAGATTGTCCTGGACAATTGTATATCATCATGTATGATTAGTTCAAATCGTTAAATATTATCCAAACCATCGCCCTGGAAAGATTTCTAAAAGATGGAAAAATAATTAGAATGGCCTGGACGATCTCACGATCGTCCGGGCCGATTAGTACAAAATAACAAAATATCTTTCAAAATATTGCCCTGAAAAGATGTCTAGATGATAAAAAAATAACTTGATCGTCCAGGCTAATCTCGCAATCATCCTAGATGATTAGTTCAATTCAGTATATATCATCCAGAGTATTGCCCTGAATGGAGCCATGCCCATTTGTGATCATCCACGAAGAACTAAGGTTTGTGAATTGATCGTCCTGAACGATCCTGTAATCATCTAGGATGATATGATTGAGCAATCAAAATCTTAATTACTTTCATTAATTACCATATTAATTTAGGCATAATTATATTACATTGCCCAGGTTGATGTCCAAAAATAAAAGATGTCTAAATAGATATGGCATCTAATTCTTTCTGATTTGTGCCTATCATCCCGGATGATTCACTTAATTGCGGCTACCTTAACTAGGATGCCCTAATTATAGGGTTTCTATTTTTAAATGATCATCCAAGATGATTTTTGGATCATCCCGGATGATATAATCAAAATAGAAAATACTAACCAATAGATAGAATTTTTCTCCCAAGTGTGTGTGCAAGGTTACTTAGTATTAGGACCCACAATATTATAATGGACTCAAAAAAGGTAAAAAGACACTTGACGTATATTACAAGCTAATGTAGTACTAATCTACACAATCTTGAGTTGGTTTGATATACAATTAGATGTTGTGGACCTGAAATGTTAGTAGGTAAGACAGTCATAGAAAAACAGAAATGTTTGCTATCATCAAAATTCTATTTACTTAAATCAGATTCGCAACAATCTCCCCCTTTTTGATGATGGCAAATAATCAAACAAATTAAGCAATTCAACTTAAAAGATCACAAGAAAAAAGTGTAAATGAAGAAGTTCAAATTTTACTAAAACTAAACTTAGTATACAATACAACTAAGTTGCATAAAATAATATAACAACTCCCCCTTTTCACATCAAAAAAGGGGAGGGAAAGAGAAAAGAAACAAAATAGAAACTACCAAATAGAAATAAACTACAAGGAAAAAATAATATCACAAAAATAAACTAAAAGAAGGATGGCCCCTGATCATTCGAAGGAGGTGGTGGTGGTGGCGGAAAGAAACTAGAAAGAGTCACAAACTGCTTCACAAACCAGGCCATGTCCTGGTCATGCTAGTGCTGCTAGTGAGCTTCGAATGAGTCAAAGTGAGCAACATCCTCTACATGTTGCTGCTCCTATACATCATTGTAGGATTCGTATTGAGTCTCCTATCGGTCAAACTGTTCTATTAGCTGATCCAATAGTGAGTGCTGTCAGAGCGGAGCAGGTACAGGAATAGGTATAAGAGCCACCTCCTCCTTAGCTCCCTCAGCTTCCTCATACTTTGGGTGGAGATAAGGCAGGCTGAAAGTTTGGTGGGGCAGGATATTGAAGGTTGTATTTAGATTCTAGGACATATGCTATGATGTGTCTTAAGGCAAGATTGGGCTTTCTTTTATGTCCTGGATCTCTAATACTCGTTAGGTGCTCAATGTATTAAAAAATTAGATTAGTAACATTAAATTCATGGTGGGCCATGATGTAAAAAGTGGTGATCGAAAGGACTAGAGTGATGTGAATAACTGAGGTAAAAAGGACATATTGGATTATCCTAGCATCTTTAAGTAAGCTGCTAGACTCTCAAATATGATAAGAAATATTAATGTCCCTCAGAAAGTGATTGGATGGATCCCAATCGTAGTCGAGCTCTTGAGACAAGATGTGAAGCTTATCTCCAGTGGTGGATAACTATAGGAGCTCATGATAGTTTTGATATGTGATTTCAATTGGACACTCATTAATATAAGACAGAAGAGCAGTAAAAGAGGAATTGATGCAGAGGCTGGCAAAGAATTCGAACAACAATTCAAAATTAGATGGGATGTTAAGTGTAAGGATAAATGTAAGAGATGTGAGCGTAAATAAGTTGAGAATAAGATAAGAAAGTATGCGAGGGTTGACAGTCCGGGATAAAGTGATCCCGTTGATTTTGTATCACAGATAGTCGGCTTGATCGACCACCTCAGTGAAATGAGGGTCAAAATTGGCCCTTGAGGAGCTTTAAGAAGTCATACGAGATCTCTTTCCACCAGCCATGATCAAGAAAAATGGAGAGGAAGTAAGAGAAAGGAAGATTCAAGGAAGGTTATGTGAGAAAAAAACATTTGAATGCCTCAATTTTTAAAGAAATGGATAGATTATCTAGGACGATCACAGAATCATCTAGGACGATCAAGTGAAATAATTATGCCAGGGACAATTGGTCAAAAAGGCAATAATATCATCCAAGATGATCAGACAATGTCTGTGATGATAAGACACAAGCGATCATCCTGAGGAGTTAAGCTGGACGACCGTTGAAAAAGTATATCGTCCTAGATGATTAGGTGGATCATTCAGGATGATAGGCAATAATGGATCTTACCAAACAAAATTAAGACGTTTACCAAATTTCACCACGTGGATCGTCCATGTTGAATAGGTGGATCATCCAGGATGATCACTAATAATTGAGAAGAAATTGTAAAGATCATCTAAGACGAGGAGGATCGTCCAGGTCGATCATAAATAATTGAAGCAGAAGTTGATCAAATCATCCAGGATGATAATGGATCATTTAGGACAATAAAAAACAAAGAAGTCATATCAACCATTAGAAGGAGTTTTAAGAGTGGATTGAATGTATCATCCAGGATGATATAAATATTATCCAGGACGATGTGACTAAAGATTAAATGTCTAGAGATGGATGGAGATGATCAGAGAATGCCCAAAAACACAAAAGATAACAGTGAATAATCAAAATAAGATACAAAATAGACAATAAAAAAGGATAAAAAGAAGGAAAACAAAGTTTTTTTTAGTAATTTTAATCAAAGCACAAAAATGATAAATTCTCCATGTGATTGAATTAAAAATCTATAAGATCAATGAGTTAACATCATCAAAATCCAAAAAAAGATAGAATAGCCGATCCTGTTGGCCCTAGCTTGGACTTCTCTCAAAGCAAATCATCTTTTAAAAATAAAAGACCTAAATCAGAAAAAACCAATTGGATAAGAAAAGAGAATTGTTCAAACTTTGGTTCCAGAAAATTATCTTATAGAATAATATACCAAAGTAATTATCACAATTGCAAAATTTTAAATCAAGCCTTTAAAAATATCAAGTGACACATGAATTCTTCTAAGATTTAAAAGTATTGAAAGAGAAGGAAGTTTACTATTTATGGGCTCATTTTATGCCTCTCGTCAATTGATTGGCGCACTTTGTGCATCTTTTTATTTTTGATACACTTTGTGTATCTTTCAATTCTTTTTGGTGGTCATTACGCATATTTTCAAATTTTCTTCTTTTTGGGGCTCATTTTATGCACTTGACATTTTTGCAAGCAAGATCCCTTTTAAAACTCTTAAATACTCTTAATTGTGAGTATATTTTCCATATATTAGAGAAGAAAAATGCACTCTCTAATATAGGGAAGAATAAGCCACAAAATTGAATCAAATTCATATGATAAATGAAACAACAAGATTTCAAAGAATTTTAAAAGTAATATAAAGACTTTGAACATTTTGTATATAAGATAAATTACTGTAGCAAGATAAAAAATATCTCAATTGCAAAGTCCAGTTGTTAATTTGAGATAGACTTTTATTTAGAAAATAAATTTTCACTGCTAAAAGAGGTTAGAGGGAGGGAAACAATCAACGGTGTTTCTCCCTTTAACTGATTCAGAGATGTAAAACATTGACTATACATTTTCCAAAAAAAAAAGGCATAAAATATCATTTCAGCCATAAAAAAAAAGAAAAAACTAAAAAATAAGAATATCAGAGATGGAATCATTACAAAATAACAGCAAATAATAATAAAACAAACTCAAAACTAAAAAGAAAGAAATAGAAAATAATAACAAGCAATAGATTAAAAAACATTTAAATTAGAATTTATTAAGAAGCAAGTTTATGCAATTAAGAGCCATGAGCCTCTGCTGTCCAAGTATCACATGCTCTCATGATATTTTTTGAGTGAGCAAGCTTACAAAAATATCAAATGTCAGATTTAGGAACCCAAACAGGTTTAGGTCCCTTATTATGGAAAGAAGAATGCAATGCATGTGTATTATGTTGTGAATCATGCAATTTGGGTCTCCACATCCAAAGTGTACTATGGTGAACAGTGTAAGTGTGTGAAATGTGCCCTAGCATGCCACATGAAAAATATCTAACACCAAGAAAAGAATTTACTATTCTATTTGGGTTAAAGTGCCTCTTTCTAGGTTTTGGCTTTAGATCAAGTGTGGGTGTAGTCCTATTTTCCTCAAGTGCATTCAATTTAGGTTTAAATCTTGAGTGAACACTTTCTAAAATAATATTATCAACTCTCAAATAGTTTTCCTTATGCTTAGATTCATCAATATATGTTTTAAAATCAGTTTCAAGTGAGGTGTAGGATGATTTTAATGAATCATGCTCAATGACCAACTCAAAATGCTTTTTATTCAATTCTTTTTTTTTGAATAAAATGCTAAATTGCATTGCACTAGAAATCAAAGAACTACAAGCTAATGAGAAATTCAACCCAACTCTAATCCATCACGTTCCTCCTTTAAAATACTAAAGAAGGAGTGTGGGATTTCCACATTATTTAGATCTTCCCAAATAAAACTCTTGTTGCAACCCAAATTAGCACAAAAATCGGCTAATTTGTTACAACGTCTACTAGAATGAGAAAAAAGAACCTGGTTAAAGTCTTGAATAAAAGCAAGATCCTCCTTAATTCTTCCATTCTTCTTCGAACTCTTCAAATTTGAATGAAGGTCTTTGATAATGTTTAGATTATCCCCTTCTATGATTACTCCATGTGCTTCATGCATTCAATATCTTAAGGTGTTCTTCAAATAATAAACCGCCAATAATTCCACTTGTGCTATGTCCCAATGCAAATAATGGGTTCCAAAGGCTAATAAAAATCTGCCTTTATCATCCCTTATGATGCCGCCAATGCCTGCTAAGTAATTACTTTTTAGCGAGGCTTCAATATTTATCTTTATCCAACCGGTTGGAGGGGGACACCAAGAAGAAGACAGCATAAGCTGATTAGTATCGCAGTTTTCCGGCTGTGTAATGATGAAATTACTAATAGTGGCTAAGGAGACAACGTTGCAGCAATAGAAAAATCAGAATCTTCACTCTTCCCATGAACCAACTTGCATCTACTCTTCCAGGTTAAGAAAACCGCTGTACAGTACATGTTTGCCAATAGTGGATTATTAGTAGAGGCTTTAAGTAATCCCTCCAAACAGGAATTAAAATATTCAAATACCGGCATATAGAACCCCCAATTTTTAAGCAGGGTGATACATCTCTGTAATTTACCTCATCTAGCAGTTATATGGCAGTTATCTTCATTCTCTACACAACCTCTCGGACAGCTTGATTGATTGGAAATTTTTCTTTTAATTAAGAATTCACACGAAGGAATAGCTTTGTTGTATAATCTCCACCAAAATAATTCAATAGAAGGTCATAGTTTAATAACTTTCAACCAATTCCAGGGACATTCTTCAGGTTTGCTCTCGAAATCTGCTTCTATACATTGAGCAGCTATAGATTTACCCGCAGATTTCATCTTCAGTTCAATTTGATCTTCGTTGTCTTCCATAGCTATTGGAATTTGAACAATAACTTCCTTTAGTAGCTTTCCAAAATGATTCTCTATTGAGTTAAGATTCCATTCTCCTTCATGGATGAAAAAATTGAGATTGTATTCTACTGGATCCAGTGTGTTTACAAACGTAGGCCATCTAGAAATACTTTTATCTAGAATCCAAGTATCATGCATCCAATTAATAGATCTCCCATTGACAACTTTCTATCTCACAATCTTTTTGAGGTAAGAAACTCCATTAGTAATAATTTTCCATGTTGGAGAGAAGTTAATTTTAGCCGCCTTGGTCCATATATCATTACCATACTTGCCTTTGATAATTTGATTGAGAAGCGAATTAGGCTTCATGAGAAATTCCCAAGCAAATTTAGCTTGAAGTGGACCAATCCTGGAGATAGCTGAGAACAACCCCCTTCCACCTTCATTTTTCAATTTGCATAAAAGTTCCCAAGACACATATTGCAAACCGGTTCTACCATTACTTTTATTCCATAGAAAACTTCTACACATTTTGTCAAATTCTTTAAGAATTGATATAGGAACAGGAGATATAGAGGATAGAAACATTGGAAGAGAAAGAAAAGCGGATTTAACAAGAACAATCTTCCCTTCCAACAAAAAAAATACAATTCTTCCCCCATGTGTTCAACTTATTGGAAGCCACCTCCATCAGGTTTTGAAAATCTGAAACAACCTTCCTTCTCAAGGTTATCTTAACCCCAAGATAGGTAAATTCCTCCACGACCTTGAATTGAAGAAAAGAATAGATTTTGTTCTTCCTTCTTCTATTAGTGTGTTTCCCAAAAATAAGCAAAGATTTGGATGCATTAACAGTTTGTCCAGTCCAATTGCAAAAATTGGAGACAATTTTTTTAACCTTCTTCACCTCAGTAATAATGGCTTTTGAGAAAATAACGATATCATCGGCATAAAATAAATGTGAAACATTAGGAGCATTAGAAGTAATAGAAATACCCATTCCACTTCTATGTAGATAGAGAGCATCCGAAAGGATTTGAGAGCTTAAAATAAACAAATAAGGAGGCAAGGGACACCCTTGTCTAAAGCCACTTTTGCCTATGATCCAATCAGTCTTCCTCCCATTAATCAGAATGCAATATTTGGGATCTAAGACACATTGCATTAAGAGCTCTTGAAATTTAAGAGGGAATTTAAAATACATAAGAACTTGCCTTAAAGCTTGCCACCCCATACTATCGTAGGCTTGCTCCATGTCAATTTTGATTGCCAAGAGTCCACTTTTAGCTTTAGAATACCGAAATTTATTAAACACTTCTTGTGCCAAAAGAACATGTTCAGATAAGGAGCGACCTTTGATGAAAGCTACTTGGTCAGGAGAAATGAGTTTATGAATCACTTTCTCCAATCTACTCAATAGCATTTTTGCAATTAACTTATAAATAGTCAAACAAAGACTAATAGGACGAAAATTGGATGGAAGGGAGTTTTGATTTTAGGAATCAACACAATCATAGTCTTTTTCCAAGACTGATGCATACTGCCCGAAGAAAGAAATTGGTTTACAGCTAACCAAACATCTTCATGAATAATATTCCAATAGCATTTTAAAAAGGAGAAAGTAATACCATCAATTATAGGAGAAATGTTTTTGCCTGAGGAATTAACCACCACCTGCATCTCTTCCTTTGTGTACTCAGCTTCCAAACTTCTCTGCTCTTCATCAGAGATGAAAGCCCAAGGCTTCGGCCAGTCTACCAGAGAACAGTCTCTATGTCGCCACTTTGATTTGAAAAATTCTGAGAAGACTTCTTGAATTTGAGTAAGATCTTCAGTATTATGCCCTATACTAGTTTTAATAATATTGATCCAGTTGTTATTCCTCCTTGCATTGGCATAGGCATAGGCTTTTTATTCAATTCATCAAACTCATTAAGTAATAACATGTTATTGCTATTAATTTGGGAGTGATCTTTCATAAAAATTTCATGCTCTTTTTGCAAATTCAAAAACTCCAACTTCAAACTAGCATGCAATTTCTTAAGTTTCCTATATGATGCATGAATTTGTTCACAAACTTCAAGTAATTGATCATAGATTGGTTCACATACCTCTTCTTGGTCAGACTGACCAAGGTGATCACCCTTCATCAAGCACAAGTTTATTCTCTCCTCCTCAGCTTCATTCTCAGAGGAGTCAAATACATAATATGCCCAGAATGCCTTTTAGAACTGCTTCTTATCCTTCCTAAACTTGGGTTTCTCCTCAGCCCTCCTTGCTAAAGTGATCCTTAAGTGTAAGACAATTAGCTTTGACATATCTAGGTTTCCTGCATTCAAAACAAACAACATCAAAAGAACTTTTAAAATTTTTGCTATCCTTACCTTTTTTTTCACTTCTGATGATGCTTATGATTCTTTCTTAGAAAGCTTTTGAATTGCCTTATGATGAAGGCAACATTATCGCTTTCAGACCCAAAAGATTTTATATCTATATTGTTAGCTTTCAGTAACAAAGTTTTCTCCTTCTTCTTCTCACCTGTATCAAGTTATATTTGGTTCACCCCTTGCTTGTAAGCAATGAGTGACCCAAGTAAGTTATCAATAGAATAAGTATTCAAATTATTAGATTTAGTAATTACAATAATCTTAGCATCAAAGGAAGAAGGCAAGCATATCAAAATTTTATTGACACTTTCATAGTTAGTTAGCTCTCTTCCTATGGCATGCAATGAGATGACATTTTGAGTAAACCTAGTATACATGTCAGAAATCGATTTAGTAGGTTTCATACAAAAACGTTCGTAGTCATTCAATAGAATATTCAACCAAGAATTTTTTTTTTTGAAGAAAATGCAGCAAATTGTATTAAAAAACTAAGTAAAACAAACTTAGGACTCACAACATTAGATTCCTCCTTTAACAAAGGCTTGAAAAAGGAGGAACCTTATTCATACTAACATCATCCCAAATAAAAAAAACTCAAAATACCATAGTTAGCATATAAATTCATTAACTTATTACACCTTATATCTACCCAATTAAAAATAACTTGATTAAACCCATTGAATAAATGAACATCTTCATACCTTGAGTCTCCTCTTTGTTTAGTATTTTGCAAAAACTTCATAATGTTAACATTGGCTCCTTTAATTATAATTCCCTTGTATTTGAACATCTAATCTTTGATCACCTCCTTGATTAATTGAGTAGCCAAAAGCTCCAATGTAGATATGTCCCAATGAATATATGGTTTTCTAAAAGCCAAGAGGAATCTACCTTTATGATCATGAAACCCCCCTATAATTCCAGCTTTATAAGAGGGTAATAAGGCTATGTCCACATTTACCTTTATCCAATCAGGTGGAGGGGGATACCAATGCCTATTGGATAGCCTAGAAGACTAATCAGCATCCCATATACCCAAGAATTTACCAGTTCCTTGAGCAAAAAATGAAGAATAACTCACTTCATTAAAACCAATAATCAATGAGCTCTCTTCCCTCCCATTGTGAATCAACTTGTTCCTTAATATCCATATAAAGAACACCACATTACAATACAAATTAATCATGAAAGAACTTTGTCTAGATAGCCAACTATAAAAATCCATCAAGGATTCAAATATGGGTACTTCAAAACCCCATTTACCGATTTGGTGTAGAACTTCCTTTAGCTTTACACACCTAGCAGCAACATGATCTCCATCTTCCATTTCTTTACAGCTCCTCGGGCATTGACTATCCCTTTGCAATCTTCTATACTCAAGAAACTGATTAGTAGGAAGGGCATTGTTAAAAATTCTCCACCATTGGGGTCAATTTACCCTTTTTAATCCAACTCCAAAACTGCTTTGGATCAGTTTGTATACTAGAACTCTCAAACATAATATAAGAAATGGATTTTCCATTTAACTGATATAGCAGCTCCATCTTGTCTTCTTCTATTTCAGAGGAAATCTTAATTTGTGAAATTAATTTAACTAGATCATTTCCCATAAGTTTGCTTATTGCTTCCACATTCCATCTTCATCTATTGATGAAGTTTGAAACCAAAAAACTGCTGCCTTCATGTGGAATAACAAAAGTTGGTCATTTGCTAATACTTTTATCCAATATCCATGTATCATTAAATACATCAATATCTTCTCCATTAGCAACATTCCATCTACCCGAAATATCTAACTAACCAAGAATCTTTATTTTCCATGTATCTCCAAGCTAATTCAGCTCTCAAAGGTTCCACTTGATTCAAACAAGAGTGAAGAGCTCTACCTCCCCATTTCAACAGCAAGCACATGACATTCGAATTGACATAATGGATCCCATGTTTTCCATTGGGTTTGTTCCAAAAATTTTTTTTGCATATCTTGTCTACTTCATCAAGCACACTCTTAGGCACCAGAGAATTAGTACATTGAAAGATGGTGAAAGATAATAAAAGTATTTTGTCAACAAAATCTTACCAGCCAAGGATATCAATCTTCCTCCCCAAATATTTTTCATCATCAAAGCCTTGTCAATAGTAAATTGAAAATCTTCTTTTACTAGTCTTCTCATTGCTAACTTGACTCCAAGATATGACAACTCCTTAGCTATTTTGAACCCCATAATCTGAGTAACTAACTTCTTCCTTCTTCTACTAACAGTCTTTCCTAATATCATACAAGATTGTTTGATATTTATTCTTAACCCAGACCATCCATAGAAATATTCCAAAATTAATTTTATCTCCTTGACTACCTTTAAGTTGGCTTTCAAGAAGATAATCACATCATCTACATACAACAAGTGGGATATTTTGGGACCTTTCGAATACAACCGAACCCCAATGGTGCCTCATTTTTATTTAAAAGCATTAGATAGCAATTGAGCACAAAGGATAAATAGAAATGGAGACAAGGGACATCCTTGTCGAAAGCTTCTTTGTCCCTCTATCCTATTTGACAAATTGATATTAATTAAAATAGAGAATTTTGAGTCTTGAACACATCCCAAAATAAGGCTAGAAAATTTAGAAGAAAACCCAAAATACTCCAAAGCTTTCCTCAAAGTTGGCCACCCCATCGAATCATAGGCCTGCTCCATGTCAAATTTTAAAGAAACAAATCCTTTTGAAGATTGAGAATGCCTGAGTTTATGCATAACCTCTTGAGCTATCAACACATGATCTGATAGAGATCTTCCTCTCAAGAAAGCCGCTTACTCTTCAGAGATCCATTAGGGATGATAGAAGACATCTTATTCATAATTATTTTTTTCTCCACTTTATAAATAGTATTACATAAGCTTATATGTCTAAAGTTTGAAGGGACCAAAGGGTTTCTAACTTTGGTAATAAGCACAATAATTATTTCCTTCCAATTTGAGTCCATATCCAATGACTCAAAAAAACCATTGATAGCATTCCATAAATCAAATTTAATTATCTCCCAATAAGCTTTAAAGAAGAAAAGGTAATACCATCATTACCTGGAGAGATATTATTTCCACCATGCTTGATCTCTTCTTCCATCTCTTCAATAGTAAATGCTTTATTCAATAGTTCCCTATCACCATCATCTAGGGAACTCGTTTAGGCCAATCTTCAAGCTTGCATTCTTTGATTTTCCATTTCTCTTTGAAATAACAAATCATCAAATCCTCTATTTGACGTTGATCCTCTAGAATTTCAGAATTTTCATATTTTATTTTTGAAATGTAGTTTGAATTCCTTCTTATTAAGATAGTTGCTATTTGCATGCTTTACATTTTTGCAACTTGTATAGTTTTGATGATTCCAAACATTATTGTTCAAATGTGTAATTGTCTCCTAACAATTTTAGAAGATTTGTATTTGCTCTTGTGTGTACTAACATTTCAGGAAAATCGAACTCCAGACTATGATGACTTCAAATCAAATTCAACATGAGATATTTTGTGAATTTGAAGCTTGTACTTTTCTTTGAATTAAAATTTGAAAGGGAGTGATTGTAATTGAGTGAATAAACACATACACAGACACACATAAGGAGATCATATAAAATTTATACTGATCGTACGGGATGATATCAGATCGTACTGGACGATCAAACAGTTATCTCCTATTGAGCACATGGAACAAATAGGAACTGGCTTTAAAAAATTTTCTAAGTCCTATTCGTCCAGGACGAAATTAAATATTGTCCAGGATAATTTGTCCTCTATAAAATTTTCGTCCAGACGAAATTAAATTATCGTACATGACGATTTGCTCTCTGTAAAATTTTTGTCCAGACAAAATTAAATATCATCCAGGACGATCAGCTCTCTGTAAAATTTTCGTCCGGACGAACCAATTTTCGTGCAGACGATACAACTGACTTAGGACGGTTTTTTCTGCAGTTTCTAGAACCGACCTTGTAATAACCGTTCGTATCGGATGAACTTAGTTCGTACGGGACAATCAGCTTGTATGAAAATATTTCGTACACATATGCAAATAGGTTCGTTTCAAGGGTTTTAAGTAAAATCGTCCAGGACGATCCACGATCGTACGGGACGATCCACTGCGTACAGAATTGAAAACTTGCAGTTTTTGGTCAGTTTTTCTTATCTTTTATATAAATAGTCCAAATTAGACTGCCACCCAATCTTTTTGTCATTTGATCTTCGTGCCTCTTGAGAGAATAGCCAAGGAGAGAGTGTGAGAGTGCATTCAAAGGAGGATTCCTACCACTGGAGCGTGAAGGCTTCACTTGGAGTTCAAAGGTAAGAATCTCTACTTGTGAATTGGGATTACTTCACTCTTTTCTTTTTTCCTTCTAGATTCTTGTGAGAAGATATGTCAAGGAGATCCGGTTCTCTGCCGACACTTGGAGAGTGTGAACAGACGAAGGGTTCGCTGTCTACACTTGGAGAGTGTGAATAGCTGAAGTGTTCGCTGCCTACACTTGGAGAGTGTGAATAGCCGAAGGGTTCGCTGCCTACACTTGGAGAGTGTGAAAGGACGGACGGTTCTCTACCAACACTGAGGATTATGTGAAAGGACGGACGGTTCTCTGCCGCACCGGGTAGTGGTGAAAAGAGTGATTTGTAAAGGCTTCTCCGCCTTACTGTGGGTGCAAAACGAGAGTCACTATTGGTATTAGTGCAATACTCAGAGGGTGCCTCTGGGGAGTGGATGTAGGTCTGGTTTAGACCGAACCACTATAAATCTGGTGTCATTTACTTTACTGTTTTTATTTTTAATTTTTTTTTAAAAAAACTCTGTGGTTGAAAAATATTTTCTATAAAAACTTAATTAAAATTTTCATTTCGGTTCAACACTTTTTCAAAGAGGGCTTAATTTTTAAAATACCAATTCACCCCCCTCTTGGTAGCCTTGGGACATTGACTTAGGTTTAACAACCTATTTACTAGACTCAACAAGTGGTATCAGAGCATCGTTTCAAAATCATAAGTTTGAACTATTTTTTGATTAACGTAGATGGCTACTTTCGGAAACCGAAACACACCTGAGGGTTACTCAATAACTAGACCTCCACTTTTTGACAATATTCCTTTTGATTTTTAGAAAACACGCATGTCTACTTTCTTATAGTCACTTGATTATCGTATGTGAATTCTAGTCCAGGAAGGTTACACAAAACCAACTAGATTAGTTGATGGAGTTAGGGTAGAAACACGTTTTGCAGATTGGACTATAGAAGAACGTGACTTAGCACAATTAAATGCCAAATATTTAAATAGTTTCTTTTGTGCTTTAAATTCTGAAGACTACATGCGGGTTTCCACTTGTAAAAGCAGAAATGACATATGGGATAGACTTTGTATAACTTATGAGGGGACTAATGAGGTTAAGCAATCAAGACTCAATATCTTGTTACATGACTATGAATTGTTTCGCATGAAACCTAATGAATCTATTTCTGACATGTACACAAGATTCACACAAATAATCACTTCTTTGCATGCAGTTGGTAGGGAATTAACTAATGCTGAAATGGTTAATAAGATTCTTCGTTGTTTACCTACTGCTTATGATGCTAAAATTACTGCAATTACAGAGTTTAAAGATCTAAACATTTATTCTATTGACAATCTTCTTGGTTCACTCATTGCTTATGAGCAAGGAGTAAGTCAAAGAAAGATTGATGCAGGTGAACCACGAAAGGAGAAGAATATTGCACTAAAGGTGGATGAGTCAGAGAGTGAACACTCACAACCTGAGGATGAAAACGATATTGCATTAATGACTAGACAATTCAGAAGCTTTTTAAAGAGGAAGCAGAAGAGACGTCAGCAATGGAATAGAGGTAAGTTTAATAGAAATGGCAAGGTTTCTGATGAAGTGATTTGTTATGAATGCAGGAAACCAGGTCATATCAAGACTGAATGCCCAAAACCCAAAGCCACTCCTAGCAAGGAGAAGGCAGAGGAGAAAGCAATTGTAAAGAAGGGCAAGAAGAAGTTTCAAAGAGCTTTTTGGGCGGACTCAGCTTTAGACTCATCTGAGAATGAAAAAGAAGAAGAAGTCACCAACCTTTGCTTGATGGTAGATAATGTTGATCACTCAGATCAAGAAGAGGTATGTGACTTAACCTATGATGAATTATTTGAACTTTCTGAACACATGCATGATGCATATAGGAAAATGAAAAAGATGCATGCTAGTTTAAGTTTAGAACTAGAAGAGCTTAAAAGGGAACATGAAGTCCTTAGGAAAGATCATGCTTTAATAGATGACAACCACATGAAACTACTTGATGAATATGATGACTTGAATAAGAATTTTGAGAATTTAAAATCATCCTATGCTGAACTTGAAAAAGATTTTAAAAATTTTAAGGATGAATCTGAGAGCAAAACATATCGAATCAATTATACAAATCGAATCTTGGAAAATATGAATTCATTTTATAAATTGACAATAAGAACTCTCAAGGATAATAGGAATCCCCCTAAACTTGAAGATCTTATAAATCCTAAATATTATCATAAATTTATGAAATCTCTTAGGATACAATCAAATGGAAGAAAACTTAGGAATATTTTTCCTAATATTAAATGTAATAATTGTAGATTTTTGGGACATATAGCTCACACCTGTACTTTGAAGATGAAATCTAATTTGGTGTGGAGACCTAAGATGCATAAACCTAGACATATCATACATGCATCTGATTATAAATTACTAAAAGGTGAACCCAAACTTGTTTGGGTTCCCAGGTCTAACATTTGAGAATTTTGCAGAGTTGCTCTCACACAAGACCTCGTGGGAGCATATGGTACCTGGACAGTGGATGTTCAAAGCATATGACTGGAGATACTGCTCAATTCATAACGCTGGAAGCCAGGAGTGGAAGCAAGGTTACACTTGGAGATAATACCACAAAGAAAGTGGTTGGATCATATATGATTGAAAATTTCAAAAACTTTTTTATAGACAATGTGTTATTAGTTAAAGGCTTAAAACATAATCTGTTAAGTTTAAGTCAACTATGTGACAAGGGATATAATGTAAAATTTTTACCTATTAGCTATATTTTAAGCCTAAATGGGAAAGAAGTTTTAAATGGAAAAAGGGTAAACAATGTTTACATGCTAGATTTGAATTCAATTCAATCTCCTACTGCTTTTTGTTTGAAAACTGTTTTCGATGAATCATGGCTTTGGCATAGGAGACTTTGTCATTCTAGTATGAAAAACCTTAGGAGAATTACCCAAAAGAATTTAGTGAGAGGTATACCAAAACTAGACTTTACTAAAGACCACCTTTGTGATGCATGTCAATTAGGAAAATAAGTGAAGTCCTCTTTTAAGTCCAATAAGGATCTTAGAACTATAAACCATTAGAAATTCTTCATATGGATCTCTTTGGACCAGTAGGAACTGTAAGTCTAGGTGGGAAGGTATACAGATTTATTATAGTGGATGATTTCTCAAGATTCACTTGGGTTAGATTTCTTTTTCATAAAAGTGAATCATTTGAGGAATTCAGAAATTTTTCAACTTGGATTCAAAGAAAACTATGATGTGAAATAATGTCTTTACAAAGTGATCATGGAGGAGAATTTGAAAATGAAAGATTTGAAAATTTTTGTAAGGAAAAAGGGATTAATCACAATTTTTCTACACCTAGAATCCCTCAACAAAATGGGATAGTTAAAAGGAAAAATAGAACATTAATAGAAGCCGCCCGAGCAATGTTGGCAGAATACTCACTTCCTAGATATTTTTGGGCTGAGGCGGTTAGCACTGCATGTTATGTTCTAAATAGGGTGAAAGTGAGATCGAATTTAAATAAAACACCCTATGAGTTACTAAAAGGTAGAACACCTAACTTGTCTCATTTGCATGTTTTTGGTTGCAAGGTGTTCATTCATAATAATAGAAAATCTGCCTTAGGAAAATTTGATCCAAAATCAGATGAAGGAATTTTTGTTGGATATTCAAGTGTTGGAAAATCTTATAGGGTATTCAACAAAAGAACCTTAGTAATTGAAGAAACCACACATGTTGTATTTGATGAATCTAAAAATTTGGAAGAGCCAAATGTTGTTGAAGATGAGATTGAGGAAAACTCTCAAATGATTGATAGAATAAATTTGGAAGAAGATGTGGAAGAGAATTTGGAAAGAGAAAACCCTATGCCTAGAGATTTGAGATTTTCTAAAAATCACCCAAGGGAATTGATTATAGGTGAACCTAGTGAGGGTGTTAGAACTAGGCGTGGATTAAACAAGGAAGTCAATCATTCAGCCTTCATTTCAACTATAGAACCCACTAATATTGATCAAGCACTTTCTGATGAATTTTGGATATTGGCCATGCAAGAAGAGTTGAATCAATTTGTAAGAAATAAAGTTTGGGAATTAACTACAAGGCCAAAAGATCAAAGTGTTATTGGAACCAAGTGGGTGTTCAAAAATAAAATGAATGACTCAGGAGTAGTCATTAGAAATAAGGCTAGATTAGTTGCTAAGGGGTATAATCAAATTGAAGGAATTGATTTTGAGGAGACTTTTGCCCCTGTAGCTAGACTTGAAGCAATTAGAGTTTTACTTGCCTTTGCCTGTTTTAAAGGTTTTAAATTGTTTCAAATGGATGTCAAAAGTGCCTTTTTAAATGGGGTAATTGAAGAAGATGTTTTATTAGAACAACCTCCAGGTTTTGAAAATTCTAAATACCCAAATCATATTTTCAAGTTAAAAAAGACTTTATATGGATTGAAACAGGAACCCAGGGCTTGGTATGAGAGGTTAAGCACCTTCCTACTTGAAAGATCTTTTGAAAAAGGAAGTGTGAATACAACTCTCTTTTTAAAGAAATTTGAAAAGGATATACTCATTGTTCAAATTTATGTGGATGATATCATTTTTGGATCTTCAAATAAAAATCTTTGTGATGATTTTTCTAAATCAATGAGTAGTGAATTTGAAATGAGTCTAATGTGAGATTTAAATTACTTTCTAGGTTTTAGCATTAAGCAACTTAAGGAGGGTACATTTCTTAGTCAAACTAAATATATTAAGGACATCCTCAAAAAATATGAAATGGACAATGCTAAACCTGTAAGTACACCAATGAGTTCCTCAGTACAGTTGGATAAGGACCTTAAGGGAAAATCTATTGATAAAAAGAAATTTAGAGGGATAATTGGATCTTTACTTTACTTGACTGCTAGCCGACCATATATTATATTCAGTGTTTACTTATGTGCTAGATTTCAATCAGATCCAAAAAAATCACATTTGACAGCAGTGAAAAGGATATTAAGATATTTACTAGGAACTCAGAACTTAGGAATTTGGTATCCTAAGTTTAGCTCTTCATTTGAAATTATTGGTTATTCAGATTCTGACTTTGCAGGCTGTAGACTGGATAGGAAAAGCACTTCTGGAACATGTCAATTCATTGGAAATTCATACGTTTCATGGTCTAGTAGAAATTAAAATTCAGTGGCTCTATCTACTGCAGAAGCAGAATACATTGCATTAGGAAGTTGTGTGGCACAAGTACTTTGGTTAAAACAACAGTTGATTGATTTAGGATTAACTATAGGCATTATTCCAATTTATTGTGACAATACTAGTGCTATTTGCATTTCCAAAAATCCTATTCAACATTCTAGAACCAAACACATTGATATAATGCATCATTTTATAAGGGATCATGTATCCAAGGGAGAAATTGAACTTACACATGTTTCAACTGAAAATCAACTTGCAGACATTTTTACAAAACCTTTAGCCTTTGATACCTTCAGTACATTAAGAACAAGGCTTGGTGTAATTGATTTGAATGCTTAAATTAAAATGTTTTTGCAACATTGATATTCCTGTTTTCGTAGTTTTTATTTTTATGATTTTTATTTTTTGTGATTTTCTTTGTGAATTTTTGTGTGTTTTGAGTGATTTTATTTTAGAGTCGGTGGTTTTGTCATTGTTTTTTTTGTGATTTGTATGTTTAGTTTTTTTCTTTGATAAAAATTCAAAAAATCCAAAAATGTGGAATTCGTTCGGGACGAAATTTTTCGTATGGGACGATGTGTGTAAAATTCAGTTTGCGTGATTTTAAACGTCTTGAGAGCAGTTTTTAATGTTGTTCGTATGTACGATCTGATGATCGTCCAGGACGAAATATTTTTTTTTTCTCAAACGTCGGGACGATTGAATGCAGCAGTTGAGTGGATAAGGTAGTTTTAATTGTGAAGTTCGTCCGTATGAACTTTTTGTTCGTCCAGACGAACAGACGTCGATTCATAGGCGGGGACGGTTTCCAACTGACATTAAAACAAATTACTTTTTGATCGTCTGTACGTAATATTTTCGTCTGTACGATCAGTCAAGTCAAAAGTCTATACGAAAGGACGCATCGTAAATTGTGTTGATTACAAAAAGCCGTTTCATTTTGGATGAATTGGATCGTCTGTACAAAATTTTTTCGTCTAGACGAACGATAAGTTTCATCCAGGACGAACAGTTTTCATCCAGGACGAACATATTGTTTTTCTTTAAATAAGAAGGCTTTCCAACTCAACAATCACAACTCAAAACTTCACTTTCAATCCCTTTCAACTTCAAATCGACAATGGCCTCCTCAAGCAAGAGACAAAAGATGTTGGCAAAGAAACCCCACAAAAATTCCTCTGAAAATTTCCTTTCAAAGGCAAATGAGGAATCCTTTCCTCGTTTTGCATCTGCCAAAATTACACCTTCTCGCATTCTGATTCAAAGCGAGATAAATTTTAAGGTAATGCACTTTTTTGCTTCTATCCAGTTTGGATTCATTCTTTCTCTCGTCCACCTCTACAACAAACAAACCTTTCTCTATTTCCTAGCCAATATGAGTTTTAATTCCGACCACTCCTGTATAAGTTCTTATATTTTCAAACAAAAAGTTGAAATCACTAAGCACGACTTAGGTGCCTTTCTAAACTTAAGAACCGAAGGATTAAGAGCCCACACCCTTATGAATGAAGACACCTTTAAATGGTATGAAGTCAATAGGGTGATTAGGGAAAATGGCCTAATATATCATGTTGCTAGAGTTTCAGGAATGACCAAAAATGCTCGAATCATCCAGCACATTCTTCGATATTCAATCATTCCTAAAGCTGGTGATTGGATCAATATTACCCAACTCCTTTCTATTGTGACTTTTTTGATTATGAGTCGTAAGCCTATCGATGATGCCCAACTTATCCTAGACCATCTTTATAGGCTTTCAGAAATTGGGCATGCAGAACAGAACAGAAAAAGAAATATCTCATTAGGACACTTAGTTACATACATTTTGGAAAAGAAATACAACTTAGTACATCCTGATGATGAATACGAAGAGCTGGTCTACTATAATGATGCTTCCTTTAGAGCAATTTTCAAGGAGGAAAAAGGGAAAGCACATGCCAGTGCTTCTGAAGAAGAAGAAGAAGGAGAGCAAACTTCTGCACCTCAATCAGATTATCACAATTTGATTGAGAAATTTGATAGTCTTGAGACTCATTTTGATCAAAGATTTGATCAAATTGATGCTCAACTTCTGCAGCAACAACAGGACATTGGTAATATCAGAAATGAAGTTCATGAAATCAATACCAATGTTATGTTGATGACCTCATACTTCAACCTATTTGGTGGCATTCCTCCTCCTCCTCCAGAAGAATAGAGAATGAGTGATGATTTTCTTTATGTTTGTTGTACTTGTGTTTGTTTTAATGTTTGTTGTGTTAGTGTTTATTTTAGTGTTTGTTTTAGTTTGTTTTTATTAAAAAGTTCAGTGTATTTTCTTTTGTATTGATATTATGAAATGATCTTGTAATCTTTTTATAAATATCAATATTTGTTGTAGTTGATTTAAAATTTGGATTGTTTTTGAAATGTGTTTAGTTTTTATGAATTTCATTAGTCTTTTTAATCTTTATTGTGCTTAAATTAGATTGTAATTTGAGATTAATGTCATTAGATAATCTAGACTCTCTAAATTTAAAATTTGTTTATAACTTGTTATAATTAGAATTTTTAATTTCATGTTTATTCATTTAGACTATATTAAATTAAATATTATTATTGCAATTAAGATATTTTCTTATTTTGTATTTCTTTGATCAAGTGATATTTATGCACTTAGAAAAATTTGAAATTTTAGATTATTGATCTTGGAAAGAATTGGCTTCAATTACTCTTGAAAAATTGTACAAAGAGTACAAAAATCAAAAGGAATGCGCAAAGGTTCGCAAATGTGAAAAAGAGGCACAAAATAAGCCCAATGTAAAAAGATGCACAAAAATGTGCCAAAACGCGCAAAGCGCTACATGTGGTAATTCTCTTCTTTCCAAATTCTTTCAATCTCTTAATTCAAATTGATCTTATGTTCATTTATATTCTATTGAACTTTGAAATATAGAATTTTTTATTCATCTCTCTTGTAATGATTTTCTATATTCAAATGTCTAAATTAAATCATGTCTTTAATAAAATTTTTTTACTTACAATGTTATATCACTTCTTAAATTTTATGAATTTCTATGATTTACCTAATGTTATTAGTTTTAGATTGCATACCTTATGTCAATCACTATTTAGATTAAATTTTCAAATGAATTTCATATAATTACTTAAATTTCTTGTCTATTTCTTCTTCACTTTTGTTGTTGTAAAAAAGGGGGAGAAATTATTGTGTTTGTATCTTGATGCTTGTATTTTTGATTTTGTGTCTTCTTGGTATGTGTCTTCTAGCTTGTGGTCTGGTCTAAATCTTTTTTTGAAAAACAAATTTTTTTTTCTTTGGTTCAAAATGCCTCCTTATTTTCAAGTATTCATCAATTCAGGGGGAGTTTAGGAGAATTGTTTAAATTGAAATCATACAAACAATAATTGTTTTGCCATCATCAAAAAGGGGGAGATTATTAAGATAGTTGCTATTTGCATGCTTTACATTTTTGCAACTTTTATAGTTTTGATGATTCCAAACATTATTGTTCAAATGTGTAGTTATCTCCTAACAATTTTAGAAGATTTGTATTTGCTCTTGTGTGTACTATCATTTTAGGAAAATCAAACTCCAGACTATGATGACTTCAAATCAAA
This sequence comes from Dendrobium nobile, assembly GCA_022539455.1. NCBI lineage: Eukaryota > Viridiplantae > Streptophyta > Magnoliopsida > Asparagales > Orchidaceae > Dendrobium > Dendrobium nobile. The sequence goes on along the minus strand of CM039728.1, from coordinate 30,319,218 downwards.
TTCAACATGAGATACTTTGTGAATTTGAAGCTTGTACTTTTCTTTGAATTAAAATTTGAAAGGGAGTGATTGTAATTGAGTGAATAAAAACATACACACACACATAAGGAGATCATATAAAATTTATACTGATCGTACGGGATGATATCAGATCGTACTGGACGATCAGACAGTTATCTCCTATTGAGCACATGGAACGAATAGGAACTGGCTTTAAAAATTTTTTTAAGTCCTATTCGTCCAGGACGAAATTAAATATCGTCCAGGATGATTTGTCCTCTATAAAATTTTCATCCAAACAAAATTAAATTATCGTACATGACGATTTGCTCTCTGTAAAATTTTCGGCTCTCTGTAAAATTTTCGTCCAGACGAAATTAATTATCGTCTAGGACGATCTATTCTCTGTAAAAATTTCGTCTGGACGAACCAATTTTCGTCCAGACGATACAACCTACTTAGGATGGTTTTTTCTGCAGTTTCTAGAACCGACCTTGTAATAACCGTTCGTACTGGACAAACTTAGTTTGTACAGGACGATCAGCTTGTACGAAAATATTTTGTACACATATGCAAATAGGTTCGTTTCAAGGGTTTTAAGTAAAATCGTCCAGGACGATCCACGATCGTACGGGACGATCCACTGCGTACATAATTGAAAACTTACAGTTTTTGGGCGATTTTTCTTGTCTTTTGTATAAATAGTCCAAATTAGACTTCCACCCAATCTTTTTGTCATTTGATCTTCGTGCCTCTTGAGAGAATAGCCAAGGTGAGAGTGTGAGAGTGCATTCAAAAGAGGATTCCTACCACTGGAGCGTGAAGGCTTCACTTGGAGTTCAAAGGTAAGAATCTCTACTTGTGAATTGGGATTACTTTACTCTTTTCCTTTTTCCTTCTAGATTTTTGTGAGAAGATCTGTCAAGGAGATCCAGTTCTCTGCCGACACTTGGAGAGTGTGAACAGACGAAGGGTTCGCTGCCTACACTTGGAGAGTGTGAATAGCCGAAGGGTTCGCTGCCTACACTTGGAGACTGTGAATAGCCGAAGGGTTCGCTGCCTACACTTGGAGAGTGTGAAAGAACGAATGGTTCTCTACCAACACTGGAGATTGTGTGAAAGGACGGACGGTTCTATGCCGCACCGGGTAGTGGTGAAAAGAGTGATTTGTAAAGGCTTCTCCGCCTTGCTGTGGGTGCAAAAGGAGAGTCACTATTGGTATTAGTGTAATACTCAGAGGGTGCCTATGGGGAGTGGATGTAGGTCTGGTTTAGACCGAACCACTATAAATCTGGTGTCATTTACTTTACTATTTTTATTTTTCCGTATTTTATTTTTAATTTAAAAAAAAAAACTCTGTGGTTGAAAAACGTTTTCTATAAAAACTTAATTAAAATTTTCATTTCGGTTCAACACTTTTTCAAAGAGGGCTTAATTTTTAAAATACCAATTCACCCCCCCTCTTGGTAGCCTTGGGACATTGATTGAGGTTTAACAACCTATTTACTAGACTCAACACTTCTTTCCAATGCAAAAGCTTGAAATAAATTTGAATTTTGGTCACCCACCATCATCCACTTAACCTTAGCTCTTTGCCTCTACCATGTCTCCAACTGAGCAAGTATAGAGTTGAGTTCACCCACCTTTGCTTTAAGCAACCAGCATTCCTCTTCCGAAAGATCCCCTTCATCAACTTCTTTCATTTGAAGATCCTCTATTTGTTTCAATAACTCACTTTTCAAAGAAAATAAACTTTTCAGTTTGGTTTACTCGAATAAAATAAAGCCTTTAGTGACTTCTTCATTTTTGAATTCAGGATATGGGCTAAGTTTCCTTCACATTTCCTCAACCCAACACCTCTAACCACTACAGCCGATGCTTTGTTAGAGGCCCAAATATCTTAAAACCTTAATACCTTCATAGTAGAATGCTGAACCATGAGATTTGAAGAATTAGTAATGGTCCGAAGCCACCCGAGCCAAGTGCCTCACCATAAAATGATTTGATGAATTTAATGCAGCCGAGTTTAAGAAAAATCTATCAAGTCTTTCAAGGATTCGATCCACACCTATTTTGTTGTTACACCAAGTGAACCTTGGTCCCATATACCTAACTTCATGAAAATCATTACAAGCTAGAAAGTTCTTCATTTCTTTTGGTCCTATGGAAAATTTGAATCTTTTCCCTCCCCTCTTGTCTTCCTTTGAAAGAATACAATTAAAATATCCTCCTATCACCATAGGAAAATCCTTAGAGGAATGATATTCCAACCTTTCCCAAAGCCTTCTCCTTCTATAAACCTCCTTGTTACCATAAATTGAAGCAATCATCCACTTTCCTTTGTTATGCACCTCAAAATTGCCAATAATAAATTGAGAAGAAACTTCTAAAATGTGAAAATTAGAAATACTTGATTTCCACACCACAAGAATACCCCCTGACAAACCTTCTGAAGAGACTTGAAAGAAATCCCACTCTAAACCAATAAGGTGATCAACATCCTTCCTTTTAATATTGGAAATTTTAGTTTCCAATAAACTAATGAAAAAAACCCATACTCCTTAAAAACCTCCTTCAAGTAAAGAGAAGCCTTCTTCTTCCTAGCTCCTCTATAGTTCCAAAAAATAATTGAAGAAGTCATTGAATAAGAGGGGAGAGAGTACCCAACTTATCTTTACATTCAACATCAGCTTTCCTACTCCTTAGAACCAAATTAATAGGTCCCAACCCTTTTAATTGTTTAGAACCTTTCCTCTTAACATAAGAGAGACCACCTTCCTTCATTTCCTACATATTAGTCTTGAAAATAACATATTCAACTTTGTTTAAACTAACCATTTCTTCTACCCTATTGGCATCAACCTCCTCAGAGAAAACAATCTCTCCTTCCTCTAGCAAACCATCTAAGATATTGAATTTATTTTCAAAGATAATATTAGATGTATTGGAGGACATACCATTAGCTTCAGTGATCACCATAGCAGATTTTTCCAAAGTCTTCTGACATGATTCATTCTCAGTTTCTTTACATCCATCAGCCTTTTTTGCCTGAACACAAGCCTCCTCCACCATTGAATTCTTCTCTACATCAACAAGGCTTTGTCTAGGATTAGCTGTATCATCTCAAGAATTTTTATTCACCGTTTGGTCCTTGATCCAAGGGTTTATTTTCTTCAAAGCATGTTTTGTAATTCTTTTCTTCCCATAACTAACTTGCAACAATGGACCATATCCATCTTTAGCAACACTAGGAGTTTCAAGAGACAAAGTATTCTTCATTATTGAACTTCGTTCCTTAATTTGCTTAGATGACCTTCCAACTTCCTTTGGAACTATATTTTCCTCTATGCACTTCCCTAAACATTCATTCTTTAAATGACCAAATTTTTCCACAAACAAAGCAAAAATTTGGTATTCTTTCATATTCTATTTTTTTGAAAGAACTTTCGATAGCTTCCTTCCACCCAAACTCCAAGGATAATTGAGTATCTACGAACACAAACCCTTCCAAACTCCCTCCTTCCCCATTGGAACATATTTCCATCAATCATGTATGGTTTTCCAACCATAGAAGCAATTCTACAAATATTGATTTCATCCCAACATTGTAAAGGAAGGTTAGGCATCCTAATCTAGATAGGGGTAGACAAACCTTTTATGGATGTGGGAGAGAAATTTGGCGACCATCTGTCCATCCCAATAATCTTCCCATTGACAAAACAGGGTCCATTTGAGAAGACAGCTTCCAATGATGATTTGTCATAGTACGAACAAAGGACCCAGTCCAATCCAATCATAGTGAGATGAAACTTCCCATAGGAGATTTAGCTTAGTGCTTACAACAGGGAATAGAACCTTGCTTCCAAATGCTTTAATTACTAAAGAGTTTTAAAGCTTTACAGAGTTCTTTCTAACTCATTATCCACATTCAATTTAATAGAAGTTCCATCTTCAGATAAAAAATCTCCCAAATCCAGATTTAGAACCTTTATGTTCTCCTTCTTACTCCAAACATTTTTTTGACTTGAGGACATAGGTCTTACTATGACTTCATTCAAAACTTCTTTACACATGCCCAATTCTCCTAGATTGCATTCACGAACTCTAACCAAATAAGAATGGTTATGTTTCTCATTTTCAAAGGCCCCAACAACAACTTCCTTCATTGAACACACCGCATACTCGTCGACTACTCGATCACACTAAATGGTAAAACAGTTAAATTTAACACTAGATTCTTGTATTTCAAAAACTTTCTCCACCATCAAATTTTCATCTAACATTATTTTAGAAATAGCTTTACTGATGGAGAAGCATCCTCGATCTCTATTAGTCTAGAAACTTTCCCTGTTTTGAACTAAGTTTTAGTAGTATCTTCAACCAACACACTTTTTCCTTTACCAATGACTTCAGAAATGTTTTTAGAAGAAGCAAGTAGTCCTCTTTCATTAATAAGTAAAGGCATTCCCGATCTGACCTTAGGTTTTGTTCCTTGAGCAAATCCAGGAAGTCCATATCCAAATGCCGGAGGAGATGATGAAAATGACCTAACTGAAACATGAGAATTCTTTACAAGAAGTTGCTGAGCATTGGCTGGACCATTTACCATTGGTGGCTGGTGACCCTCCGTCATCATTGGCTTCAACGAAAAAAACCATGAAATTGAATTTTGAAAATCCAATGTAAAACTTTCTATTTTCTCGGAGTATCTCTCTAGCTTTCTCTCTCCCAAAATAAGAATAGCTAAGTTGCTAGCATTAAAATCATTAACCATATATTCAACCTCGATTACTTAACTTTATTTATTCCTTCATAAGTGACACACAATCTATCCCAAATTTTTTTTACCAGTAGCATAAGTTGAAACACACATATAATCTTAAGATTTTAAAGCACAGAAAAAAAGTTTAAACATTTTGCATTCAATTATGCTCAATCCCTATCATCATAATTCCATTCAGTAAAATGAAGTTTAGTTTTAATTCCATTAATTTCTCAAGAGGGAGGTGAATAACTATCCTTAATAAGCATCCACATGTGATAGTCAATTGATTGTAAAAACGTAGACATGTAAGTTTTCCAAAAATCAAAAGGAATATTGTCAAACAAAGGTGATCGGGTAATAGAATACCCTTCCGCAGTATTACGATTACCAAAGTTAGCCACTGATCAAAATTCAAAAGTTTTCAAAAACTCATTTTTATGAATTCCGCTCTAATACCACTTGAATGTTTGTTAGGGATGTTAAGCCCTTATTAACTAGTCCCAAGGTTAACCATAAGGGGGGGGGGGGGGGGGGGGGTGAATTGGTATATAAAAATTTCTTCAAATAAAAACATAATCTTATATAAAACTAAGATTCACCACGAGATAAATGAAGTGCAAAAATTAAATGCGGAAGAATAATAAGAAAGAACACACCTAGATGTTATAGTGATTCAGTCAACTTGACCTACGTCCACTCCCCGAAGCCTCTCCTCTGGGTATTGCACTAAACGTTCTATCTCTCCTTTTGCTCCCACAGCAAGGCGGAGAAGCCTATACAAAAACTTCTTTCTACTGACCCTGGTGGAAAGGATTATACCTCTCTCGAACCTCCAAGAAGCAGGCATAGAACCTTGATCAGTTGGTGAAATAGACCTCTCTCAAACCTCCAAGGAACCAGAAATGAAATAGGTTATGTAATTTCTACTAGGGAACTAGTGAAGTACAGTCTAGGCTAAACATTCTTTTGTATGACTAAACACTTTTTTGCATGAAACCTAGTGAGACTATATCTGAAATGTACACTAAGTTTAACCATATAGTAACATCCTTACATGCACTAGGTAGAGAACCATTAAATTTTAAAAAAGTCAATAAAATTTTACATTTGTACCTAGCTCTTATAATGTAAAAGTAACTACTATTATTGAATAAACATATTTAATTTTTTACTCTATTGATATTTTTCTTGGATCACTTATTTCCTACGAGCGAGGAGTGAGTCGAAGGCAAAATGATGCAGGAGAAAAGAAGAAGAGAGAACTATAGCACTAAAAGTAAATGATTATGAATGTCACGACTCTTCAGTAGATGAGGATGAAAAAATAGCCTTTATGATGCGTCAGTTCAAGAGAATTCTAAAAGAAAATAAAGTTGACATCAAAATAACATGAGAAAAGGTAAAGGCCACAAATCTATTAATGTTTAGTCTAATATAATTTGCTTTGAGTGTGAGAAACCAAGTCACCTTCGAGCTGAGTGCCCCAACTAGAAGACTTATCCAAATATAGAGAAGCATAAAGAGAAACCAAAGTATAAAAGGGGAAAGCGAAAGATACAAAAAGCTTTTTGGCCGACTCTAACTTAGAATCATCATAAGAAGAAGTAGAGGACAAGGTAACAAACTTATGTATAATAGATGATGATAATCTTGATCAATCTGATCAAGATGAGGTATGTTAGCTCTCCTATGACAAATTGCTTATTATTTCTAAAATTATTCATGATTCATTAGAAGCTTGAGAAAATGCATGCTAGTCTTAATACTAAATTTCATACTTTGAAAAAAGTGCATGCTAGTTTAATTACTGAGCACTCTACTTTAGATATTAATTATATAACTTTATTAGATGAGTTTGATGCATTAAACAAGAAGCATAATAATCTATTTGCTGCACACAATTCCTTGAAAACATCATATATTGAGCTAGAAAAAGCATATAAGGATTAAGAAGAACTTGCATGTCAATTAGATAGCAGTGAGCATGCATTAAAACTAGAAGAAACTAGCTATAAAAGTGCAAATGAATACTTACAAGTAAATATTATTTCAATTTAGAATAATAAACCACTACTTTCAATAGCCTAGTTGTATAACCCCTTAATACAATATGCATCTTAGAAACCTAGGAAGAGGCACCATCACCTACATAGATTAGTAAACCTTTTCCGTGGTGTAGGTATTACTCTTATAGCATGTTAGGATACATAGCCTGCAGTTGCACTATCCACCATAGGACACATTTAGTGTGGAGGACTAAATTGCATTCATCCCAGCATAATATATATATATATATATATATATATATATATATATATATATATATATATATATATAATATATATATAAAGTAATGGATCAGGTATAATTAGAAAATTTACACACTTTATGATTGAAAATGATAGGTATGAATCTTTCTATCAAGAGATATGAATATAATATAATTTCTCTATCCCTAGGACCCCCAGAAGAATGGAATAACTAAAAGGAAAAATAGAACCTTAGTGGAAGCTTTTAAGGTAATGCTAGCTGAATATTCACTCCCTAGTTATTTTTGGGTAGAAGTAGTGAACATTATTTAGTATATTTTATATAGGGTCAATATTAGATCCAAGTTGAATAAAATACCATATGAACTCCTAAAGGGTAAGACACCCAATCTATCTCACTTCCATTTTTTTGGATGTAAATGCTTTATCTTAATCAATGGAAAGTTACTCTTAGGAAAATTTGATCTTAAATCTTATGGAGTAGTCTCCTTAGGTTATTCATTTGTAGGTAAAGCATATAGAATTTTCATTAAGAAGACACTAGTAGTTGAAGAGTCTACTAATGCGGTATTTGATGAATCAGATAAGACCTCTGAATCTAAATATGAAGAAGAAGATGAGGTGGAGATCATTCAGGGGGTAGAAACCATTGCCATATGAGATAGAGTAGAACCTCAAGAATAATTTCCTAGAGATTGGAGATATTCTTTTAGTTATCCTAAGGAGTTGATCTAAGGAGACCCATATGAAGGTGTAAGAACTAGGTATGGGCTTAGGTTGGAGGTTAGCCTTTATGTATTTATTTCTTTGATAGAGCCCACTAATATTAATCTTTCCATATGAGATGAATTTTATATCCTAGAAATACAAGAAGAATTAAACCAATTTGTTAGAAATGATGTGTGGGAATTAGTTAAGAGACCTAAGGAGCAAAGTGTGGTTGAAACAAAATGGGTTTTCAAAAATAAGATGAATGACTTTGGAATAATCATGAGAATAAGGCCAAACTAGTTGTTAAGTGGTATAACCAAATTGAGGGAATAGACTTTGAGGAAACCTTTATCCTAGTAGCTTGTCTAGAAGACATAAGGGTACTCTTGCCTTTGCTTTCTTCAAGGGTTTTAAATTGTATAAAATAGAAATTGAAAGTGCCTTCCTATATGATGCAATTAGAGAGGATGTTTATATTGAGCAACCCCCTGGATTTGAGAGTTCAAAATTTCCAAACCAAGTGTTTAAATTTAAAAAGGCATTGTATGGGTTAAAGTGAGCAGCTAGAGGCTCATATGAAAGGTTGAGTTCATTCCTACTAGATAGAGCTTTGTTAAGGATAGTGTAGACACCACCCTCTTTCTAAAGAAAGAAGGAGAAGAGTTGCTCATTTGTCAAATCTTTGTTAATAACATTTTATTTGGATCATCAAATGAAAATCTTTGCATTGAATTTTCAAAAACCATGAGCAAAAAGTTTGAAATGAGCATGATTAGAGAACTTAATTATTTCCTTGGATTTAGTTTAAAAGAGTTGGATGGTGGAACCTTAATTAGCCAAAATAAACACATGAAGGAAATTCTTATAAAATATGAAATTGATAATGCTTAGGCCATGAACACTCCCATTGAGCTCCACTATTTAATTAGACAAGGACCTAAATGAAAAATATGTGGATTAGAAAAAGTATATGGGAATTATTGGATCTCTTCTCTACTTAACTGATAGCAGGCTAGATATAATTTTTAGTGTTTGCATTTATGCTAGATTTCAAGAAGATCCAAAAGAATCACACATAATTACAGTTAAAAAATCCTTAGATATTTGTTAGGCACTCAAAATCTTGGAATCTTGTATCCTAAACACAACACCTCTTTTGAAATTGCAGGATATTCAGACTCTGATTTTATAGGATGTAAGTTGGAAAAATAAAGTACTTTTGGAACTTATCAATTCATAGAATAATCCTTAGTTTCTTGGTCTATTAGAAAACAAAATTTAGTAGCCTTCTCTACAGCTGAGGTAGAATATATAGCAGGAAGGAGTTGTGTTACTCAAGTTCTATGGCTAAAGAAATAACTATTAGATTTTAGACTGCTTGTAGGAACCATTTCAATTATGTTTGATAATACTAATGCAATTTGTATATCAAAAAATCCAATTCAGCAATCCTGTACAAAATATATAGACATTAAACATAACTTCATAAGAGGTCACATAGTCAAGGGAGATATAAAATTGCACCATATAGCTATAATAGATTAATTGATAGGCACATTCACAAAAAACACCTAGCCTATGACACCTTTTGCATGTTGAGGACAAAACCATGTATTATAGACATTCATGCTTAATCCAAGAAAAAAAAATCATTTGAAAGAAGTCGCTTATATGTGTTTAGTAATATATCTATTTATATTTTGTTTGTTATTGTTTGTTTAATATATATATATTAGTCTAAGATATTTTCTAATCATCACACACGCACTTCATTGAATCACAACAATCTTTAAAATTCTTTCTTGATCGTACTGTATGATTTACATTCATACAATACTATATACACGGATGCATAGACCACAACCCTTTATTGCATCAATGGTATAGATTAAGTCACTGATACACTAATCATACTGTACGATACCTCTCTTTGTACTATAAGATTTACATATCACTAACTATTGAGGAATTCAATCTGTTTGGTACAAAATTATTATCATTAGTATTGTATGATACCTCCCTTCGTATTGTATAATACACGTGTCAAAATGGATAGGGACAAGTTTAATTAGGTCAGTACGATAATAATTAAAGTTTGTACTATACAAATACATGTTCATACATTACAATGCTTTTCCTCAATGTTGTATAAATGACCCCTCGGGATGAATAAAATTTTCTTAAGATCGTCTAGTATGATTTGACCACTTTTTCCTAAAGGTTGTCTAGATGAAATAACTCCTTAATCATACGGTATGATACCTCGATCGTACCATATGAATAACAAAAAAAATTTATAAATGGGAGGGTTAACTAGTTCAATTCATTCAACCCTTCTACTCACTTCTACATTCTAATCTTTCCTACTCAATGGGTTTTGGAAGTAAGAGAAGTCCTCTTACCTCAATAAGTTCTTCTTCCCATCGCTCAGGAGATGATCAGTTTCTAATTATTTTTGATGAAGCAATATAAGTCAGATACAAGGAAGCCTGAATTACACCATTACACATACTAAATTAGCACATCCTAAACTTTTAGGTGATAAGTTTTTTTTGACAGCACTACCTTCCAATTCCTCCTAACTCAAGCCTTTCCCTTCCACTATGAAATTCTTTGTGATTTCTTCACAAATTTTAGTATCAATGGTGATGCCTCTATAATGACATCCTATGTTTGCTGTTGCCATGTCAAAATCATAAAATGAGACTTAAGAGAAATCCTCTACCTTAAAAATAAGGGAGTTTGACCTAATTCTATGGCTTCCATTTCAGACTATTATTAGAGTAGCGTCAATCTGACAATTTTGAATTCAGCATTGAATCAATACCAAGCCTTAGAACAATCTTTAAATCATAATGTAAGGATATATAACATGTCCTTCATACAATAATTATTCAAAAAGCTGGAGATTGTGTGAATATCACCCCTCTACTTTCCTTAGTCACCTATTTTATCATGACTTACACTCACTTTAATGAATCTCAATTGATAATTTATTACATTCAAAATTTAACACCATTAAGATTTACTTCTACTAAAAGAAAGAAAAAATATGGCTTTATGACATGTCACAGCCTATACGTTAAATAAAAAAAATATAAAATCACTTATCCTATACCTCCCGACAATAATCCTATCTTCTATGTGGATGCTTCTTTTCGTATTCTTTTTCTTTAGGGCCAGAACCCAAACGAGCCAAATTTTGATGAGATAGGGGAGATGCCCTTGTACCAGCACTAGCTTTAGTGGCTTTAGAACGAGCACCAACCCCTTACCACTACCCGTATGAGGAACTGATACAACATTTTGATCATCTTGAATCCTACTTAGATAAATAATAAATTCAACATGATGAAGACATGGGATATTTTAGGGAACAATTTGACTAAATTGAGACTCAATTTTCCTCAATTCGCAACTACTTCCAACAACATCCACCACCACATCACCAGATCAGGGACCATCTTACTTTTAGTTTTGTGTTGTGTTTATATTTAAGCACTGCTTCTCTTGTTTGGGTGTATCTCTTCTTTTTGGTGATGGCCAAAGGGTGAGAACTTGTTTGGTTTTTAGCTTTTATTGTATGTATATTTGTTTTTATTTAATAGAAATTATTGTTTTATTTATTTATATTGTATTATTCTAAAAAATAATAATAAAAAAGAGGCATGCAATCCCTATTTTTCTAACATCTTTAACTTAGTAAGGGAGAGCTTAGGATGAAAAATCTTTCAAGCTACACTTCAACTAAATTTGTTTGCATCATCAAAAAGGGGGAGAAACCTAGCCTTTGATTATGAGGATGTAAAACATTATTGATTGAATTATAAATTCTCAGGAAATATATTAGATATTCTTTGTGTTTTTATACACTAATGATTGTAGGTACAATACTCAAGAAGACTAAAGACTCAATATTGGGTAGGTTAGAATGTCAAGTCAAAAGAGTTCGTATTTTTATTTTCATTATTTTCTATATTCTTGAGTAAGGGCACATTAGAGTGTATGTAATTAAGTGATCGTGCGCACAGACATAGGGGGAGAGAAAATATTTCAAAAATTAAAATTTTTTGAACTAATCATATAATACCAATTAAAATCATTCTATACGATCAATTGTTTTATAGAATGACTCAATGGATAATTAAAATATCATGTTTTATAAACTTATTATACTGTACGATATATATCATATTGAATAATTCATTTTATTATCAAAACCCTACCTCAATTTTAATTTAAGTATGATTTTGAAATTAAAAATTTGAAATAATTATATTGCACAGTGAAAATCATATTGTATGAAGATTTAAATTTTTGCTAAAATTAACTCCCGTGAATAGTCAATCAAATCATGATTTAATTAAAAATAATTGATTATACTATATGATGTCGATCAAACCAGATGATTGATAGAGATGAATAACACCATGATTAATTAATAATAGTTAATTATATTGTATGATTTTTGACTTAATCATACAATACAATGATGATCATTTCAAATGACTGCAAAGATGAATTTGGTCACCAGAAAAACATACTAGATAAAGTGTAATTTTTGAACTAATTATATTGTACGATAATAATATCTTACTAGTTGATTTACCTAAAAATAACAAATTGTACTGTACGATGAGAATAGTATGGGATGAGTGATAGAGATGAATTTTTATTATCCCAAGAATTATCCCATACGAACAGAGGAAATTAATCAGATCGTATTGGATGATTTATGGATCGTACTAGATGATATATGGATTATACTATATAATATGCTCATAAAACTTAAACTGTCCATTTAAATAACTATTTATATAGTATTGGACGAGGCTAGTTTTAAACTGATTGTATTATACAAACTTGGAATGTATTGTACAAATAGTAGACAATAAATTTGAATTTTAGGGTTTCTTGAATCCTATTATAAAAGTAATTCTTTAAGCATTTTCTAAGAGAGGTGAAGAGAGGAATGTGGCTAAAGAAGGAACTATGAGAGGGAGCTTTTGGAGAAAATTAAGGTTCATAAGAGGAAGGAGAAGGCTAGTTTAAGCATGAGGGAGAAGTAGTGTAAGGGGTATCATACAGTTTCTTTGGGCTAGCTACATGGTTGCTCCTCTTGTGGCTTTGGTGAGTCTTATGGGAGCTCTCTAGGGAGAGATGCTCCTTAGTCCATCCTCGAGGTCCTTTACCTTCTTTAGGACGGCAAAAAAGGAGTATAGGATCTCTGCCTTCTCTAGGAGGGAGAAAAAGGAGTCAAGGCTCTCTGCCATCTCTAGGAGGGAGAAAAAGGAGTCGAGATTCTCTACCTTTTCTAGGAGGGAGAAAAAGGAGTCAAGGCTCTCTACCTTCTCCTGAAGGGAGAAAAAGGAGTATAGGTTCTATACATTGTCAAGGAGGGAGAAAAAGGAGTCGAGGTTATTGCAAATCTAGATTCAAGGATTATAAATTTGATGATAACAAACATTTTAGGCATTTCTATTTTTCTACTATTGCCCTGCATACTAACATTTCAGGTCTGCAATGTCAAATGCAAATAAGGCCAGCTTACGATTGTGTAGGTTAGGACTAAGTCAGATTGTAAGTGTAATTCATTTGTTTTTACCTTTTGTTGAGTAAAATATAATAATGTGGACCCTGATGCTATGTAAACTTACACACACATACACTTAGGAGGAGAAATTTTGTAGGCTTAAGAGTTTTTCTATTTTTAATCATATCATACAGGAAGATCCAAAATCATCTTGGATGATCAGTTAAAAATAGAAACCCTAATCAGGGCATCGTTGTTAAGATAGCCAAATTATACAAATTGTCTTGGATGATATTCACATCATTCTAGATGATAGGCTCAAATATGAAGGAATCAGCTGCCAACTCTTTTAGGAATGTTATTATTTTTAAACATTATACAGGACTCCATCCCGGATGATACATTATAATTATGCCTAAATTAGTCTGATGATTAAGGAAAGCAATTAAGGTTTGATTGATCGATTATATCATCCTACACATTTGTAGGATCATCCTAGATGTTAAGTTAAACAAACCTTAGTTTCTTTCTGAATTATCCTAGATGAACCAAATATTATGCTAGATGATATTTATTGATTTGAACTAATCATACATGATGATCCAAGAATTGACCTAGATAATATGATTTTTTTTCATCGTCTAACATGTAAAGTCTGTTCGAACAGAGCGATGTTTTGGATGATATTTCATGTTTTGAACTAATCGTATATTATACTGGACGATCAGAACAAATAAAGCTTCTAATCATCCAGCCCTCCCAGATCATTCTGGCCGAATGAGTTTAATATATACTAATCGTAAAGGACGATCTTTGTCATGTGCTTACTAACCTCTCCCTGAACAAGTGGAAAATAGACGAGTTAGTGTCAAAATACAAAACTTTTTGGCAAAACTTGTATATAAAATTTGTGCAGCAATTATAAGAAGAATATAGTATATAATTGTTAATAGAAAATATCAATGACAAGATGCAACCGATCCTATGTATGACCACCCTCACCATGTTATAGGAATTATTGGACTTAGCGGTAATGTTTGACAAGTTAAACTTATTATGATCAAAAAGCCAGTCTAATAAGCTCAAGAAGGCTAAAACCTCAGATGCTAAGAAGGGTGAAACATACTCTGTATCCTCTCTTAGGCTAAATAAGGGGAATCAAATGGTTTATAACATAGACAAAGGCAAGTAGCCAATCTAGTATGAAGAAAAGCTAAAAAAGTCTACAACTCTAACCCCCTACAAATGCTGATACTTGGTTAAGAATGATAAGCCACAAACCTTCTAGGGTGAAGGGGAACAACCAAGGCTGGAAACGAGAACTAGTGATAGAACGTTCACTTCTCTCAAAGACAAGATGAATAAGGAATACTCTTTTAAAGTGAAAGTGTTGCCAAAACTAATTTGATAAGTGCTAAAAGCAGGTCTAGGACTATTGGAGTGCAAAATGTTGAAGGGGTCCAAAGAAATTGGCAACCAAAGTTACTACTCGTATCACTGAGTGCTCAGCCATGCAATTGAAGATTGCTAAATTTTTATGGATAACCCTGAAAGGATGTATAGGAGGAAAGAGCTCACATTATCAGATAATGTATTAACTCATCCTAAAAAGGAATCAACTCAGTTAGTTATGGCTTCTTACATACCACTAGCTAATGCAAAAAGAGATGAAAAGAATCTGATTAAAGAATAATGAGAGACTATGGTCTATAAAAAAAATGTGAAGGCAACTTGAGAGAGTTCCAAGTGTGAAGTAGAAATCTCCTATTAAGTCGGTTATATATTTGAAGGCACTGCCTGTGGAACGAGCATCTACTTCTAAATATTTCCCAACCAAGCTAGCACTTTAAAGTTTAGGAGGGTACAATCCTCCAAGAAGAAGACCAAATTTAAGAAGCCCAAAGAGAAAATGATAACAACCTAAAGGGTTATCGACAGTTTGGATGAATACTATCAGACTACGAAGCACCCCATTTAGCTTGCTAATTTTATTATGAATCTTAAGATTATTGGGGTGAAAAAAACAAACAAAGACTCATTCCCTGTAGAAAATCATCGAGTTATTTCAACAGCACTAGTGGCTTCGACCAGAAAGAAAAAAGAAATCTTTTCTAAATCTTGTATGGTGGTATAGCCAATAGATTACAGTGAGTAGGAGGATCTAAATTTTCTAGAAGAAGATGAATGAGATCTCGATATTATTTCATAGATGGAGCAAATTAACTTAGGTAGTAACTCTGAAATAACTAATGAATATCTAGATTTAATGATGGCCAACTCTAAAGAAAATATACCGTCAAACAAGTTTGAGCTATAGGAGATCGCTCAAGTGTAGTTAAGAAGTGATAATCCACTACCGCCTCTACCAAAGAAAGGGATCCCTAATAAAGACAATGAAAACAAGATAGTTATAATCAAAGATATTATCCCAAGGACCCAAAAAGAACGACCCTTCAACCAAAATGGTAGATTATAATATCCTATCGCATTTGAGGAAAATCCCAACGTAGCTTAGCATATACAATTCTCTGGTGATGTCTAACGACCTTCCAAAAACATTGTTCAGGTTCTCAAGGACCCTGAAAGATACGAGCCATATTTTTCCTAACATAATATGATAAAGGTCTTGCAAGCTCAAAATGAGCTAATCATTACTTTTGCTGAAGATGACATGATGCTTGAAATGGAAGACCATAACCACCCTTTGTATATTATTGTTGATAGCGACAAAATGATAATTAGCTAGAGTCTGATTGATCCCTAGTCCTCCATAAATCTCATAAGCTTGAAAGCACTAAGATCATTGTGCCTTGACATGGAATACCTAAGGCCAGATATGCTAAAGGTACATGGATTTAATAAAAAGGGATAAAAGACCCTAGGATATTTCATACTCTCTCTTGTATTTGGACAACTCCATAATAAGGCAAAATTTTATGTGATTGATGTACACACCTCATTCAAGGCACTTTTGAATCACCCGTAGTTGCATAATTACAACATTATCCCATATACACTACATCAATGTATGAAGTATATTAGGGATGGATAGGAATTTAGAATCTCTAGTGATATTAAGCCCTTTATCGTTTATGAGGCAAAAATCTATGAAGATGCCAAGTACTTAATCCCTAAAGAGTCAAAGCCATCGACTTCTTTAGAGACTAAGGCATAAAACCCAAAGTCTACAAAGTAGCCCAAAGAAGAAGATGAGAAGATGTAAGCAGGGAGAAAGAAGGTAATGCTAACTCCTCCCAAAGCAGTGATCACTCCTAGACCAAGAAAATATGTGCCTCACCTAGGGTGAGATATGGGCGAGGATGATGCCATCCCTACTTAATCACAGGAAATATGCCAATCAACAATTAGAGGGGAAAATAAGGAAAAATATTCAGATGAAGTCTATAACTACACGAATAAGGTTTAATATGTATTCTCAAGAAGAGTGGGTAATATGTCGATCTCAAATAGTGTATGTGTAGTTACACATGTAATAGCTCATATTTTTAACTTTGTCAAATTTTTTCTAGAGTTATTATAACTTCAAATTATAAACTATCTCTATCATATTATTTTGATTGTAGCATTTTACTTACTCAAATATTTTTGTAATTTTTTGGCACCGATAAAAATCCTTAAGAAATTAATACTTGTCGATACAAATGAAGATATTGGGACTGTCAGATGTTCATTTTACAAATAGATTTCATTGATATTTTTTAAATAAAATGATTTATTTCATAGATATTTTTCTATAAATTTTAAACGCCTAAAATGATTTATTAGAATTTTATATTGAAAAAGTAGATTAAATTATATTATTATATTAAAAAATTATAATATATTATAATCAACAAAATCTAAAGGCATTAAAAAGTTTCCTTCCTCCTTAAGATTTTGACAACAGGGAGGTTTTAGAGAATAAATTAGAGAAAAGAAAAGAGTGAAAAAAAAGGAAAACTCAGATTTGGAGGCCACGATGTTATTTTGTCTGTCGAGCTTGTTAGGAAAATTTCTCATATAATTGTAAGGAACCTTTAAGCTATTTTTGATTTCAAAGATTTTGTGTTTTTGGTTTTTTTCTTATAAAATTTATATTTTTGTTACTGAAAAATATGAATAACTTTGTATTGACAAAACTTTCAGCACAACTTTTTATTTGTTATAGAGATCAAAATTATGAATATTTTGAGCATTTATTTGAGATTTTAATTGAGTGATTTTAAAAATACTATGATTTTTATCTTCCTAAAAATTAATTTGACGTCTAAAAATAGTAGTGTAGTATAATAAAGTCTTAAAACTTTGTTTTACACAATCCCTTATAATATAGTTTTTTTTTTTTTTTTTGAAAATTTGCATTTTTATCTAATAGGATTCTTTGTTGTCTACCATTATGACATTTTGACATCTTCTTAATTAAGCTCAGTTATGCATTATTTGCTACATTGCATTTAAAATAGATGTGGATATGGGCTTGAGTAATAGCTAGTCACTATTTCTATTATAGTATTGTGATAATAATATAAATGTGTAAAACATATAAGTAAAGACTAGTTGACCTATTGGTTAGAGACTGATTAACTTATAGAAGATGGTGGGTCAACAAGTTTTCCTTTAAATACTCTGATTTGGTATTATTCTCTACTAATTCACATGATACACTAATTGGGATTTATAATGAGATCATTACTATGCTGAGGGGTAAAGAGTGAGGACTCTATTTACTGAGCCAATGGTTTACTTATACTGATACTAAATCTAAAAAAACCCGTAATAGTTTGGACTTCTTACTTGTTTAGTGTGTTTATTAAAATGCATATTTTTGAGGCATTATTCTTATTATTTTATGGATTTATTAATACTACATGGAATAACTATTATTGTATTATTCTACTACTCCTACTAGTGGATTGTTATTGTTATCTTTTAACTAGATACATATACTATTTGATGCTATTGATTCACTATATTGATACTAAACATTTGATATACTGAGCACATGATATGGAATGCTTGGATAGCGTATGTATATTCCTATATAATTTTATTATATTTATTTCATTTCGATAATCTTTATCAATATTTTGAATTGATATTTTATATGATTTATGTATTGATTGGTATTTCTAATATGAAGAAAATTTGACAATCATACTTATAACTTTACTAGCATCCATATGGTAGTGTTTTATTATTCGCAAATTTTATTGCTACCATATTTGAGATTGATAATTCTTGCACCGATTCAATGATCATATGTATGTAACTACCATGATTTGATTATTTACATACATATTACTCTATCATATTCTTATTTCAGTTATAGGTTTTGGAGACATGCTAGGCTTTTTAAGCTCATTATATATGGCTAAATAATTTAAGGTCAAGGAAGGTGAGTAGATGTTTGAGGATGGTTAAGATTTTTCAGGTTCTATTTCATTTTATTTCTATTTTGTACTCAGGATTGAATATTTATGATATGATTCTGTAGATCTTGAGTAGTATATATAATTTTTGGGAATAAATATAAATGTGTATATTGATGTTTTAAATTAAAGAATATATTTGTTATTTATTATTGTTGGATGATATTATATAAAATTAGTTGTTAGTTATTAAAGATAAAGGAATAATTCTTCTAATATAGATTCTAGAGCATCACAATTGGTATCAGAGCATAGTTATTGGAAGAATTAATTATTATAAGAGCTATAGGAATTGATTGTGTAGATTGGTTAGATTAGGTTGCATTAATTTACATGCATAATTAAATGACATGTGATAGAATTAAATGCATGACTATATGAATTTTGATGAGTTTTGATTTATTTTTTAGTTTATTTAAGTTTTAATTGGATGGATTTGGTTTATATCAAATTTTGGCTTAAAACCTTAAGGGAAATGTAAAAGACATCTATTCTTTAAGGCGAATAGATTATAATATCTAATATTTTCACTTTACCAAATTTTTTTATAGAGTCATTATAACTCCAAATTACAAACCATATCTAACATAGTATTTTGATTTTAGTATTTCACTTACATGAATTTTTTCATAATTTTTGGGCACCGATGAAAATCCTTAAGAAATTAGTACCTATCGATACAAATGAGGATTTCAGGACTGTCAGGTTTTTATTTTGCAAATTGATTTCACAAATATTTTTTAAATAAAATGAATTATTTATGGATATATTTTTTTATAAATTTTAAAGCCCTGAAATGATTTATTGGAATTTTATATTAAATAAATATATTAAATTATATTATTATATTAAATAATTATGTTTTATTTTAATTAATAAAATTAAAAGGCATTAAAAATATTCATTCCTCCTTAAGATTTCAGTGACAATGTGGTTTTACAAAATAAATGAGAGAAAAGAGAAGAGAGAGAAAAGGAAAACTCAAATTTGGAGGCCGCGGTGCAATTTTTGTCCATAGAGCCTATTGGAAAATTTTCATGTCTCTCTGTGAGAAACCTTTAACCTGTTTCTGATTTCAAATATTTTGTATTTTTGGCATTTTTTGATCAAATTTAGGTTTTATTATTCATGTTTTTATTACCAAAAACATGAATAATTTAATATTTTCAAAACTTTCATCTCATAACTTTTTGTATGTTATAAAGATCGAGATTATGATTATTTTGAATATTTATTTAAGATTTTTCACCTGGTGATTTTGAAAATACAGTGATTTTTGTCTACATAAAAATAATAGTATAGCTTAATTAAAGTCTTAAAATACCATTTTACACAATCCCTGGTAATTTGATAATTTTCTTAAAATTTATATTTTTACCTAATAGATTTTTTGTTGTCCACCGTTATGCCATTTTGGCATCTTCTTAAATAAGCTTAATTATACATTATTTATTGCAATGCATTGAAAAAAAAAAAAAAGGTGTGATAGTGTGCTTAATTAATAACTAGTAGCTATTATTATTATACTATTCTGATAATGATATGCGTGTATGAAATAAACAAGTAAAGATTGGTTGACTTATTGGTTGGAGGTTGATTGACCTGTATAGGATAGTGGGCTGATAGACTTTCTTTTAAATAATATAATTTGGTGTTATTCTCTACTAATTCACATGATATATTAATTGTGAGTTATAATGAGATCAATACTATGCTGATGGGTAAAGAGTGACAACTCAATTTACTGAGCCAACAATTTACTAGTACTTATACTAAGACAAAAAAACATCGGGATAGTCTGGACTTCTTACTTGTTTAATGTAACTAATGAAATTCATATTTTTGAAGCATTATTCTTATTAATACATGAATTTATTAGTACTACATGGATTTACTATTATTGCATTATTCTACAGCTCCTGCCATTAGATTATTATTGCTACCTATTTAACTAGATACATATATTATTTAATACTACTAATTCACTATACGGATACTAAGCATGTGATATATTGATCACATGAAATAGAATACCTAGATAGCATGCATATATTCCTATATATTTTTTTTACATTAATTTGATTTCAACAATCTTTACCGATATTTTAATTTGATATTTTATATGATTTATGTACTGATTGGTATTGCTGATATGATGATTGATTTATAGGTTTGATACTCATACTAGTTTACAACTTTACTATTTTTCATACAATATTATTTTATTATATATAAATTTTACTACTACTATATTTGAGATATACTTTTCTTGCACTAATTGAATGATCATATGTATCTAACTTCCATAATTTGATTGTTGACATGCATATTACTCCTTTACTGTGCTTTGAATTCAGTTATAGGTTTTGGAAACCTGTTGGGCTTTCTAAGCTCATTATATGTGGTTAAATAATTTCAAGTTATGGAAGGGGAATAGGAGTGTGAGGTTTGTCTTGATTTTTTATGTTATGTTTCTTTTTATTTTTCTTTTGTACTCAGGATAGAATAATTATGATATGATTGTATAAATCCTGAATAGTGTATATAATTTTTTGAAATGAATATAGATGTGTATATTAATATTTTAGACTATAAAATATTTTTGCTATTTATTATTGATAGATTATATTAGATAGCTTTGGTTATTAATTATTAAAATATAAAGGAATAATTCTTCCATTTTAGATTCTAGGGCATCACAACACGTGTTCCACTACAACATTTTGAAGAAATTATTCCACTAGATGTGCATAATGTTGAGGAGCTTGTAACATTTTATGAGCCTCCTCTAAGAAAAAGGGTTGAACTAGAAACCTAATTTTACAAAACTTGAGAGCACGAAGAAGAAGGGAATTGAGATTGGATCCATAGGCCCATCAAGCCCAAAGAGTTATTGCCTACAAGAATGTCCAGATTTAATACCAAAAATATTCAGAGCATGTCGTAAAAACAAACCAGAATTTGCACCCCTGCATAATAACTTTGCCTCTGCTTAAATCTTTGGTTTTGATAAAATCCCCATGTATTGCAAAGAAAGGATTTTCTCATAAGGAGAGGTCTCATATTCATCATGCAAAATTAGCCTCAAAAGAGGCATGTTAAGACATGACATGAGGGTAAATTGAATCAGATGACGGTGGCACTAACGAGATTTATAAAGCTGACAATTATGATGATCAGCTCATAGAAATCAATCTTGCACCAAAAGAACTTAAATATGGTTGATAGGAGACAATTATGGATGATCTAAAAGAAGTTAAGTTAGGGATTAAAATGGACCCTCTCCCAAACTTTATAGTTCTATTATACTAGTAGACCAAGTAGAAGAAATAAAAGAACTCCTTTGTAAATTCAAGGATTACTTTGCTTGGATATACACTGAGATGCCTAACTTAACCCTTAATATAATAATTCATAGAATTGCTATAAAACTAAATACAGTTCCTATTAAACATGCTATAAAATGAATGAGATTACTGATTAAAGAATAAGTAATTGTAAAAATGAATAAGCTTATTGAGGCTGGCTTTATTCATGAAGAATAACATCCTGAATGGATCACCAATATTGTCCCAATGAAGAAGAAAAATGATCAAATTTGTATTTTTATTGACTTTCAGAATCTTAATAAAGCATATCCAAAGGATTATTTTTTCCTCATTATATGAGAACTCCTAATTAATAGCATGTCCAACTATGATATATTTTCCTTGATGGATGGATCATCAGGCTACAATCAATTCCAAATGGCTCCTAAAGAAGAGAAACACAAATCATTCAGAATGCCCATCAGCATATTTTGCTACACGGTTATATCATTTAGCCTAAATAACACCAGTGCCACATATTAGAAAGTGATGATGCATATTTTTGGTGAGTTGATACATCAAAAGGTTGAGTTCTATATAGATGACCTAGTCATTAAGTGCATGGACTGGAAAAACCATTTAAATTACCTAAGGATCATATTAGAGAGGATTATAAGGTTTGATATGAAGATCCCTCTTAAATGTGTCTTTGATGTCTTCTCTGACTTATTCTAGGGTACATTATTCGACATCAAGGAATCGAGATCGACCCTATTAAAATCAAAGCAATCATAGAAATGCTGCCACCTAGAAATATCTAACAACTTTACTCTTTATATGGATAACTAGCTATCATTCGATAATTCATATCAAATCTACACGGTATGTGCCAGCTATTCTCAAATATGATGGAGAAGGATGTCTGCTTTAATAAGATACAGAATATCAGGAAGCATTTGAGAGTATCAAAAGACACATGTTAATCTTGCCCATTCTTGTGACACTAATTTTTGGAAATCCTCTCATATTGTAGATGACCACACTAGAAGAGTCCCATGGGGCATTATTGGCTCAGCATAACAAATAAGGTAAGGAGAATGCACTCTACCATATCAGTCAGAGATTGATTGAATATAAATTTGATTTTCCCCAATTGACAAGTATTGTTTGGCATTGATTTTTATAGTTCAAAAATCTGCCACTACAAGTTGTCTGACAAAATTATGTTGATATGAAATTTTGATCTACAGAAGTTCTCGATGATAAGACCAACATTGAAAATTCATTTAGCTAGGTGGGCTGTGATATAACTATAATTTAATATCACATACATGCCACAAAAGTGGAGAAAGGACAAACCTTACTAGATTTTCTCTTTGTACATTTGATCCTGGCAAATTCCCCACTCAATGATGATTTGCCCAATGAGCAGATCATCCAAGTCTAGGAGAAAAAAAAAACTATCATTTTGGGAGATGTACATCATGGGGCTTCATTAATTAAACCTACACGATCTCTAAATATTGCTAGAGTCTGAGCTGGCATGGGTCTCTATACTGCTTGTAGTTCAAAGTTGTCAGGTCTTAGAGCAAACAATCTTGTAATTTCTGTAGATAGAGAGAATACCAGACTCAAGCCAGCAGAATACAATCTTGATTGATTATCAACTTCCCTAACAAGTAGCTCTTAAAAATCAACTAAAAGAATGCTATGTAGTCAAGAGATATAAAATAAGTAGATACTCAAACTTATGGTTACATTACATGAACATTGAGGAAGGAGGTGATTGGAGGCAACCATTCATTGACTATTTTGAGGAAAGTAAATTCTTGAATGATAAATCTTTAGCAGCATAAATCTGAAAAAGGCATTACAATATGTGTTCATTAACAAAACTCTATATCATCATACTTTCTTTTAAATGTGGCTAGGATGCCTGGGGACCAATGAAGCTAACAGAGTGATGAAAGAAGTCTACGAAGGAATTTATGATGTGCACAAGTTAGGTCCTAAAATGGCTACATAATAAAATGTGAAATCAACTGAACTACTTACAAGGAACTCTAATTTGACTTGAACAAATTGGGTATGATAATTAAAGTTAAAATTATAAGGAACTCGTCTCATATAAATAATAGTATGCATAATAGGAAATAAAATCACCAGCGTATACTTATAGACAAGAACATGACTATATCATAAATGACAATATTGCAGAAGATATAAATTGACAACCACAATACCAATCACCAAATATAATAAACTCGTGCAAATGAGAGTAAGTGATGTCTTCTATAAAGTAAATACACTCAAACTCGTAAGCAATAAAATTGAGGGTGGACTTCATATCACTCATGTAAGGATACTTCTTATATAACTCCCTTCAGTAAGATGAATATAGTGAATACAAGCAGATGTACATAGTGAACCCACCCACAATTTTGAATTCCCCTATATAGGCATATACAGAACCATGCAATGAGTGTTAAGGTATTCATACAAGGGAGAGCAGAGACACCTTATGCCCAAAAGTAAAAGAATTTAATATAGAATGAATACTATAAAATTTTCCCAATCAACATTCACTATTTAATGAATGTAATCTACATCTCTTATAAGTGCTAAAAACTAACACACAATGAATTGAAGAAAGTATATTTGAAAAGTCCAAAGCAAAATGTAGTCTTCATATAATTAATGTCCCTTTATTGCAAGAGAATACACAAATTCACTACACATAAGAAGAGAAGCATACATCAAACACAAGCTCCTACGGGTTGCTATAAAAAATCCATCATAAACAAAATAAGCATGGTGCATGATGAAAGCTCGTTACGGTTATTAAAACTGAGGATAACAAAGAGGGGTGGTGAATTGGTAGTTTTAAAAATTCTTAAACACAAAGCAAAAAAGCTTTTTGAAACCTTTTTAAATATTTTAAAACAAACTCAATCAACCACATAAATTAATATACAAAAAAATAAAGTGTAGGAATAACATAGAAAGAACATACCAGATTTTATAGTGGTTCGATCAACATGACCTACGTCCACTCCTTGGAGCCTCTCCTCTAGGTATTGAAATAAAACACAGTGACTCTCCTTTTTCTCCCACATCAAGGTAGAGAAGCCTTTATAAACTTCTTTCCACCGACCCTAGTGAGGCGGAGAACCCAAACTCCTTTTGCTTCCTCCTGAAGCTTGCAGAGAACCTTGATTGATTGTTGAAGAAGACCTTCCTAGAGCAACCAAGGAGCCAAGGATGATGAATGGAGAAGTTCACTCGAATCTTTTTATGGAGCAACCTTTGTG
This sequence comes from Dendrobium nobile, assembly GCA_022539455.1. Classification (NCBI taxonomy): domain Eukaryota; kingdom Viridiplantae; phylum Streptophyta; class Magnoliopsida; order Asparagales; family Orchidaceae; genus Dendrobium; species Dendrobium nobile. Next base: position 30,293,891 of record CM039728.1, on the reverse strand, counting down.
AACACCTCATAAAATCCCTCCCATATGGTTCTCTCTCTCTCTCTCTCTCTCTCTCTCTCTCTCTCTCTCTCTCTCACCCCAGCTCTCCCTCTCCTTCTCTAAGCTCTCTTAGGTTAGGAAAGTAATAAAAGATCTCACCATAAATTTTCCAAAGAACTTATAAAATAGGGCTTAAAGTTTTCCCTAATTTATTACTTTCCATCAATGATCATCCAGGATGATCGAAATATCATCTTGTATGTCAGTATATTTTAGCCCTTCTAGATAGGACAATCTGGGTGGGCTAGATGATTAGAACTCACTATTTATTCTATTCATCAAAGATTACATGGACATTATCTTATATGATTAGTTCAAAATATACAAATCATCCAACACATCATTCAGGTCATCCAATAGATCCATGTTGGGTGATGAAGAAATATAACGTATTGGCCAGGATGATTCTTGGATCATCATATATGACTTGTTTAAAATTGGGGATTATCTTCCAGCAAATCATTCTTGTCATCTAGGAGATATATATTGGATGATGAAGAAGTATAACTTAGTATCTATGATGATTCATGGATTGTACTATATGGTTAGTTCAAATCATGGATTAATATCCAACATATCGTTCTGGTCATTCAGGTGATTCAGGAGAAGGCTAAGGTTTTTCATACTGATAGTCCATGATAATCCTGCAATTGTCTAGGATATTATGATCAATAAATCAAACCTTAATTACTTTCCTTAATCACCTGACTAATTTAGAAATGATTATAATGAATCGTCCATGATGATATTGGATCATCCTGTATAATTTCTAAAAAATAATATCATACCTAAAAGAGTTTGGCAGCTGATTTTTTTTTTATTTGAGCCTATCATCCAGGATGATGTAAATATCATCTAGGATGATTTGCTTAATTTGGTTGTCTTAGAAATTGAATCCTAATGAGAGTTTCCAATTTTAACTGATCATCCAGGATGATTTTGGATCATCCTATATGATGTGATCAAAAAAAGAATTTCAGAATTTCTCCCTCATAGTGTATATGTGCAAGGTTACTTAGTATGAAGATCCACCTTATTTCATTTGACTTATGAAAAGGTAAAAACATTGGAATTAGAATTACAAACTGACTCAGCCCTAATCTACACAAACTTGAGCTAGCTTAAATTGCAATTGACCTTGTGAACCTGAAACATTAGAAGTAAGAAAACCAAAATAGATATGCAGTAGTAATAATAGCAAGGAATGTCATGAATGTTTTTCATCATCAAAATTATACTCCTGAAATCTAGATTTGTAAAATCTCCCCATTTTTATAATGGCAAACATTTGTTAGATAATTTTAATTTAAGTAGAATAATAAGACTTAAACATAAAGTAAAGGAAAATAATATAAATAAAATATTACAAATTTTACTAAAATAAGTAGGTGATATAACAAAAAATAGTACAAAGCCTTAAATGATACAATGATACAAACACTAACACTACTCCCCATTTTAACATAAAAAGGAGGAAATAGAAACAAAATACACAGCATAAAATACAAATAAAAAACTACCAGTCGTACAAAAAAAACATCAAACTAATTACAAGTATGAGGGACCTTGATCAAGAGAAGGAGGCGGTGGTGGCTGAAAAAGACTATGAATAGAAGCAAACTGCTCCCCAAACCAGGCCATATCCTAATCATGCTGCTACTATTGTTGGGCCACGTATGCATTAAATTGATCAACATTTACCACATATTATTCCTCCTATGCAACCAAATAGGAGTCAAACTTGGCCTCCCATTGGTCAAATAGCTCCACAAGCTGATTCAACTATGAATGTTGACAGATAGGAACATGTATAGGAACAAGGGTTGGAACAGCTTCCTCCTCAGCTCCCTCAGCATCCTTGTGCCCTAGATGAAGATGAATATTATGAAGAACATGGAAGGAGCTATTGGTGTAGTAGGCAGGTTGATAGTTTAGTGGAGCAGGATATTGAAGGTTGTATTTGGTTTCCAGCACAAAAGTTATGATGTGTCATAAGGCTAGAATTAGTTTTCTCTTGTGTCCTGGATCACTAATACTGGTCAGGTGATCAATGTAGCGAAAGCAAATATCAGTGGCATTAAAATCCCTATATATAATTATTTAGAGGGTAGTGATTGAGAGTAGGGGTGATGTGGACACGGTCACCAGCCTTTGGGACCATTGAGGTTCTAAGGATATGTTGAATTATCCTAGTATCTTTTACTAAAGTGCTTAAGGTACCGTTATGGTAGGTGACATTTATATTCCTTAGTAATTGGTTGATTGGATCCTAGTTATAATCATAATCTAAAGTTAAGATATGAAGCTTGTCTCTAATAGTAGAAAGTTAGAGGAGTTCATGGCAATCTTGGTAGGTGATTTGAACTGGGCGTCTGTAAAGATAGGATTATAAGGAGATGTAAGTGGTGTTGATCCTAAGACTAGTGAAGAATTTATAGAGGAGTTATGAATTAAAAGGGAAGGCTAATGTTAGAATAAAAGTGAGAGAGGTGTGAGTGAACAGATTCAATACTGTGTAAGTGACGGTTTGAGGATTAACAATCCTCGAAGGTGTGATCATAGTAGCTTTGAATCAAAGATAGGTGGCTAGGTCAGTCACCTCAGTGAATCGAGGGTTAATAGACTCCCTCGAGGAGGCCACCATCCTGGACTTTTTCCCACTAGCTATTGATAAGGATTAAGAGTATGAGTTAGGAGGAAAAAAGATTTGGGGGATTTTTGGGTGAGAAAATTGGTTGAATACATCTATTTATAAAGAGTCAGTTACATCATCCAGGATAATTATAGGATTGTCTAGGATGATTAGGAGAATTTATAATGTCCGGTATGATTAGTCAAAAAAGCTGTCCTATAATCCAGGATGATCAAATATCATCAGGGATGATTAGACATAAACGATCATCCTGAGGAGTCATGCCGGATGATCGTTGATGAAATGTATCATCCACGATGATTATGTGGATCATCTAGGATGATTAGGTATAATGAATTGTATAATCCAAATTTAAAATGTTTAACCATTTTTTCCAAGTGAATCATCATGGAAAAACAGGTGTATCATCCAGGATTATCTTAAATAATTGAGGAAAATTTGATTAAATCGTTAAGGATGATGTGGATAATCAAGGACGATCTCAAAATAATTGAGTCAGGTTAGCCAGTAGATGGATGATGAAGGCTAATTTGATGATATCATCTTGGATAATAAAAATATCATCTAGGATGATGTGATAAAATAAAATAAAATTTTTCATGATGGAAGGAGTTTATCAAAAGAGGTCCCTAAACATAAAAGCAAGTAAACATTAAACATAAAATAATGAAAAGAACATAAAAATGACTAAAAAGAAAGAAAAAACACATTTTTTTATCTATATAAGAATATGATAAATTCATCATGTGATTGAATTAAAAATTTGTAAAAAATAAATTAACATCGCTGAAATCTAAAAAATGATAGAACAACCGATCCTGTTAACTCTAGCTCAGATTCCCTACAGGGTAAAAGTCTTTTTAAAATAAAAATTTAACTAAAAATGAAAATTAGATAAGAAAAGTAATCTATTCAAAACTTCATTTTTTTAAAAAATATTTAATAGAGTAATGTAGTAAAGTAATTAGTTAAAATCAAGAGTTTCAAAAATCAAGTAGTTGAAGATATCAAGTTACATATGGATTCTTCTAAGATTTAAAGGTTTAAAAGCTAACAAAGCTTGATTTTTGTTGGCTCAATTTGTGCCTCTTGTCATTTATTTGGTGCACTTTTTGCATCTTTTGATTTTTGATACACTTTGTGTATCTTTCAACTTTTTTTGGCAATCATTGCACATCTTATCTGCTTTTTTCTTTTGGGGTTCATTTTATGCCTCTTGTCATTTTTGTAAGCTATCTCCCTTTTGAAATCTTTAAAAACTCTTTATTGTATGAATATTTCCAAATAATAGAGAAAAAAAACTCACTCTCTAATATAAGGAAGAATAAACTACAAATCAGTATCATATTCATATGATAAATGCAATAACTTGATCAAGAGAGTTTGAAAGTGATTTAATGACTTTGAACATTATTTATATGAGATAGATTAATGTAGGAAGATATAAAAGATCTCAATTTCAAAGTTCGATTTTTAATTTGAAAAAGATTTTTGCTTTGAAAAGAAAATTACACCTCTAAAGGAGTTAGAGATATGGAAAAAAATAACAGTGTTTCTTCCTTTAACTAATTTAGGGATGTCAATAATTGATTAAAAATTTTCAAAAATGAAAATAAGGAAAAAATATCATTTCAGTTATGACCAAAAGAAAACTGAGGGGAATAAAAATATAAAAATGGAAACATGAAAAATAGTAGCAAATAAATAAGAACAACCAACAAAACAAAAATAAAAGAAAGGTCAGAAATAAATAAAGGATCAAAAAATAAAAACAAAAGAAAGATCAGAAAACATAAAGCTCGGAGTTCAGTAATCATCAAGTTCATGCATTTATGTCAATTACACCAATCTCCTTCTTAGGATGCTATATTGTTGCAAATCTATTTTTATGACTTATGTTTTGATGATTGACAAACACTATTGATCTTCTTGGACTACTTGTTTCTTCTAACTTTTCAGGAATCGAAGATCGAACGAACAGACGAAGCCAGTTCAGGATTGCGTAGGTCTAGGGTTGTGTCAGTCTGTACTTAGTTTTTTCTCTTCTTGAGTCTATTTGCAATGGTCAAAGAGACTGATGCTAAGTAACCCTACACACACACTTGAGAGTATTAGAATTTCTATTTTTACTCATATCGGCCAGGACGATATTTACATTGTCCTGGACGATCAGGCTTAAAACAGAAAGTCTAATTAAGGATTCTTAATTAAGGCAGCCGATATTAACTGATCGTCCTGGACAATACATGTATCGGCCAGGACGATAAGCTCAAAATAGAAAGAAGTTGCCGCCATAGACAATTAAGGTATAATGTATTTTTAAATTATCGGTCAGGACAATCGTTGATCGGCCTGGACGATATTCAAAATTATGCCTTAATTAATCAGACAAATCAGGGAAGTAATTAAGGATGATTGATACGATCACATCATCCTGGATGATCGCAAGATCGGCCAGGACGATATATTCAAAAACCTTAGTTACTCCTGGACGATTGGGATCGGCCAGCCTAAAAATAGGGCGGTGCTCAGGACGATTTTCATCTGATTTAAACTAATTGGCTTGGACGATCGTGAGATCGGCCAGGACAATCAAGCCAATTTTCAATCATCCAGCACCCAAAATAGAGCGGTGCCCAGGCCGATCTTCAGAGTTTTATACTGATCGGCCAGGACGATGTCAATATCGGCCTGGACGATATAGTCGGCAACTTGCAATTAATGAGCTCCTTTGAAGCTCTTCTATTTAAGAGCTCTTGTTCAACGTTTTGAAAAACCTTTGGCTGCTGCCTTGACCTGAGAAGGCCTTGAGGAGAGAAAGAGAGAGAGGGAGAGAGAGAGGATCTTGTGAGGGGATTCACAAGGGTTGCTTCAAGGATCGCTCTGCTTCTTCTTTGTCTAGAGTTTCTTGTCCGTGGAAGGGTCGGTAGAGGTAAGGAGTGAGCTTTTGGTTGTGATTCTCTGCCAACTTCAGGAGGAAGCAAAAGGAGATAGGTTCTCTACCTTGCTGGGTTGCAAAAAGGAGGTGCTTTGTAAAGGCTTCTCCGCCTAGCTGTGGGGGCAAAAGGAGAGTCACGTTTGTAGTGCAATACTTGGAGGGTGCCTCCGGGGAGTGGACGTAGGTCAAGTTGACCAAACCACTATAAATCTCTGTGTTCCTATTTTCTTGCTTCCGCACTTTTATTTTCGCATTATTTTTCTCGTGGTGTGATTTTAGTTTATGTGTTTTTATTATTTGTGAAAAGAATTTTTTTTAAAATACTAATTCACCCCCCCCTCTTGGTTAGCTTGGGCCAGTTCTATAGGGCTTAACATCCCTAACAAACTATCAAGTGGTATCAGAGCGGGATTCATAAAAACTGAATTTGAAAACTTTTTGATTTGATCCATGGCTAACCTTGGGAATCATAACACTACTGAAGGTTATTCAATTATACGACCTCCCTTGTTTGAAAACTTACCTTTTGATTTCTAGAAAACTCGCATGTCAACGTTTTTATAATCTACTAATTATCGCATGTGGATGCTTATCAAAAAAGGTTATTCTCCACCTTCTTGTGAAGCTAATGGTGTTAAAACTGAAGTTGCTTTTACTGAATGAACTTTCGATGAACGAGATTTGGCTCAATTAAATGCAAAATGTTTGAACTACTTTTTCTGTGCTTTAAAATCTGAGGATTACATGCGTGTCTCGACTTAAAAAACTGGTAAAGAGATTTGGGATAAATTGTGCATCACCTATGAAGGTACTAATGAGGTTAAACAATTCCGTTTGAACATTCTCTTGCATGACTACAAACATTTTCATATGAAACCTCATGAATCGATTTCTGTTGTACACTAGATTTACTCAGATAGTTACTTCACTGTATGCACTAGGAAAAGAACTTTCAAACTATGAAAAAGGTAATAAAATTTTGAGATGCTTGCCTTCGTCATATGATGATAAAATCACTGCAATCACTGAATCTAAGGATTTGAACACTTATTCCATTGATAACTTACTTGGATCACTCATTGCTTATGAGCAAGGGGTGAATCAAAGAAATCTTGATGCAGGTGAGAAGAAGAAGGAGAAAATAGTTGCATTAAAGGCGCACAAATTGGATTCTGAATCTTCCGGGTCTGAAAGCGATGAAGTTATCTTCATCACAAGGCAATTCAAAAGCTTTCTAAGGAACAAACAAAAGCATCATCAAAATTAGAGAAAAGGTAAGGATCATAAACATGTTAAAGAATCTTCTGATGTTGTTTGCTATAATTGCAGGAAACCAGGACACGTGAGAACTGATTGTCCTACACTTAAAAACCACTCAAGCAAAGGGAAGGGTGAGGAGAAACCTAAGCTAAGGAAGGACAAGATGAGAGTACAAAAAGCATTTTTGGCGGATTCGGCATCGGATTCATCAGAGAAAGAACCAGAAGATGAGACATCAAAATTATGCTTGATGGCAGGCAACAATCCTGATTAAGAAGAGGTATGTGAACTTTCCTACGATCAACTCCTTGAAGTTTCAGAAAAAATTCATGCATCATATAGGAAATTAAAGAAAACTCATGCTAGCTTGAAATTAGAATTTTTAAATCTATAAAAAGAGCATGAAATTTTGATTGAAGACCATCAAATGATTGATTCAAATCATATGACTTTACTTGACGAATTTGATGAGTTAAATAAAAATCATTGTGAATTAGTTGAAAAGCATGATGCATTAAAAGTTTCACACACATCACTTGAATCTGATTTTAAAAAGTCCAAGGAGATGGAGAAAAATTTGAGGATTGAAAATGAAGTCTTAAAGAGCACTAATTTGAAGATTCAAAATGAATTAGAAGCATGTAAGAAAACTAGGATGATACCTATTATTGATCAATTGCCAACACCAAGGAAGTGGCATTATAACTAAAACCACTTAAGAAATCCCTTTCCTGGAGTTAGATGTTTTGCATGTGGCATGCCAGGACATATTTCACACACTTGCATGATTCACCATAGTACACATTGGGTGTGGAGACATAAGGTGCATGATCCACAGCATACCACACATGCATTGCATTCTTCTCTTCATAAGAAGGAACCCAAACCTGCTTGGGTTCCTAAATCTAACATTTGGTAATTTTGCAGGAGGGCTCTCACAAAAGGCCTCATGAGAGTATGTGGTACCTGGACAGTGGATGCTCTCGACATATGACTGGTGATGCCAGCCAGTTTGTTGTACTAGAGTCCAGGACTGGAGGCAAGGTTACTCTTGGAGACAACACCACCAAGAAGGTGGTAGGCGCAGGTATAATTGGTAATTCCAAGAACCTTATGATTGAAAATGTTTTGCTTGTAGATGGATTAAAGCATAACTTGCTCAGCATTAGTCAATTCTGTGACAAAGGCTTCATCGTGCAATTCTTTGCAAATTTATGCATTGTAAGTTTAAGTAACAACACTATTTTGCAGGGAAAGAGGATCAACAACGTCTACATGCTTGATTTAAATAACATTGAATGTGATGCTTCATTTTGCTTAAAAACTGTGATTGATGATTCTTGGTTGTGGCACAGGAGGCTTTGTCATGCAAGTATGAAAACCCTTAGGAAAGTGACCCAAAAGGACCTAGTTAGAGGTGTCCCCAAACTTAAGTTTTCAAAAGACCACTTTTGTGATGCCTGTCAACTAGGAAAGCAAGTCCACTCAACCTTTCACCCCATTAAGGACATTAGCATCTCTAGACCTTTAGAAGTCATTCACATGGATTTGTTTGGACCCATTAGCACTGCCAGCCTGGGAGGGAAAGTCTATGGTTTTGTGATTGTTGATGACTACTCTAGATTCACTTGGACTAGATTTCTTTCACATAAAAATGAGTCTTTTGAGGATTTTAAAATATTTTCTACTTGGATTCAGAAAAAGCTAGGTTGTGAGATTTTGACCATCCATAGTGATCATGGGGGAGAGTTTGAGAATGAAAGATTTGGAGATTTTTGTGAGGACAAAGGGATTAGCCACAATTTTTCAGCTCCTAGGATCCCTCAGCAGAATAGGATAGCTGAAAGGAAAAACCGGACCTTGGTGGAAGCCCCTAGAGCCATGCTTGCTGAGTATTTACTTCCAAAATACTTTTGGGCTGAAGCGGTTAACACAGCTTGTTATGTGTTGAATAGGGTGAATGTTAGAGCCAAATTAGAGAAGACACCCTATGAGATCCTTACGGGTAGGACACCCAATCTTTCCCACCTTCATGTCTTTGGTTGTATGGCTTTTATTCACAATAATGGAAAGTCTCACTTGGGAAAATTTGATCCTAAATCTGATGAAGGAGTATTTTTGGGATATTCTAGTGTTGGGAAGTCTTTTAGGGTTTTTAACAAGAGAACTTTGATGGTGGAAGAGACAACCCATGTAGTTTTTGATGAGTCTGATCCTAAGAAACATGGAGTGGAAGATGATGAAGTTGGAGAAATTATAAGTGGAGTAGAAAATTTGGGGAAGGGGAGAGAGCACCAAAGTAATGAAGGAGTAGAAGGAGTCACCCAAGGAGTAGAAAACTTTTATTTGGATGAAAGGGTTGGACCTTCACACACTTTGCCTAGAGATTGGAGATACTCTACAAGTCACCCCAAGGATTTGATCCTAGGAGACCCTTCTAGTGGAGTTAAGACTAGACATGGACTTAGGAAGGAGGTGAACCACTCTGCCTTTATCTCAATGACTGAACCCTCCACCATTAATCAAGCCCTTATTGATGAGTTTTGGATTTTAGCAATGCAAGAAGAATTGAATCAATTTGTTAGGAATGATGTTTGGGAGCTTGTAGAAAGACCTAAGGGACAAAGTGTAGTTGGGACAAAGTGGGTCTTTAAGAATAAGGTGAATGATTCAGGAGTGGTGGTGAGGAATAAAGCAAGATTGGTGGCTAAGGGGTACAATCAAATAGAAGGGATAGACTTTGAGGAGACTTTTGCCCCTATAGCAAGATTGGAAGCCATTAGAGTGCTATTAGCCTTTGCCTGTTATAAAGGATTTAAGCTTTTTCAAATGGATGTCAATAGTGCCTTTTTAAATGGGAAAATAAAAGAAGATGTGTTTGTAGAACAACCCCCAGGTTTTGAGAGTTCCCAATTTCCAAATCATATTTTTAAATTAAAAAAGGCTTTGTATGATTTAAAGCAGGCACCAAGAGCTTGGTATGAGAAGCTTAGCACATTCTTACTAGAAAGGGAGTTTGTCAAGGGAAGCGTAGACACCACCCTTTTTCTTAGGAGAGTTGGAGATAATTTACTTATTGTTCAGATTTATGTGGATGATATACTCTTTTGATCTTCTAATAAGAAATTGTGTGATGATTTTTCTAAAACAATGAGTAGAGAGTTTGAGATGAGTTTAATGGGAGAGTTGTCCTACTTTTTGGGGTTTAACATAAAACAATTGGAGGATGGAACCTTTTTAAATCAAACAAAATACATAAAGGACATTTTGAAGAAATATGAGATGGACAAAGCTAAGCCAATTAACACTCCCATGACTTCTAGTGCTCCATTGGACAAGGACCCAAGTGGTAAGTCTGTTGATCAGAAGAAGTATAGAGGCATGATTGGATCTTTACTTTACTTGACTACGAGCCGACCTGACATTATGTTTAGTGTTTGCCTTTGTGCTAGATTTCAAGCTGACCCTAAGGAGTCCCACCTGACTGCAGTTAAGAGAATTTTTAGATACCTTTTGGGGACACAAGGCTTAGGGATTTAGTACCCTAGACACAGCACTTCTTTTGAGATTATTGGATTTTCTGACTCTGATTTTGCAGGATGTAAGGTGGACAGAAAAAGCACTTTAGGAACTTGTCAATTCATTGGACAGTCTTTGGTCTCATGGTCTAGTAGGAAGCAAAACTCTGTTGCACTTTTCACTACTAAAGAAGAATAGATTGCTCTTGGAAGTTGTGTGGCCCAAGTTCTTTGGTTGAAACAACAGGTATTGGATCTAGGAGTTTCGGTAAGCACTATCTCAATCTTTTGTGACAACACTAGTGCCATATGCATCTCTAAGATTCCTATCTAACATTCAAGGACTAAGCACATTGACATTAGGCATCACTTCATTAGAGATCATGTGACTAAGGGAGACATTGAGTTACACCATGTGACAACTGAAAATCAATTGGCGGACATCTTTACTAAACCACTGGCCTTTGACACTTTCAGTTCCTTAAGGACCAGATTGGGTGTGATTGACATAAATGCATGAAACTTGATCTTTTAGTTACTTTCTTTTCCTTTTGTTTTTTATTTTCTCTTAGTTTTTGATGTGTTTTATTTTGTTTCTTTTTACTTAATCTTCAAAATCATCGCTAAAATGGTATTATATTCCTTGTCCTTGCTTTTAAAAATTTGTAGTCAATGTGGTTTTCATCTCCTAATCTCTTATATGGTAAAAATATTTTGTAATTGTGTCTCTTTCTCTAACCTATTTTAGTGGCATAGTTTTCTTTTCTAATAAAAAATCTATCTCAAATTAAAGATTATTTATGAAATTGAGATATTTTCTTGAGCTTGCTTAAGCAAATCTATCTTATATTTATATTGTTTAAAGTTCTTTTGTCACATCAAGATCCCTCGTTATCCTTGTCTTTGATTATTGATTCTATTTGTGGTAATTCTTCCCTATGTTAGAGAGAGAGCTCCTATTCTCTAATATCTGAGAAGATATATTCACAACTAAGATTTTTTTAAGAGATTACAAAAGAGAATGTAGCTTTCAAAAATTAAAAAAAAAATTTGGCCAATGATGCCAACAAAAGAAGCGCAATGACGCCAAATTGAGAAATCTCAAAAAAAAAAAAAAGCGCAAAGCGCCACTCAAATTGACAAGAGGCATAAAATGAGACCACTCAAAAGCAAGCTATTCTCTCTTTTTAAATCTTTTAGAACTTAGAAGTTTTGGTTCTCAAAGGCTTGATTTCGATTGTCTTGCAATCGTGACAAATTTACTTTGGTTCATTATTTTATAAAGATAGTTTTTTTTCTTAAACCAAGTGATAGATGGATTCTCTTTTTCATATCCAATTAATTCTTTGAGTTAGGTAATTGATTTCAAAAGACGATTCTACCCTAAGAAAACGTCTGAGCTAAGGGTAACAATGATCGGATATTCTACTATTATATGGATTGTTGAGAGTGTTAACTCATTAACTCACAAGTTTTTAAATCAATCACATGGAATACTACATCATTTTCATGCCTTGGTTAGAAAAAAAAATGATTTTTTTGCTATTGTTCTTTTGTGTTCACTCCTCTTTTTTGATATGTCAAAAGGGGGAGAAGTTTATGTTGCTCTTGATTACTTGTCGATCCCATACTTTTTCTATTAATTATTTTCGTAGTATTTTGCCATCATCAAAAAGGGGGAGATTGTTGCAAATCTATTTTTATGACTTATGTTTTGATGATTGACAAACACTATTGATCTTCTTGGACTATTTGTTTCTTCTAACTTTTCAGGAATCGAAGATCGGACGAACAGACGAAGCCAATTCAGGATTGCGTAGGTCTAGGGTTATGTCAGTCTGTACTTTGTTTTTTCTCTTATTGAGTCTATTTGCAATGGTCAAAGAGACTGATGCTAAGTAGCCCTACACACACACTTGAGAGTATTATAATTTCTGTTTTTACTCATATCGGCCAGGACGATATTTACATCGTCCTGGACGATCAGGCTTAAAACAGAAAGTCTAATTAAGGATTCTTAATTAAGGCAACCGATATTAACCGATCATCCTGGACGATACGTGTATCGTCTAGGACGATAAGCTCAAAATAGAAAGAAGTTGCCGCCATAGATAATTAAGGTATACTGTATTTTTAAATTATCGGATAGGATGATCATTGATCGGCCTGGACGATATTCATAATTATGCCTTAATTAATCAGAGAAATCAGGGAAGTAATTAAGGATGATTGATACGATCACATCGTCCTGGACGATCACAGGATCGGTCAGGACGATATATTCAAAAACCTTAGTTAAAAAATAGGGCGGTGCTCAGGACGATTTTCATCTGATTTGAACTAATCGGCTTGGATGATCGTGAGATCGGCCAGGACGATCAAGCCAATTTTCATTCGTCCAGCACCCAAAACAGGGCGGTTCCCAGGCCGATCTTCAGAGTTTTGTACTGATCGGCCAGGACGATGTCAATATCAGCCTAGACGATATAGTCGGCAACTTGCAATAATGAGCTCCTTTGAAGCTCTTCTATTTAAGAGCTCTTGGTCAACGTTTTGAAAAACCTCTGGCTGCTGCCTTGACCTGAGAAGGCCTTGAGGAGAGAAAGAGAGAGAGGAAGAGAGAGAGAGGATCTTGTGAGGGGGAGATTGTGAAGGGATTCACAAGGGTTGCTTCAAGGATCGCTCTGCTTCTTCTTCGTCTAGAGTTTCGTGTCCGTGGAAGGGTCGGTAGAGGTAAGGAGTGAGCTTTTGGTTGTGGTTCTCTGCCAGCTTCAGGAGGAAGCAAAAGGAGATAGGTTCTCTGCCTTGCCGGGGTGGCAAAAAGGAGGTGCTTTGTAAAGGCTTCTCTGCCTAGCTGTGGGGGCTAAAGGAGAGTCACATTTGTAGTGCAATACTCCAAGGGTGCCTCTGGGGAGTGGACGTAGGTCAAGTTGACCGAACCACTATAAATCTCTGTGTTCCTGTTTTCTTGCTTCCGCACTTTTATTTCCGCATTTTTTTTCTCGTGGTGTGATTTTAGTTTATGTGTTTTTATTCTTTGTGAAAAGAAATTTTTTTAAAATACCAATTCACCCCCCCTCTTGGTTAGCTTGGACCAGTTCTATAGGGCTTAACATCCCTAACGAACTATCATATATATGTAAAGGCCACTGGTTTAGTAAACATGTTAGCCAGTTGGTTTTTAGTTGCTAAATGGTATAACTCAATGTCTCCTTTGATAACATGGTCCCTAATAAAGTTATACCATATGTCAATATGTTTAGTTCTTAAATGTTGAATGGCATTTTTAGAGATGCAGATGGTACTAATGTTTTCATATAGAATTAAAATTGTTCCTACAAGTAATCCTAAATCCTAAATTTATTACTTCAACCAAAGCACTTGGGCCACACAACTTCTTAAGGTAATGTATTCAGGTTCAACAGTTGAAAGTGAAATAGAGTTTTATTTTTTACTAGACCTGGTGACTAATGATTGTTTTATAAATTGGCAAGTTCCAGAGGTGCTCTTTCAATCCACCCTACATTTTGTAAAATTAGAATTAAAATATTTATTAATTTCAAAAAAAGTGTTTTGCCTAGGATACTAGATTCCTAAGTTTTAGATTCCAAAGAGATATTTAAGGATTCTCTTAACTATAGTTTGGTGGGATTCTTTAGGATCAACTTGAAATCTAGCACAGAAATAAACACTAAATATTATATCAGGTCTACTAGCAGTCAAGTAAAGAAGCAATCCAATTATTCCTTTATATTTCTTTTGATCAACTGATTTTCCATTCGAATCTTTATATAATTGAACACTAGAGCTCATGGGAGTGTTTATTGGCTTGGCTTTATCTATTTCATATTTTTTCAAGATATCCTTAATATAATTTGATTGATTAAAAAAGTTTTATCATCCATTTATCTTATACTAAACCCCAAAAAGTAGGACAATTCTCCCATCTTACTTAACTCAAATTTCTTACTCATTACTTTAGAAAAATCATCACAAAACTTTTTATTAGAAGATCCAAAAAGTATATCATCAACATAGATTTGAGCAATGAGTAATTCATCTCATACTCTTCTCAGAGAAAGGGTGATGTCTACGCTCCCCTTAACAAACTCCCTTTTCTAGTAGGAATGTGCTAAGCCTCCCATATAATGCTTTAGGTGTCTATTTTAATCCTTACAAAGCCTTTTTCTAATATGAAAACCTGATTTGGAAATTGAGAATTCTTAAAACCTCGGGGTTGCTATACAAACACATCTTTTATTATACCTTATTTAAAAATTCACTCTTAACATCCATTTGGAAAAGCTTAAATCCTTTATAATAGGCAAAAGCTAGTGGCACTCTAATCACTTCCAATTTAACTACAAGGGCAAAAGTATCCTCGAAATCAATATCTTATATTTTATTATAACCCTTAGCTACCAATCTCACTTTATTACTAACCTCCACACTAGAATTTTTCATTTTATTCTTAATGACCCATTTTGTTCCAACTACACTTTGGCCCTTCGGTCTTTCTAGAGGCTCCCAAACATTACTCATAATAAATTGGTTTAATTACTCTTGCATGGTTAAGATCTAAAATTCATGAAAAAGGGCTTGATTTATGTTGGTGGGTTTAACCATAGAGATGAAGGCTGAGTGGTTAACTTCTTTTATAAGTTTACGCCTAGTTCTAACACTATTAGAAGGGTCTCCTAAGATCAGTTCTTTAGGATGACTTGAAGAATTTCTCCAATCTCTAGGCAAAGTATTTCGAGGTTCTACCGTTTCCTCCAAATTTGTAGATTCTACTCCTTGGGTAATCTCACGTACTATATCATTGTTTTGTGGTTCTACCCTTTTCTTCATATTTGTAGTTTCTACTTCTTAGGTAATCACATCTTCTTTATCTTCTTCCTTAACTCTAGACTTCTCATAATTAGATTCATCAAACACCACATGAGTAGTCTCCTCCACCACAAAGTCCTCTTATTAAACAATTTAAAGGATTTTCCTACACTTGAATAGCCTAAGAGCCTCCTTTATCAAATTCTAGGTTAAACATTCCTAAGAGTGATTTCTCATTATTTAGAATGGAAACCTTACAACCAAAGATGTAGAGGTGAGAAAGATTAGGTGTCCTACCCTTAATGATCTCATAGGGTATGTTATTCAGTTTGGATCTAAAATTCACCTTATTCAACACATAATAACCTGTATTTATCGCTTAAGGCCAAAAGTATTTTGTAAGTGAATACTCAGCAAGCATGACTCTAGTGGATTCTGTTAAGGTCTTGTTATTCCTTTCAACTACCCTGTTCTATTGAGGGGTCCTAGGAGTTGAGAATTTATGACTAATCCCTTGATCCTCATAGAAGTTTCCAAATATCACATTTTTGAACTCTCATCCATGGTCACTATGGATAGTCAAGATCTCACAACCTAGTTTTTTTTTTGAATCCAAGTGGAGAAAGATTTAAATTCCTTGAATGACTCTAATCCAACTGAACCTCGAGTAGTCATTGACTATTACAAATCCAAAAAACTTTTCCCCCTAAACTAGTAGTGCTAATGGTTCCAAACAAATCCATGTGAAGGACTTCTAAAGGTTTAGAGGTGCTAATGTCCTTAATGGAATGAAAAAAGTTTTGACTTGTTTCCCTAGTTGACAGGCATCACACAGGTGGTCCTTAGTTAACTTAAGTTGGGGATTCCTCTCACTAAGTCTTTTTGGGTTACCTTTCTAAATGTTTTCATGCTAGCATGGCATAACCTTTAATGCCACAACCAAGACTCATCAATAATTGTTTTTAAACAAAAAGATACAACATATTCAATATTATTTAAATCAAATATCTAAATATTTTTGATCCTTTTTCCTTGCAAAATTGTATTATTATTCAAGCTAATGATGTATATGTTTGATAAAAAATTTATTGTAAAGCCTTCATCGCAAATCTAACTGATGCTGAGCATGTTGTGCTTCAACCCACTAGCAAGTAAAACATTTTTAATCAAAAGATTCTTGGAGTTTCTGATTATACCTATGCCAACCACTTTCCTGGTGGTGTTGTCTCCAAGAGTGACATTGCCTCTATCCCTAGCCTACAAGAAATGAATTAATTGGCATCTATAGTCATGTGGTGTGAGCATCCATTGTCTAGGTTGCAAGAGGTCTTGTGTGAGAGCACACCTACAAAATCATTAAACATTAAATTTAGGAATCCAAACAAATTTGGGTCCCTTGTTATGGAAAGAAGAATGCAATGAATGTGTGTTATGTTGTGAATCATGCAATTTGAGTCTGTACACCAAATATTTTCTATGGTGCATAGTGCATGTGTGGGAAATATATCCTATCATGCCACATAAAAAACATCTAATACTAGGAAAAGGATTTACTAATCTATTCATGTTATAGTGCCTCTTCCTAGGTTTCAAAATTTTTACTTCAAATTAGGATTGAAAAATTATTCAAGTGTGGGTGGAATCCTATTTTCCTCAAGTGCTTTCAATTCAACTTTAAAAAATGAGTTAGCACTTTCTAAAATAGCATTGTCAACTTTCAAATAGTGTTTTATACTCTCACATTCATCCATAAATGTTTTAAAATCATTATTAAGTTTAGTGTGGGATGCTTTTAATAATTCATGCTATTTGTTTAATTCATTAAACTCATCCAATAGTTTCTTGTGGTTGCTATCTAGTGTACAATAATCCTTAATCAAAATTTCATGCTCTTTTTGTAAATTCAAAAATTCAAGTTTCAAGCTAGCATGCGATTTTTAAAGCTTTCTATAAGATGAATGAATTTTCTCAAAAACTTCAAGCATTTGATCATATGATAGTTTACATACCTCTTCTTGGTTAGAATGACCCAGATGTTCGTCCGCCATCAAATACAAGTTTGTTATCTCCTCTTCAGCTTTAGTCTTAGAGGAGTCAGATGCAAAATTTGACCAGAAAGCCTTTTCGATCCATTTCTTTTCTTTCATGAACTTGGGTTTCTCCTCACCCTTCTCCTTATTTGGGTGAGCCTTAAGTGTACGAAAATCAGCTTTTATATGTCCCGGCTTCTTGCATTCAAAATAAATCACATCAGAAGAACTTTTTGTATTCTTGCTACTCTTACCTTTGTTTCACTTCTGATGATGCTTTTATTTCTTCCTTAAGAAGCTCGTTAATTATCTCATAATTAAGGCAACAACATCACTTTCAGAACTAGAAGAGTTAGAATATGTATCGTTAGCCTTTAAGGCTACAATTTTCTTCTTCTTCTCACCTACATCAAGTTATCTTTGGTTCACTCCATGCTTATAAGTAATGAGTGATCTAAGTAAGTTGTTTATAGAGTAAACATTCAAATCCTTGGACTCAGTTATAGCAGTAATCTTTGCATTAAAGGAAGTAAGCAAGCGTCTAAAACTTATGTTAACTTAAACATTGTTAATTAGCTATCTTCCTAAGGCATGCAGGGAGGTGAATATTTGTATAAACCTAATATACATTTTAGATATCGATTCACTAGGTTTCATGTGAAAGAGTTCATAATCATAAAGTAAAATATCCAACCTAGATTGCTTAACTTCACTTGTGCCTTCATAAGTAATACATAATCTATCTCATATTTCTTTACCAGTAGTATAAGTTGAGACACGCATGCAATCTTCAGATTTTAGAGCACAAAAAGGTAATTTAAACAATTCACATAAAGTTGTGTTTGATCCCTATCATCAAAAATCCATTTAGAAAAAGTAAGTTTTGTTTTGATGCCATTAATTTCAGATGTTGGTATAGAATATCCTTCTTTAACAAACATCCTCATGTGATAATCTATAGATTGTAAAAATGTAGACATACGAGTTTTCTAAAAATCAAAAGGTATATTATCAAACAATGGTGGTCGGGTAATAGAATACCATTTCACAGTCTTTTAGTTACCAAAGTTAGCCATGGATAAAAATTCAAAAGTTTTAAAAAATTAGATTTTATGAATCGTTCTATGCTATCACTAAAAAGTTCATTAGGGTTATTAAGCCCTTATGAAGTAATCTGAGGCTAACCAAGATGAGGAGAAAATTGGTAGTTTTAAAAATTCTTAAATACAAAGTAAAAAACTTTTTGAAATCTTTCAAATATTTTAAAACAAACAAAATAAACTACAGAATCTAATATGCACAAAAATAAAGTGCAAAAATAACACAGAAAGAACACACTAGATTTTATAGTGGTTCGGTCAACTTGACTTACGTCCACTCCCTAGAGCCTCTCCACCAAGTATTGCACTAAAACATAGTGAATCTCCCATAACAAGATGGAGGAGTCTTTTTAAATTCTTTTCCACCGACCCTAGTGAGGCAAAGAACCTAAACTATTTTTGCTTCCTCCTGAAGCAGACAGAAAATCATTATCAATTACTGAAGAAGACCTTTCTATTGCCACCAAGGAACCAAGGATGATGAATGGAGATGATGACTCAAATCTTTGCTTGGAGAAAATTTTATGAACACCTCAAAACTCCCCCTCATAAGATTCTCTCTCTCTCTCTCTCTCTCTCTCTCTCTCTAAAGCTCTCCCTCTCCTTCTCCAAGCTCTCTCAAGTCAAGAAAGTAGAAAAAGATCTCACCATCAATAATCATGAGATATTATAAAAAAATGCTTAATTAAAATTTTCCTTAATTTGCAACTTATCATTAATGATCATCTAGGGTGATCGACAGATCATCCTGTATGATCAGTGTATTTTATCCCTTTCAGCTTGGATGATCTGGGTGGGCTAAAAGATTATAACTCACTATTTGTTTTAAGCATTCAATGTCCTTTATGATTAGTTCAAAATTATATAAATCCTCTAGCATATTATTCTGGTTGTCCAGCATATCTATGTTGGACAATGAAGAAATATAACGTATCGACCAGGATGATTCTTGGATCATCCTGTATGATTAGTTCAAAATTAGGGATTATCATCCAATAAATTATTCTAGTCATCCAAAAGATACATGTTGGAAGATGAAGAAATATAACTTATCATCTTGGAAGATTTTAGGATCATACTGTACAATTAGCTCAAAATTAGGGATTATAGTCTAGCATATAAATTTAATCATCTAGGTGATTTAGGAGAAGACTAAGGTTTTTCTTACTGATCGTCCAGGATTATCCTACGATCTTCCAAGATGATATGATTGATCAATCTAACTTTAATTGCTTTCCTTAATCACTTGGTAAATATAGACATGATTGTAATGAATCATCTAGGATGATATGGGATAGTCCTGTATGATTTCTAAAAATAATATTATACCTAAAAGAGTTTGGCGGCTGATTCTTTCTGATTTCAACCTATTGTCCAGGGCGATGTAAATATCATCCAGGATGATTTGCTTAATTTGTCTGCCTTAGTAAGGGAACCCTAATTATGGTTTTTGTTTTTAACTGATCGTCTAGGACAATTTTTGATCAGCCTATATGATGTGATCAAGAATAGAAAAACCCTTAAACTTTTAGAATTTCTCTCTCTAAGTGTGTGTGTGCTAGGTTACTTAGCATCAGGACCCGCCTTAGTACATTTGACTCAAAAAAGGTAAAAATGCTGGAATTAAAATTACGAGCTGACTTAATCCTAATGTAGCCAAACTTGAGCTAACTTGAATTGCATTTGACCTTATGGACCTGGAATATTAATAGTAGGGCAACGAAAATAGATATGCATTAGTAATAGTAATAAGAAAACATAAATGTCAGGAATGTTTGTTATCATCAAAATTATGCTCCTTAAATCCAGATTTGCAACATATGAGAGATTTGATAAATACAAATATATATGGGTGATGTTAGGAGATTTTCATTCAGTACAATTTGCCCATGGATTATGATAGATGACTTATAATGCCTATAATGATTGTGTTTACAAGTAATAATTTGGGACATATTGCAAGTATAATGAATTATTTGGAAAATATGAATGAGAAGATTTGCAGCAAGTTCAATAAATTGCTCAAAAACCATAATGTGGAACTATCAATGGATAGTGTGACCCATTTATGTAAAGCACACTAATTGAGGGGGTATGCTGCAGATATATGGGATCCTTTTTGTATATAGATGTCTATGTAACATGTTACATATAAAAAATGATGAAGGCCCACAACAAATATAAATGTTTATAAACAAAAGAAGAGGATTTTCCATGCATACGGTAATCCACCTACATGTGACGACACGCAATATATAGAAAATGATGGATCCTTCCTACAACCAACAATAGGCATACATATAACATATCATCTACAAGTAAAAGAAAATATATCTATTATATATACAAGGGACTTAGGCACCTAAAAGTATTCGTAGTAGAAGACAATGAATGATACACCACCTCTATGAACAATCACCGTTCAATGTTAAGAAAACACATTGATTCATTATAAGAAAACACTGGAAGATATGCAACAAATGTAAGTACCTATGTGCCTCATACAGGAGACCCGTCTTACACACTTGATGTCATCTATAAGGAAAATGCTAAAGAACTACATCAAATACAAGCTCCTACAAATTGTTGTAGAAGACACCTTACTCATCCAATATGTTGTTCATGGAACAAATATAAGAGAACTACAACAAATCCAAGTATCTACAAGCAATAGTTCGAGATTTGTTAGTGCATTATAATCTACCTGCAAAAATATTAAGTAGTGCATGACAATCCACCTGTACAAGGCAATGAACAACCCGTAATATGATGCCACTAGATCTTGAATACTTGTACAAGTAGGCAGAAGGCATCTATGAGCTTCTAAATAGAATACTACATTCAAATGGCAGTTTTTCGCACAACTGTCCTACATCAAATATACTAAAATGCCCCCATATTTTCATTATAATATATATGCACATATGTACATAAAAAATGCATATGTGATTATATACCCGTATGGATCCTAGTGAGCATGTGATGGGTATACACGTAATGTCTAGAGATGTTGTACGAGTCAATAAATAAAGTCAAGTTTGAGATCGATCCTTTTATATGGATAAATAGGAGTCAACATGGCTCAAACCATTAAATAAATATATAATTATTATATCAACTGAGATATTTATTTTATATGCTCATGTTAGGCCTTCAATAAAGGCCCATGAATAGGAAAATTCACAAACAAAACCATAAAGCCTATGAATCCAGATCCTCTGTCGCCAACTCAATAGAGTTAATAAGGTTTAATCCATAAATTAATGTAATCCTATATACCCTGTGAGGGCCATGTTGAATGTAGATCTCAAATAGAGGGGTCAATTTCAAATATTTCAAAATGTCTTCAAGCTTCCACAAAAGTCAAATATTTTCAAGAGACCTCAAAATCACTTCGATGATTGCCATATTGAACAAACAATCTCAACTAGAGGGGTTAATTTTAAATATTCAAAATTCCATCCAAATACACATGAAATTTAAATGTCTAAAAATTTTGAAATCCAAATATTTAAAATTTTAACTTAACTATTAATCACTTAAAGCAAAATCCATCCATGCTCTATAATAGTTTGGTGAGGTGGACAAATTTAAAAATATTTTTTAGCTCACAAAGAGCTAGTGCGTAGTCGAGAATGTTATTAGGATTCATTCTCAAACCTTCTAATGCTAGTAAGGATGTGGCATGTGTCCTCTAACCTATGGTTTTACTATTAATTTGCACCGCAGGTAAACGGTTATGACCAGGGCCTTATGAACTGGGTTGTTTGCTTCTAAATGGCACCAACACATTGCAGTTATTGCTAGTGCTCGTATGTTCCCCAATGGCATCAAATGATTAAGATACGAATAAATAGGATATAATTAATAGAGCATAAATCCCTCTATTAGCTAAGGTGGATTCAAATTAGTCCTCTTAGATAAGTATCCAACCCAATTCTATAAGGTACCCTTAGATGAAGAAACCCATGGCTACCAACAAGGATGCTTCTGTCAGGTTAGGTCGACTACCTCCTCTAAATAAGTAGACTAGGGACAATGATGACCCGGGATGACAGGATCATGGGACCTTAATCTGGTTCATTCCCCCACCTTCCACTTTAAGTGCAAGATGGTGAAATTTCTAATTTTAAATATCAAATTTTCAAACTACCAACATCCAAACCCATTTTTCTACTATATGCAAGATAACACATATATATGTATATGATTTATAAATATCTTTAATCAAAATTTCTCTCTCATGAGTGGGAGGGCTAATTAATTATAGAGACATGTGACTATAGGAAACCAAAACTTAGATCATAAAGGCATAAAAAAACTAGGTTAAAATATCTAGGTAGTGTCTTATCTATAAACCCAATCTACCTTCCCAAAATTTTCCTCACAACTTAATCCATTAAAACTCCCCCCCAAAAAGCAATAGTGAGATCGGGGCTGAATTTTGGGAGCCTATATATGCGGGGTTATTTTTTTTAATGATAGAAATTTGTCATATTTTTCATCAAAGTGTTTTTTGGGACTACTTATATGTAGGAAGCTTCATTTTATAATAACTTCCAAAAAATTATTTTCCACACAATAATTTTATACTACCATTATAAAAAAATGATATCATGCACATGAAGTATAAGATAAGCATAAGATCAATTAAATATATTAAATTAACAAGAAAAAGGAGAAATTTATTATAGTTTGTTAATATTATATTAGGGCATCAAATTTTAGCAACATGAAGCACGTTAATGACATAACTCAAGAATATACAAGTTTGATTAAAGAAAAATTCATTTCAATTATTCAATAATTTGAAGTTTGTTTATTTACCTAGCTGATTGCAAATTGGAACTTTCTAAATAACATTTTACTTATTTGTCTCTATTTAAATATATTTTAATTTTAGGCATTTCTCTTACTTATTAAAATATATTAATTAGTATAAGTAGAATACAAATAAAAATTTAGAACTCAATATGCAACAAATTATTCTTCCCAAGCAATAAATATCTGAGCAGAAAAAGTCCTTTGGTTCCTTTTAGTTTTAGGCCAATAAGTTTATGAAAAATATTTATAAATTGGTGGCTAAAATTCTCGTCAATTGATTCATATCTATACTTCCTAAGCTTATTTCAGAAAATCAATTAGCTTTTTTAAAGGGTCGTTCTTTATCTAAGCATGTTTTGATAGCTCAAGAAGTTTTTCATAAATTTAGATATTCTAAATCTTCTAAAGGTTTGGTTTCATTCAAAATTGATATGGAACAAACTTATGATAGTATGACGTGGAGAACTTTAGAGCTGGTTTTCTAAACATATAATAGACTGTGTGGAGAATCCCAGATTATTTATCTTAATTAATGATAACTCTATGAATTAGATCAATGCTAGAAGTGGATTTCATCAAGGTTGTACCTTATCAATTTTTTTATTTATTTTATGCTCTCAATTATTATCAAATTCCTTGATACAAGAAGATAATGAGATTATGTTAAAAATTCATTCAATTACTTTGAGTATATCACATTCGCTTTATGCATATGATATATTAATTTTTTCTGAAGCTAATTTGAAGATGGTAAACAAGATTATGGGTATTGTATTAGAATTTTAGTTGGTTGGGCTAGAAGGTAAATTATCAAAAATTTGTTATCCTCCTTGGAAAATCTATTAAAAGGAGGAGAAAAAGAATTGCTCGGTTGATGTGGTTTAAAACTATTAAAGAAATGATTTTTTTGGGAAAATCCACAGAAGGGCCTACGCATTAATTAAAAAAATAATTACAAAATCCTTAGAGGGGACCTTTACCTCACTACTACTCAAAAGAGCTTCAAAAAATTCCCAAAAAGATCATAAGAGCCGACGGTCCCCTATGCTAGAAAGTACAAAAAAACTAGTAAAATTCTAGGGCTGCAAGAAGACAACACCCAAGAAAGAAAGACAAAAATATGGAAATGAGCATAGCCTTTCTCCAAAAAATAGAGTAAAGCATCCAATGGCATAACTTGTACTTGAACTTACAAGGACAACGAAGAACACAAGAGAACTTGCCAAAATAATTATCAAACCTAAAGAAACAAATTAGTAATAATAAAGATGAAATATCCAAAACAAAACTCAATAATGATATATAGGTACTCCCATTAGTATAAGTAGGTACTCCCATTAGTATAAGTAGACAAGGAACCATAGTTCCAAAAGATGATAACACAACATAAGCCAGTAATTAATCCCAAATAATTCCACTTAGGAGCTACCCAACTGGAAAAGATAAAAATGACAATGCAAATCCAACTATGACAGAATACAATATGAAAGGATAAATAAACACAAGATAAATTCTAGCAACTAGCACCAAAAATAGAACAGGGCATTCCCAAGAAAGAGAGGTGAAGCTAGCATTGAAATAAGGATTAACAGAGCTCAGTAAGATAATTTGGCTGCAGCCCTCATGAATAATACCCCAATGCCACTCAATTCTAATCCCATAAATTTATAGATAGTAGAAAGAGCCCAAAAATTTAGTAGAGGAAGTCATAAGCAACCAATCAACCCTCACAACCAGATATTCCATAGATAACAACTTCCAGCTTATAGAAACCATCAACCAGATAATAGAGTAAATAACTAAGTAGCATAAACTAACTATATAATAAATCAAACAAAGGGGCACTCAAAAAATGTCATCAATCCAACCCCCCTAAATAGATAATAATAGGGACAACCCATCTAACAACTAATAATTGAAGAAACCTGAGAGCCCCAGGAAATATAATTAGTTGAGCCAAACAATCCAGCAAACCATCTATTGAGATTGTTGCAACTTAGTTTTTTGATTGTTAAGATTATTACAATATGTATATTTTTTATGATTCCAAATATTATTGTTTTAATCAAAGCTTCTCCTAATATATTTTGGATATTTTTTTTGTTTTTTGTGAGTACTAACATTTTAGATAAAATTATACTCCAGATTAGTGAAGACTTCAAATAATATTAAATTAGGGTTCATTATAAATAGAGTCTATATTTTTATTTTATTGAGTCTAAGAGAATGTGACTATAATTTAGTAACTGTGCACACACACACACTGGGGGAGTGTTTAAAATCTATACAATTTTAAAACGAATATTACTATACAATTTTAATTCATACGAGACAATTTGTTTAGTTATTTCCTCTTACGAGCAGTTAAACGAACTACGAGAAGAAATTTTTTTTAAGTACTGATCATATTGTATGAAGTGACCTTCATACAGATGTTGTCCATAGTACAAAATTGATACATCCCTATTCATTCATATGATTTCTAAAATTTTTTTGAACTATTCATACAGACATCATCTAAAGTATGAAAAGAATGAGTTTCTTTTCATTCTGATGAATTCCAAATTTTCTGTAACATATTGTACTATATGAAGCGAGCTTCATTTTGATTATGTCCAGAGTTTAAAAATAATGAGTTCCTCTTCATCCTGATGAACATCAAATTTTTCTGAACTGATTGTACTGTATGAAGTGTGGTTTGTACAGATAATGTCGAGAGTATGAAAATATGGGGAATCCTTTTGTCCCGATGAAGAGAAATAATTTTTCAACCATTCATATAGTATGAACATTATTCATACTGGATAGTCATTGTGTATGAAAACATTTCATGTAGGTATGTATTTAACATGTTTTAAAACTATTCATATATATACTTGATGATCGTACTATACGATCGTACACTCTCAAAATATGAAATTTTAGTTTTCTGGATAGTTTTTTATGCCATTCATATAAAACGCCCTTAAAAATTGACGTGAGGAGAGTTGTTCTTTGTGATTTCTTAGAGAGTAAGTGACAGAGTGTTTTGAAAGAGTGCTTGAGAGAGTTCTTGCAAGTGGAGTGTGAAGGGTTCATAAGCTTACTCAAAGGTAAGAATCTCTTTTGTATTGCGGTTTCTTCTCTTCCTTTCTTCTTTCTAATTGATCGTGAGATGATCTTTGAGGAAGATATAATACTCTTTTGATACTTGGAGGGCTTGAAAGGATGATAGTATTCTAGCGACACTTGAAGGGTGTGAAAGGATGGTGGTACTCTACCGATGCTTGGAGGGTATAAAAGGATGATGGTACTCAACCGCATCGGGATTGGTGGAAGAGAGGTAAATTGTAAATGCTTCTCCTCCTTGTTGTGGGTGAAAAAAGGGAGACACTTTGATAATAGTGCAATACCTGAAGATGGAGTCTTTAGGGAGTGGACGTAGGTCATATTGGACTGAAACACAATAAATATTTATGTTCATTTTTATTTATGCACTTTTATTTTTAAGCATTTTCATTTTTACCCCCTCTCATGGTTAGCCTTGGGACATTTTGCATAGATTTAACAACCTATACGGACTTTACAAGTGGTATCAAAGCTTTATTTCAAAACTTAAAGTTTAGACTACTTTTTGAAAATGATAATGGCTACTTTTGGAAGCTGTAACACACTTGAAGGGTATTCGATCCCTAGACCTCTGTTATTTTATAATATCCCTTTTGATTTTTGGAAAACATGTATGTCTACTTTTCTTCAATTGCTGGACTATTGCATGTGGATTTTAGTTCAGGAAGGTTATACTAGTCCAACTAGACTTCTAAATGGTATTAGAGTTGAAACACCCCTTACTGACTAGACTATAGAAGAACAAGATATAGCATAACTAAATATAAAATGTTTAAATAATTTCTTTTGTGAACTTAAGTATGAAGATTATATATGGGTTTCTACTTGAAATAGTGGAAAAGATATTTGGGATTGGCTTTGTATTACATACGAAGAAACTAATGAAGTAAAATAATCTAGATTAAATATCTTATTACATGATTATGAATTATTTTGCATGAAACCAAATGAATCCATATCTAATAGGTACACATGATTCACACAAATAGTCACTTCTTTACATGCATTAGATAGGGAACTAACTAATGCTAAAATGGTTAATAAACTACTTTGTTGTTTGCCTATGACTTATGATACTAAAATAACTACTATTACATAGTCTAAGGATTTAAATGTGTATTCTATTAACAATCTTTTTGGATTACTAATTGCTTACGAGCAAGGAGTAATTTAAAGACAAATTGATGCAGGAAAAAAGCAAAAGGAAAAGAACATAGCTTTAAAAGTGGATAACTCGGAGAGTGATCAATCATAACTTGAGGATGAGGATGTATTGCATTAATGATAAGGCAATTTAGGAGTTTTCTAAAAAGGAAGCGATGGAGATGCCAATAGTGGAATAGATGTAAGTTCTATAAAATTGTTAAGGTTTCTAACGATGTTATTTGCCATAAATGTTGGAAACTTGGACATGTCAAATCAGATTACCCCAATCTTAAAGCCACTCCGAGCAAGGAGAAGGTGGAGGATAAAATAAATGTGAGGAAGGGAAAGAAGAAATTTTAGCGAGTTTTGTTTGCAGATTCAGCTTCAAATTCATCAGAAATAGAAAAGGAAGAGGAAGTCAACAATTTGTGCTTAATGGCTGATAATCTTGATTATTTTGATAAAGAGGAGGTGTGTGACTTAAGTTATAATGAATTACTAGAAGATTCTTAAAGAATTCATACGACATATAAAAAACTCAAGAAAATGCATGTTAGGTTGAATTTAGATTTTATGGAGTTACAAAAAAGAGAATGAAATCCTTAGGAAAGATCGATCATAGATTGGTAATAACAACATGATTTACTAGATGAATTTGATGATTTAATTAAAAAATAAATTATTAAAATCATCCTACACTAAATTAAAAAAAAAATTAAAACTTTTAAGGATGAATCTAAAAATAGATAGCACTATTTGAAATATGATAATACTATATTAGAAGATGTAAACTCATTTCTTAATGTGAAAGTAAAAGCTCTTGAAAAAAACAGGATACCCCCTAAACTTGAATATTTTACTAATCCTATTTTAAAGCCAAAAATCTTAAAACCTAAGAAGAGACAGTTCTATTATCGAAGATTGGAAAATCCTTTTCTTGGAGTTAAGTGCTTTTCTTGTGGAATGATTAAGTGTTATTTATACACTTGTACTATACATAGTAAAGCTCATTTAGTGTGCAGACCAAAGATCCATAAAATAAGTCATATCAGACATGCTTCGGGTTTAATTTTACCAAGAGGAGAACCCAAACTTATTTGGGTTCCCAAGACTAAAATTTTATTATTTTATAGATACGCTCTCATACAAGACCACATGAGAGCATTTGGTATCTGGACAACAGTTGCTCGAAGTATATGACTTGAGACGCTATATAATTCATATCGTTGGAAGTCAAGAATGGAGGCAAGCTTATATAGGGAGATAATACCAATAGGAAAGTGGTTGGCACTAGTATGATCGATAACTTGAATAATATTTTCATTAAAAATGTGTTACTTGTAGAAGGCTTAAAGCATAATCTCTTGAGTATTAGTCAACTATGTGATAAAGGATATAGTGTTAATTTTTTCCCAATAGCGGCATATTAAGCCAAAATGGAATTGATGTACTTCATGGAAATAGAGTAAACAATATGTATATACTAGACTTAAATTATATTACATCTCTTAATTCCTTTTATTTAAAAATAATTTCTGATGAATCATGGTTATGGCATAAGAGGCTTTGTCACATTATCTCTTAATTCCTTTTATTTTAAAATAATTTTTGATGAATCATGGTTATGGCATAAGAGGCTTTGTCACGCTAACATGAAAAATATTAGAAAAACTATCCAAAAAAATTTATTAGAGGTATACCAAAACTAGAATTTACTAAGAATCACCTTTGTGATGCATGCCAACTAGAAAAATAGGTGAAGTCCTCATTTCATTCCACTAAAGATCTTAGAACTAGAAAATCATTAGAGATCATTCATATGAATCTTTTTTGGACTGGTTAGCATGTAAGTCTAGGAGGGAAGGTATACAAATTTGTGATTGTTGATGATTTTTTAAGATTCATATAGATTAATTTTTTTTTCATAAGAGGGAATCATTTGAGAAATTTAGAGACTTTTTGACTTAGATTCAGAGGAATTTAGGACGTAAAATTTTAACAATTTAAAGTGATCATGGAGGTGAATTGGAATGAACAAGTTGAGCAATTTTGTAAATAAGAAGGAATTGATCACAATTTTTCTACACATAGGACTCCTCAGTAGAATGGGGTAGTAAAAAAAAGAGTAGAATATTAATTGAAGTCACTAGAGCCATGTTGGAAGAATATTCACTTTCAAAATATTTTTAGGTTGAAGAAGTTAGTACACGTTGTTATGTTCTGAATAGGATAAATATTAGATCAAAATTGAATAAAACACCCTATGAGATTTTTAAAGGTAGAACACCTAATTTATTATATTTGCATGATTTTGGATGTAAGGTGTTCATACATAATAATGGAAAATCTCCTTTAGAAAAATTTGATCTAAAATCAGATGAAATTTTTTTTCTTGGATACTTTAGTGTTGAAAAATTATATGGAGTATTTAATAAAAGAACTTTGGTAGTTGAGGAGACCACACATATTGTATTTGATAAATTTAGGATTTTTGAAGAGCCAAGTTTAGAAGAGGATCATATAGAAAATAGTTCCCAAAAGATTGAGAAGATAAACTTGGATGAAAATCTGGAGAAAGAAAACCCTTTGCCTAGAGAATTAAAATTTTCTAAAAATCACCCTAAAGAATTGATTTTAGGTGAACTTAGTGAGGGTGTTAGGAGAAGGCATGGACTTAGTAAAGAGGTTAACCATTCTTCCTTTATTTATATGATTGAACCCATAAATGTTAATCAAGTACTTTTGGATGAATTTTGGATTTTGCCCATGCAAGAAAAG
The DNA here is from genome assembly GCA_022539455.1 of Dendrobium nobile. NCBI lineage: Eukaryota > Viridiplantae > Streptophyta > Magnoliopsida > Asparagales > Orchidaceae > Dendrobium > Dendrobium nobile. The sequence continues at coordinate 30,263,667 of CM039728.1, read as the reverse complement.
TTGAATCAATTTGTAAAGAATGATGTTTGGGAATTGATTAAAAGGCTAATGGATCAAAGTATAGTTGGAACTAAATGAGTGTTTAAAAATAAAATCAATGATTCATTAGTTGTGATAAGAAAGAAGGCTAGATTGGTAGCTAAGGGGTATAATCAAATTGAAGGCATTAATTTTGAAGAAACTTTTTTCCCTGTAGCTAGACTTAAAGCAATTTAGGTTTTGTTAGCCTTTACCTATTTTTGAGATTTTAAATTATTTCAAAAGGATGTTAAGAGTGCCTTTCTAAATGAGGTGATATAAGATATTGTTTATGTTGAGCAACCTGAAGGTTTTGAAAATTCAAAACTCCCTATTCATGTATATAAATTAAAAAAAGCATTATATGGATTGAAACAGGCACCTAGGGCTTGGTATGAGAGGTTAAGCACTTTCCAATTAGTGATATATTTTATAAAAGGAAGTGTGGACACCACTCTCTTTTTGAAGCAATTAGGATATTATATACTCATTGTTCAAGCCATATTAATTTATATTTGATATGATATACTCCATTGTGATTCATACAAAAAAAATGGCATTTTTAGTGAGGATGAAACTAGGATAAACCTCTTCTGTCAAAAAATAGTGTATAGAAATCACGATGGAAGATTTTGGAACTTTTTTCACTTAAGGACTATCGGTACTAGAGCTCACACCTTGACCTCTAAATTTAATTACGACTTGTCTAAGATTAATAAAACTATTAGAGGTGTAACCCAAGTATGTCACTTAGTGTGAGTCTACACATAGAACCAAAATGCCCGAATCATCTAGAATGTCATTAGAACTTCAATCATTCCTAAGGCTAGTGATCATATAAATATGACTCAACACTTTTCCACCATTACATATTTGATCATGATTGGACAACCTTTTGATGAGGCCCAACTCATCCTAGATTACATTAATAATCTCTCTAAAATTGGGCTTCCTCATCACAAGAGGAAGAAGAATATTTCTCTAGGACACTTAGTGACATACATTTTAGACAAGAACTACCACATTATTCATCATGATTCTCCCACTGAAATGCCAATCTTTTTAGCAAAACTTTTTTTTGATATTTGTTTGGGAGAGACCAGAGTTCTAGTGTGATTCTGAAGAAGAAGGGGGAGCTCCTACACCTGCTTAAGGACCTAATCAAAACTACTTTCAAGAGATGGTTTAGTGTTTAAAATTGTAATTCTGTAATTGTACACACACACACAGGGGAAGTATTTAACATATGTAAATTTTTAAAACTAATTATACTGTGCACTTTAATTCTAACGGGACGATTTGTTCAGTTATTTCCTCCTTTGAATAGTTAAATGAATTGTGGGAAGAAAATTGTTTTGAGTTTTGATCATATTGTACGAAGTGACCTTCGTACAGATGGAGTATAGAGTATGAAATATATGTGTCCATATGCTTCTTGATGATTTTTAAAAATTTTCTAAATTGTTTGTATTGTACAAAGTGAACTTCGTATAGACAATATCCAGATTATGAAAAGAAGGATTTCCTTTTTGTCCTGGCGAATCCCAAATTTTGTATAACAGATCATACTATACGAAGTGAGCTTCATACAAACAACATCTAGAGTAAGAAAGAATATGTTCCTTTTCATCCCAATGGACATCAAATTTTTTTGAATAGATCGTATTGTATGAAGTGTGGTTCGTATAGAAAACATGTCGAGTACAATAATGTGGGGTATCTTTTCATCCTGATGAAGCATAATTTTTTTTAATTGTACGTATAATACAAACATGATTTGAACTAGATAATAACTGTGTATGAAAATATTTCATATAGGTACGTATGCAACAGTTTTTGAACTGTTCATACGTATGATTGAGTTGTTCTTCATGATTTCTTAGAGAGCAAGTGAGAGAGTGTTTTGGAAGAGTGTTTGAAAGAGAGTTATTGCAAGTGGAGTGTGAAGGGTTCACAAGGTTACTCAAAGGTAAGAGTCTCTTTTGTATTGTGGTTACTTCTCTTCTTTTCTTCTTTTTAGTTATTCGAGAAAAGATCTTTGAAGAAGATCTGGTACTCTGCCGACACTTTGAGTGTATAGAAGGATGACAGTACTCTGTCGACACTTGGAAGGTGTGAAAATATGATAGTACTCTACTGACACTGGAGGGTATAAAAGAATAACGGTACTCTATCGCACTGGGATTGGTGAAAGAGAGGAAATTGTAAAGGCTTATGCACCATGATGTGGGTGTAAAGAATAGACACTTTGGAAATAGTGCAATATATAAAGAGGGAGTCTTCAGTGAGTGGATGTAGGTCTTGTTGGATCGAAGCACTATAAATCTTTGTGTTTATTTTTATTTCCACACTTTTATTTTTCAGCATTTTTTATTTTTTGGTTGAAAAATTATTTTTATAAATATTAAAAAAAATCATTTTTCTTTAATATCCAAGAGAATTTTTTAAAATTATCAATTCCCCCCCCCCTCCCCTCCCCCCCCTCTTAGTTAGCCTTGGGACATTTGCATAGGTTTAACAAACTATACGGACTTTAGACCATCAAGGATAACTAGCATAGCCTAACTGAGAGAATGCTCGTAGGAATAAAAGAGAAACAAAAGGGGTATGAATCAGATAAATTGAAATTCCAATCATGCTCAAATCCCCAATGAACATGTACAACACATAAATAGGAAAAAGCCATAAGCCATAAAATATAATGACAAAATGTCAACCAAACCAGGAAAACTAAAATATAAGATAAGGCAAACCCAACTTATTCAAACTAATCAAACCATTCAGCTGATTAGGTAGATTGCAAATAGAAAAATACATAATAACATCCAAATTACACCCCCGTTTGGCAAGAAAATCACCCCAATAGTTACCTTCCCTAAAAAAAATTTGTGATAGTCAAGTTGACTAACATTAATAGCTGATTAATATCACTGATCATGCAGAATAGTTTCAGGTTGAAAATACTCTAAATATGTTTCATCAGGTATTGGATATTAGACACAATATCTACTTCAATCCTAATATTATTGATCCCAAGAGAAATACAAGCTTTAAGCCCATCAGGGATAGTAGCAAGTTTAGCCAAAACCACCGAACACTTCTTCAGAGGGGAAGAAAAGGCCAAAATCATGTTACCTTGAGCATCCCTAATGATCCCTCCACACCCGTAAGAGTTCTTCTTCACTACCCCATCCACAATTAAACTTATTAATGTTACGAGGGGGTTTGATTCTCTAAACCAACTTAGGATCCTCTAAAGTACTTCTGTCAGGCAAGGATAAACCTAAACTAAGAGCCACAAAAGAATCATTTCTACAATTTTTAGGAGACAAAAGGTTGATAGTAAAAAGCTTACACACTTTATCTTTAATTTGACTAATAATGTGATTGGGATCCATCTTATATTTATTAAAATTGAGTTATTTCTAGCAAGTCATAAAAACCATAATATAAGAGATTGAATAACATTTCTAATATGCCCTTTAGAGTTAATGAACCAGTAATTAGATAAAGTATAAATAGAAATATGCAAAGTAAACTTATTTAACTTGAAAATATCATCAAAATGATACAAAATTTTAATATGCAAAGATGTGATGCATATTCTTCTCATGAAAACAACATTGACACTTAGAAGTAATAGTAAAGCCTCTCTTCCTTAAGATATCATCAGAAGGAATGAAATTAAGGATTATTCTCCAAAGAAATCCGAAATAATCTTAGGAATACTCTTTTGCCAAATCGTGGAATAAATTTTGTTAACATCATACTTCTCCCTATAATTATGCCAAGCTTCTTTTAAAGAGAACATCCCATTGCAAGAAAGATCACAAAGAAGTAGGTCATCAGTATTAGTGTTAATAGGAATACTTAAGATACTTAAATGAATATTGTCCGGAATAATATAAACAAGTTTATTATATTCCCATTTGTTATCCACAATAAAATCATGGACTTTAGAAGCCGATATAGAAGAAGAAGAGATAAAAGAATCAATGGACTGACAATGCAGCCACTGATTCTACCAGAAAAAGGTACACTTTGCCCAAACTCCATTTGACATGGGGTTCATCACTCCACTTGATGTTGCATAACCTATTCCGAACATTAGAATCACACTTCTTAAAAGAACACATAGTAGGATGCTTACCATTACAATATTTAACATTCATAAACTTAGTCCAGAGAGAATGTTTAGAGTAAAAATTAAACCATAATTTATAAGAGAAAGCATGAGCTAAATTCCACATGGTCTTACAACCCAAAGCCCCTTCATTCAATACACCACAACAATTGTGCCAAGTGGACCAAATAACTTTAGAATGCATATTGAAACCATGCTAAAAGAACTTATTAATAAGTTTCTCAATCCTATTACACAGCTCACGGGTAGGCTGAGGAGTTTGAAAAATATACACAGGTAAGAAGCACAAAACACTTTTAATATGAGTAAGTTTTCCACCAAAGCTAAGGAGGTTGGAATTCCATGAATAAAGCTTATTGTGCACCTTAGAAATAAGATTATCAAAAAGAAAAGTCCTTTTCCTACCCTTTTATAGGGGACTCCCAAATAGCTGAGGGGCAAGGAGCCTTCAGTAAAGCTAGTGCAATTCTTAATAGCAATCAATCTATCATGAGAAACCTTCTTAGAAATTATAAAATAGCTCTTATTTTTATTAATACAAAACCACTAAAATTTTCAAATTTATTTAAAAAACTTATAAGTCTTTTAACCTTGTTAATAGAAGCATTAGAAAAAATGATAACATCATCAGCAAAACATAAGTGAGAAATAGGAAAGCCCCCCAAAGTTTTATAATAGATGCTCGGATAATTTTCAAAAAAATTTGAAATGCCTCTAGAAAAAAAATTCCATAGCAATAATAAAAAGAGCAGGAGATGTTGGATCACCTTGTCTCAACCCATGAGAAGACTTGAAGAAACCATTCTTTTTCCATTTATAACAACAAAGAAATAAGAATTTTTAATAGAGAATTTAATAAGGTTAACAAAACCATTCCCAAAGACAAACAATCTCAAAACATGATAAAGGAAATCCTAGCTAATGTTATCATAAGCGTTGGCGATGTCTAATTTAAAAATAATGTTACCTCCAAGCACCCTATCATCCAGGTCATATAAAATCTCTTGAGCTAGTAATATGTTATTCGAAATGGATCAACCTTGAATGATACCAGTCTGGTTAGAAGCAATGGTTTTAGGAAGTAAAGGAGAAAGTCTATTCAAAAGTAACATGGAGATCAATTTACTAAAAAAAGGTATAATGACTGATAGGTCTAAAATCATTTCAATTACAAGCACTATTAATTTTAGGAGTAAGAATAATAAAGGTGGAAGAAAAATATTTTGGAATAGTATTACCTGAAAAGAAATCAAAGATAACATTAAAAAGATCAATATAAATAATATCCTAGGTTATTTTTAAAAAATGAGTTGTAAAGCCATCCGGACTAGCTATAAAATCAGTATACTAGTCCAAAATCGTCTTCCTAACCTCCTCCAAAGTGGGGGAGGCCATAAGAACCACATTATCTTCCCAATTAATGTGATGGGGGATAATGTTGGGAAGGTCAATAGGAAAGGAATTAAAAGTTTTATTGAATAAACCCTTAAAGAATTTCACACCCGATAAAGCAACTTCCTCCACATCATCACTAGAAGAACCATTAGTAAAGTTAATTTTATGGATCCAATTTCTAGCCCTATTTCTCTTCACAAGAACATGGAAATACTTAGTGTTATTGTCACCTTCAATAATATGCTTCGAGGTAGCTTTCTGTTTCCAATAAGTTTCTTCCTATGCTTGGAGATTGAAAAGATAATTCTTTGCTTGTTGCAACAAGGAAAAATTAACATTAGAAGGGGAATGTTGACATAGGAGATTCAAGGAATTAACCTTCTTCTCAGCATCAATAATATTAGAAAAAACATTTTAAAAACAGTCCTATTCCACCAATTGATTTTGTATTTTGACCTTTTTATCTTAATCCAAAGATGATTCATGATAAAAATAGTGTTATCTGGGAAAAGAGGGGCTTTCTAATTATCTTTAACAACATAAAGAAAGGAGGAATCAAGGAGCTACATATTTTGAAAGAAGAAGTTAATAACAAGGGAAGCAGAATTTAACTGTAAAGAAATAAGGAGCGGAGAATGGTCACATAATGTTTTACTAAGATGCTCAACATGCGTGGAAGAAATGAAATTGATCCAACTATCATTAAAAAGCACACAATCCAACCTTTGCCAATGAGTGGCATGATTCCAAGTAAAATTACTACTAGAAAACCCAATATCAATAATATTACATTCCAGAATCATATTTTTGAAATCTTCCATAGAGTTAATAAGGGGTATGGAACCCCTAAGTATTTTAGATGGGATATAAATGGTATTAAAATCCCCTCCCACTAACCAAGGGGAATTGATAGAGGCTTGAAATTGGATAAGTTGATCCAATAAAAGCTTTCTATTAATATGGGAGGAGGCATCATAAACAAAAGAAGAAAAACAGTTATAATGCAATATATTATTGCTACAATGAATAACTTGGGTAAAGTCAACCACAATATTATTCACCATAAGATCCTCTTAGAGAACCCAAATCTTGTTAGAAACATTAGACACACCATGATTAAAGCCCAAGATCATAACCGTGCTATCCAATTTGGTATGAGAAATAAAAGGTTCAATCAAAATAAGCAAAGAAATATTATAAATACAGTGATAGGAGTGAAATTATGTAAATCATCAAACCTATTAGTATTTTCATTATCGAATTAGCCATGCTCATTGCTAACTTCATTGTTATGAGATAAGGTTTGGGAATACTTACAAACCTTGTCCCCATCACAACCTTGGTTTTCCCATAATTTCCCAAAGCATCGTGCACAAATTCCCCTTCTTCCAGATTTTGATCCCTATAATCCTGCACTTTTTCAAAACTATTATAAAACACATGATCTTCAATATTAGTATTATCCTTAATATGATTATGTTCATCATTTCTGGAAATAGTAACAAAAGGAGTTATGGGGGAATAGTAGTGTTGATATGCTCAACCACCATTACAGCCATTGGATCCTTAGTAACCAGATCCATGTTTTGGTGATCTGAATTACTATAACTAGCCATAAGATTAGCTGGGTATTTCTTAGTAATGCTTACTTCAATATTATCCTCTACAGGTATCATTGGCTCCTGAATGCCAATCTCAGATGTTTTGTGAGCCTTGGGAAAAATTGGTTGTAGAGAATTTTGCTCAAGATGGATTTCCTGCATGTTAGAAGTCCCAATGTTACCTTCATTATGCTTTTGTGAATCTTTATTTTTATGCAAGTGAGGATGTAGAATGAAACATTCAGCATTGCAATGACCATGCATTTTTTCAGTAGGTACAAAAAAGCAGAAGATTCTCAAATTCAACTTTTGGTTGGAAACGATTAAGCTCCGAGCAATTCCAAATGTATTTTGGATGTTTGTTGGAAATGTATAATTCAACCAAAACTCTCACAACAGACAGCCATGTAACAGATGTAGTCGCCTGATCCCTCTGTATAGGCCTACCAAAAATAGACACTAAAGCAAACAAAATTTATTGATTAAAAGAATGAAGCATGAGATTAAGAAATGAGATCCAAACTAAAACAATCAGAGATTCCTTAGTCACATGAAAATCAAGAGTCAATTTTAATAAGCACATTTCTTAAGCTTGAATGTACTAAGTTCTTCTAGAAAAAATTCTATTATAATCAAGGTCGTCTAAAAGCTTAATTGCAATATGGTGCTAATCCATCAACCCCACCGTGAAGGAGACTGAAAATTGAGGTTGAGAAAAAAAAATTAGATAAAATTAAGATTAGGCCTACGTAAAATGAATTTACTAACTAAAGTGAAGGCGAAAGGGGGCAGCAAGGTTGGAAATGACCTGGTCATCAAGCAACGATGATGACAACCCCTTGAAAGTCAAATACACAAAATCCCCCTTAGAAATCAAAGATGAACCACTAGCAATGACATCTTTAAAAGAATGAGAAGAAATAATCGAGCTCAAGTTGAGTCTAGGGTTTGATGATAATAGCATTGTCATCATCCAGAACTCCATAAAAGGAGAGCCAGACAAACTAAAAACCACAAAAAATCATGAAAATGAAGCCAACTAATAGAAGAACAAAGTAATCAAAATGAGGAGCTCCATAATGAGGAGGAAGCGATAGTAAAAGTAAAGCCCTAGAATCACCTTCGAATCACCAAAGGAGAGCATAGAGCAGAGAGTTGTTTAGTGGAAAAATGAGAGAATGAAGAGTGAAAGAGATAAATTACTTGGGTGTGAAGATTGCCTTAAGAAGACTTATGGCTGTAGATTTCCAATTCATTATAGATTAAGTCATTGGAAAACTTAATTCTATGGGGAATAAGTTTATTTCATTATATGGGAAATTTACTCTTTTGAAGTTAGTTATTTTCTTGATTCCTATTTTTCAATGCACTCATTCTCTTGTTTTGAATGGTATTTTGGCTGAAATTGATAAGGTTGTAGGGAGTTTATTTGGCATAAGACTTATAGGAAGAAGGGCCTTCACTATATGAGCTGGGAAGTAATGTGTAAACTTATTCAAATGGGTGGTCATGTTCTACATTGTTGTGTTGGCAAGGTGGGAACATTAAGGGCAAAGTTGGCATAGAAATTCCTTAATGATGAGGATTCATTATTGTACAAGGCCTTGGAGTCCAAATACGGTTCATCCTGTTGGAATCCTAAAGTTAAACATAACTCTTTGAGTGCTTGGAGGATTATTTTGAGTCGTGAAAAAGATCTACAACCTATTATTAGGTGCAAGACCTCAACAGAGGATTTAGTTAATATGGTTAAGGATGTTTAGGTATTGGATAGAAGTCTTAATAAGTGGCATACTTTTGTATCTATTTTAGAGAGTGATGATATGATTGTTCATAATTTCATTAAAGATGGAGTCTTGGAAAAGGATGAGGTTCAAAAGTCTTTTGGGGAGGAGTTGTTCAGGCTAATTTGTGAAGTCCAGATTGATCCGAATTTCACAAAAGACCAAGTAGAACTTATTCACCAGGTAATAGGTAAATCAATTTTTGCTCTAACATTTGAAGCAACTGTGCAATATCCAATTGTAAAGATGTATTGGATATGGATTAAGAAGATTAAGCCTAAATCAAGAGTGGAAGTTTTCTTGAGGAGGTTGCATCACAATGCAATTATGACGTTCCAATTCTTGGAGCATATAAGGTTAAGAGATAGAAATCTATGTCCTAGAGGATGTATAGTGATGGAAGATTATGAAATGTGGTAGTCAATTGTTGAAAGCTGGTTTGAAATTTTGTGAGAGAAACTCCCTTTTAATGAGAGAAACTCCCGTTGGAAATTTTGATTCCCAGTTTTTCTAGTTTTCTGCTTTGAGATTAATGTGGATGGCTGCTGGCCATTGCCTGACTCTTCGATTATTACACAACCTAACTGACCTAACTGGTTGGGTTGTACAATTGGAGAGGAAGCTGATCATCGTTTGGAACTCGCAAATCATGATTTTTCTATAGAGATGCAGAGATTTAAATTTGTCCCATTGGTGATAAAGGAAAACAACGTAATTTCTCCAAAAAAAATTATTTTTACTAAAGGTAAGGGAAAAGGTATTTGCCAAGATCTTGATTGCAATACACCTTGTAAGGTGAAGATGCCTGATGTTTCTCTGATTAAAACTTTTGATCCGGATGCTTCTTCATCAAGTATGAAGATTTTTATTAATAGATTCGGACATTCAAATGCAATCCATGGCAATAGTGTGATAAATGTGAATTCCTTGAATCTGGTTAACAAAAATGTTCAACATAATAATGATTTAGCAAATTCTTTGGTAGATTCTAAAATTCCAAAAACAAGCTCTGTTCCGACTTATGCACAAGTTCTACAAGTTCTCTCATCTGCTGTTGAAACTTCTGTTGGAAAATCTAATTCTATCTCATTTAATGAGACGATGGTTAAGAGTAATATTAAAATATAATTAAATTGTGGAAGTATTAAAACAAGTTTTATCAACTCTAATGAGAAAGCCAATGCTTGGAGAAAACATCATATAAGGATTGTGAATCCCCCTGAAAGTGTGGAATGATAGAAGATGGTATAGCTGTCAAAATCCTTTCTAATAATGAAAGTGAAAATATCCATAAACTATGCAATTCTATTGTGATTAAAGATTTTGGTAAGTCCATTCCTTTTGGAGTTATTAGCAATGAGCTAAGGAGACAATGGAAGGAACTGGGTTCTTTTCATTTGACCAATCTTGGTATGTAATGGATGTTATGTTCATTTCATTCAACTGAAGGTAAGGAAGCTGTTTTGAGTGGGGGACCATGGTTCATTGCTGGACATATCATTGGAATGGAAGAATTGAATCCAAGTTTTTCAACTCTATCCTTTAAAAATCTAATCTCGCTAGTTTAGATTAGATTGCCACATCTTCCGTTATCTTGTTGGGATGAAAATAATATTACTAGAATTGCATCAAAAATTGGTACACCTTTATTTCTAGATGGAAATACTTTTAACTGGGGAAGAAGAGAATTTGCGAGTATGTGTTCGCATTAAGATTGATGAAAAGCTAAATCAAGGTGTATGGGTTGAAGGTTGTTTAGGGCGTTTTTTCCAAGAAGTTCAATATGAAAAATTTGGTTCATTATGGTTTCACTGTGGTAGAATTGGGCACAATTCTAATGAATGTAATTCTTCTAGTAACACTGATAAGGTGGTGTTACCTGCTAATGAGAAGGCTGTCCATTTTAATGAAAAAGTTTCGGTTGGAAATAAAGGTGATGCAAATGGAGATGTTTATAAAAACTCAAATTGCAATAGTTTTCCTACTGTTAAAGGAAAATTGAGTAATAATGAAGGATATGGCCCATTGTTTTTGGTAAATCATGGTAAGAAGAAATTAGTCCATCTTAGTACAAGGCCTAAGGTGACAGTGTCAAGATTCAAATTTGTGAAGAAATCTATTTACAAGGCTAAAGAAGATTATTCTAAATCAATCAGTGATAGATCTATGGTAATACAGGAGAAATCTAAAGCTACTATAGATGGTTCTCTAGAAGATGTTATTGTAATTAATAACAAGACAATAGATGCTGTGATCTCAGTGCAAACGGAAGAAAGATGTATAAATATTGCTGTTAATGAGCAAGGAATATTGGAAGAAGGGGAATTTGTTATTCCAGAGATTCCTAATAATGATAAAGATGAAGATAGTGGAGGTTTTGTTATGGAGGAACCAGTTCATATTGTCAGAAAACCTGATGTACAGATTTCTGCTATTGTGGATAACTTTCAGGCTGGAAATGAAGGGATTGATACAATGCTTTCTGGACAGAATCAAGTTATAAAGAATTCTCATAGTTCTGAATGTATTAAATCATATGTGAAGGAGAACGAGGAGGTTATTTCATCCAATAAAGGGAAGAAGGATCCTAAAAAATTTGGACCTCTTAAGAATAGTCTTAAAGGTAGAAAAAGTGGAGATAAATTGAAAAGTGCTGGGGCCTTTTCTCCATCATGTCCTTAAATGTCTTCCTTGCTTTTTGGAATTGTAGGGGAGCTAAGAAGAAGGAGGCTTCCATTATTTAAGGAGTGTTATTAAAGATAATGGTGTGTTCTTTGTTGGCTTATTGGAGACTAAACAGGCTTGTATGGATAGAAATAAAGTTAATAGAATTGTTGGTAGCGAATGGATTTTTTTCATGTTGATGCAAGAGGAAAATCTGGTGGTATCCTTGCTTTGTGGAAAAATGGTGTTTCTTTGTTTGATGTTCTAACTTCATCAAACCAGTGTATTATTAGTAAGTTAACAAATGTGAAGGGCATTGCTTGGACCATTGCAATTGTTTATGGGAGCAAAACTATAAGGGAAAGAAGAAATCTTTGGGATCTTATTGAAAGGTTTACTACAACTGATGAACCTTGTATTATAGGTGGAGATTTCAATTGTATTCTTTCTAAATATGACAAAAAAGGTGGCAAAAAATTCTTGTTTTCTAAAATATGATGGAGTTCTTAAATACGATTGATTTTCATGATATTGGTCGTAGGGGACCTAAATTCACTTGGTACAATAATAAGGAAGGTATTGCTCATATATGGGAAAGGTTAAACAGAATCTTCCTCAACTCAAAAGCCTTAGATCTTATTCCATTTGCTGTCATCAATCACTTGGCCAGAGTTTCACGAACAATTGTCCGATAAGTTTGAATATTCTTAATTCTCAGCTCTTTTATCATAAATCTATTAAATTTGAGCATGTTTGGTGCTCTTATGAAGCCTCATGGGGTGTGGTCAAAAAAGCTTGGAATAAACCAGATTTTTGATCTAATTCGGATGTCCTTAAAAGGAAGCTAGGTAGATCTCTTAAAAGTTTGTTCTTTTGGAGCAAGAAGAAATTATTGGATCTAAATGTGTTACATGAGGATATCTTAGCTCTTCAAATTGAGGAAAGTGAATCAGGTCTTTCTCTAGAAAAGTTGACTATTTTGAGAATGAAGGTTAATTACCTTAATTCAACTCTTGCTAGATTGGCAATGTGGTGGAGGCATAGATCTAGAGCTCAGTGGTTAGAAGAGGGAGATCAAAATTCCTATTTCTTTCAGAACTTTGCAAATTCCAAAAAAGTGGCAATCTTATTCATCAGATTAAGAATTTGGATGGCATTCCAGTTAATGATCTGGATGAAATTCACAGCATTTTTGAAAACTTTTTCCAGAACACATGGAAATTTAGAAACTATTCATTGGAAGGATGGCCTATGGAGCAAAGTTTTAAAAAATTGAATGAAGAACAGTAGAATTGGCTTAAGGAATATTTCAGTAAAAATGAATTGGTGGCTATCTTGGAAAAAATGGAGAACAATAAGTCTCCTGAGAATGATGGTGTGAATGCCTTTTTCTTTAAAAGCTATTGGAATATCATTCATATAGAAGTGTGGAAAGCAGTTAAATCATTCTTTGAATTGGGAAGCATGCCGGAGGATTGGATGGAAACTTTAGTTATTTTGATTCCAAAGGTTAACAATTCTAGAGAAGTTAAAAATTTCAGACCCATTAGATTATGTCAAACCATTTACAAATTGGTGGCATGTATGATATGGAATAGAATTAAGGTATGCATTCCAAGTGTTGTTTCAGAACAACAAGTGGCCTTTGTTCCGGGTAGATCAATTTTAGATAATTACCTTCTAGCTCATGAGATAATCAATAAATTTAGATTTTCTAAATCTAATCCTGGATTTATGATGCTGAAATTGGACATGGAGCAAGATTATGATAATATGGGATGGAATACATTGAAAAAAGTTCTTTTCATTATGGGATTTCTATATATCTTTATTAAGCTTGTTATGCAATGTGTTTATTGTCCAAAGTTTTCCATTATTATCAATGGGAAAAGAAGTATCTGGATACATGCTGAATGTGGCTTTAGACAGGGATGTCCTCTATCTCTAGGTTTGTTTATTTTATGGTCTGGATTGTTATAAAAAACTATACAGGAGAAAGGACAAGGACTTGGCATCAAATTAGCTCCCAACACTCCTAAAATTTCACATTTGTTATATGCCGATGATGTAATGATTGTGGCTGAAGTTACTTCTTCCAATGAAAAGTGTATCAATAAGATTATGAGGGACTATTGTGAATGGACTGGTCAAAGAATTGACAAGGAAAAAACTCAAATTTTATTTTGAAAGACTATTTCACGGATGGACCAAAAATTGTTGGAAGAACCTTAGGTATTCACAAAGTCAGGGAACTAGTTTATCTGGGAATAAAGATGGTTGTTAGAAGACTTAATTATTATGATTTCTACTTCATTCTTAGCAAAGCTCTCAATAAATTGAATACTTGGGGTCTGCAAAATCTTTCAATAATTGGTAAAATTGCTTTGCTGAAATCTATTTTTTCTTCAATACCTCTGTTTTTAATGGCTTATTCTTTAGTTCCCAAAAGAATTCGTCAAAATCTGGATAAGTGCTGTAGGAATTTCTTATGGCATAAAGAAGGGGGAAAGAGAGGTATGCATTATATATCATTGAACATTCTTTGCAAATCTTTTGAGAAAGGTGGATGGGGTATTCAAGGAGCAGCAATGATGATAGGATTTGTTAGAGTGAGAATTGCTTGGAATTTCATTAATAATAAGAATTCTTTTATTAATAAGATTATTTCTGCAAAGTATGGTTATTAAATCTGGAATGATGATTCTAGGAAAAAAGCTTCTACGACAAGGCGTATTATCAAAGATGGTGCTCATTATTTGAAGTAAATCATTAGGTGGAGGATTTCTATTGGAGAATCTATCAATATCCTAAATGATACCTGGATATTGGATAGATGTTTGAATGATTGGCCGGCTTGCATAAACAGTAAAGAAATAGAAGACATCAATGTTTCTTCTTTGCTAGATGAAAATGGAGACTGGAAGATGGATTCATTGGAAAACATGTTTTCTACTGAAAATGATTAATATTATTATTATTATTATTAAAACTCATGTTAACAAAGAACTGAGAATTGATGAAGTGGAGCTGCTGTATGACAATAATGGAAAGTCTATTGCTGTAATGGCATTTCAAGCTGAAAACATATATGAATAGGATAATGTTAGTATTAATTGGATGAAGAAATTTAAACTTTTTCCTAAAATCAAAATGTTCTGGTGGAGGCTTATTAACAATTCATTACCTACAAATTGTTAGAGGAATTATAGAAGACTTCAGGAATATAGCACTTGTCCAAGAGGTTGTATGAAGGAGGAAGATAATTTTCACATTACGTCTGGATGTAGGAAACTTGTGAAATTTTTTACTACTCTAGAAAGATGGGGTATTTATTTGCCAAATCTTTATGGAGTTGAGGATTACTGGAAAATGTTGAAGGATTTTATTGAGGTAAATTCAAACATTGTTAAAGTATATCTGAATGTTGTATATATGAATGGGAAGGCAAGGAATTGTTATATGCATGGTTTGAAGGTCCCATCGCCTCAATCTCTTACTGTGGATGCTTTATCATAGGCTTCACATTCTTTATTATTTCCAATTTGAAAGAACTGGGATACTAATCAGCACTTGTTGTTGTCTAAAGCTTGGTATCCTCCTACAAATTGGTTAAAACTAAATGTGGATGCTTGTTTACTTAGATCTAATAAGGAAAGTATTACATGAGTCTTGAGAGACCATAAAGGAAGATTTCTTATGGCATATGGAAAGAAATTGCTTCATTGGGACATTTCTCTTTTAGAGCTAATTGTTGTGTTTAATTTCAAATTTTTTATTCAAGGATGGATGATTGGAATAAGTGGTATTATTATTGAAGGTGATAATATCAATGTTATTAAGCTTCTTCAACAATCAATTATGAAGAAGGGGAATAAGCAGGAGAGTAAAATGGATTTCTCTTTTCTAGATTGCTTCAATAATGTGAGTTTCAATTTTGTTTCTAGAGAAGGCAATAAATTGGCGGATGAATGTGCCAATTATGCCTTAATAAATGATTTTCATTGGGATTGTGATTTATTTGGGAACCTTCTGTTATCGTTAACTTGATTAGGAAGGAATGTGATAGTATTTATATCACATAGGCTTGTATCTTTCTTTTTCTTTTCAAGTTTAATGCAATTGCGGTTTATTAAAAAAAAATTGTTCAAAGCTGGTTCAAATCATGCATATTTTAAATTGAAATTCCTTCTTTTGGGTCGATTTAGGAATGCTGCATTTGGTTGGAAAAATCTGTATTAAACAAACTATTTCTTGCTAATCTTTACTGCTTGTCTATTTTTCTCTGTAGGAAATACAAAAACAAATATGTGTATGGGGATAAGGAGGATAGTAGTCTGATTATTGTAGCTAAATCAAATAGATTTGCTTCTATTTCTTCATTAAATGGATATATCATAATTAAATCGGGCATCTGAGGTGCTAATCCAGTTCGGTTGTTCAAAAATTAGAGGTGTATTTCAAGATCATAAAGGAAGCTTCTGAATAGCGTTTTGGATTCAATGGTGTTGATTGGGGCATTTCTCAGATGGAAATGTTAGTTATTCACTCCTTAGAATTGGTCATCAAAGATTAGATGATGCAGTACAAAGGAATTAAAATTAAAGGGGATAATGTCAATTTTATTAAGTATATTTAGGATGGTCTTAAGAAGATGGAGGGGTGCAAGTCCAGCATTGGTATTGAAGTTTTTTCTTTCATTAAAGATTTTCATCATGCCATTTTTAATTATACGAATAGGGAATGCAATAAGTTAACGGATATTTGTGCAAATAGTGCTATTAGTAGTAGTTTTGTTTGGGATGATATTTGTATGGATCATATTCATCCTCATTTTCTTCATTTGGTAAAGGAGGAGTGTGACTCTATTAATAGTTTGAATTCGGCCCTTTTTCTTTTAATGCTATTTCTATGTACATCTTTAAAAAAAAGCAATAAATATCAAAATTGGTTGATATGTTTTGACCTCATTATTAAAAAATTTAGAACTCATTTAGTTGAGTTTTTTTATTTTTTATTTTTATGTTTATTTTGAAAAATATGCTTATTTAATATTTTTTTAATCACAAATCAAGTTATTTTAATAAATACTCAAAATATTTTCTAAATGCTTTGTGTGTTTTTAAAAATAACTGTCATAATTAATCTCTCCTCGCCATTGTTTGCCATTATTGCCAGACACCACTAACAGCCCTCACCATAACCATCGACAACAACCGCTTGCCACTTGATGTCACCTTTAATTGTCACCCACTAACTTCAACAACCATCAATAGCCATCACCTTCTATAAGCATAAAAAAATAATAATAAAACTTTAAATATTAAACATGCTTTATTAAAAATTGAAACATTAATAAAATAAAATTAAAAAGAAAACAAAAGTGTTCACAAACACCCCTTAGCTAACATCAAAAATTTTATTATTTTTATTTAGTTTTATTGTGGCCACATTTATTATTATTATTATTATTATAATGATAGACCTTTTGCTTAAAAATTTTAAAGTTAATAACATATTTAATATACCTACAAATATGTAGGAAAAGGCTATACTGAAGACAAAACCAAAGTTGGAAGAAGTAATAAGTGGCATATGCAACACAATACACACAAACAACTTTGTAGTGGCTGATTTAGGCTTCTTTTGGAATGACTTTTTTATTGCTTTTTAAATAGAGCTTTATAGTTTTTGTACTAAAACCCTATTTTAAGAAGTAATAAAAAAGTCAACCCATACAAAGCCTTAAGCTGTTCCTCCGGCCCAACACATTACTGATGCTTTCAAATATAACTATATGATATAAAAGCATTGTTGGTAGCATTAGCAAGGATGTCTAGTATGCTTTCATGTAGAGGAAAATTTAAGATTTACTTAAATTCTTTGTTACTATTATGGATGAAAAATATCTTTATTGGCAATTAGCTTCCTTGGCATGCCCTTAAATAAAAATGACAAATAACTAACTAATGAAAGAAACCAACTACTAAAAGAAAATTTGTAAACTAAAAAAATAAATTAATGATTGACGCAATGCTTCTATCAGAAACAAACAAGAAGATTCCATTCAATACCTTCTGTATTAGAACATAAGACTTCAATTTACTCTTCTTTGTGCATAGGGATGGTCCGACGAAGATCGCTCTCACCTCTCTTCTAGTCTATTTACTTTGCCTCAACCTAGAGATTTTATGATTTTTTTTGCAATGAGACTTCAATGATATGAAGTTGGAAGGATATTATATATCCTCTTATTTTTAGACTACTAGAATTGACATTAGAATTACCTATTGTAATAGAAAAAAGAGCATTTTCTGCTATGAATATTAAAAAAAATTTACTGTGAAATAGAATTACAGATCAATGCTTGAATGTTAAGTTACTTGCTTATATTGTAAAAGCTATTTTAGATTGTTTTGATAATGAATTAATTATTCAACTCTTTTAGAAAATGAAGAGTAGATATTATAAACTGTAAGTTATTTCTTATTTTATAATTAATATTCTATATTCATAAATAATAATTTTTTTTTTAAAAAAAAATTAAAACTGTCTATTCATGCCCAATGAAAGTTTGTTAGGGATGTTAAGCCCTATGGAACTGGCCCAAGCTAACCAAGAGGGGGGGGGGGGGGAGGGGTGAATTGGTATTTTAAATTTTTCTTTTCACAAAGAACAAAAAATCACACAAACCAAAATTGTCCAGAGCATTGCAAGAAACAAGAAATCAGAGATTTATAGTGGTTCGATCAACTTGACCTACGTCAACTCCCTGGAGGCGCCCTCCGAGTATTGCACTACAATCGTGACTCTCCTTTAGCCCCCACAGCTTGGCGGAGAAGCCTTTACAAGAACCTCCTTTTTGCCACCCCAGCAAGACAGAGAACCTATCTCCTTTTTCTTCCTCTTGAAGCTGGCAGAGAACCACAATCAGATGCTGAATCCTTACCTCTACCGACCCTTCCATGGATGAGAAACTCTAGATGAAGAAGAAGAAGAGCGACCCTTGAAGCAACCCTTGTGAATCCCCTCACAAGATCCTCTCTCTCTCTTTCTCTCCTCAAGGTCTTCTCAGGTCAAGGCAGCAGCAAAAGATTGTTCAAAATGTTGAACAAGAGCTCTTAAATAAAAGAGCTTCAAAGGAGCTCATTAATTGTAAGTTGCCGACAATATCGTTCAGGCTGATCTAGATATCGTCCTGGCCGATCAGTATAAATCTCAGAAGATCGGCCAGAGCATCACCCTGAATGCAATCTGGATGATTGAAAAATTGGCTTGATCATCCAGGACGATCTCACGATCGTCCCGGCCGATCAGTTCAAATCAGAGGAAAATTGTCCAGAGCATCGCCCTGAATTTAAGCTGGCCGATATTTATTATCCAGAAGTAACTAATGTTTTTGAATAGATCGTCCTGGCCGATCCTATGATTTTCCAGGATGATATGATTGTATCAATCATCTTCAATTACTTTCTTGATTTGTTTGATTAATTTAAGGCATAATTGAGCATATCATCCAGGCCGATCAAAGATCGTCCTGGCCGATTACCAAAAATCACAGAATACCTTAATTGTGTATGATGACAACTTCTTTCTATTTTGAGCTTATCGTCCTGGCTGATACACGTATCGTCCAGGATGATCTGTTAATGATGGCTGCCTTAATTAAGACTCCTGAGTAGAATCTTTGTTTTAAACAATATCGTCCAAGACGATACAAAGATCGTCCTGGCCGATGTGAGTAAAAATAGAAATTCTAAATCTCTCAAGTGTGTGTGTAGGGTTACTTAGCATCAGTCTCTTTAAACTTTACAAATAGACTCAAGAGAGAAAAAACAAAGTACAGACTGACTCAACCCTAGACCTACGCAATCTTGAGCTGGCTTCATTTGTTCGTCCGATCTTCGATTCCTGAAAAGTAATAGTGTTTGTCAATCATCAAAACATAAGTCATGAAAATAGATTTGCAACACCCAAGCCCGGATGCAAAAAAAGTGAGGGAAATTTAAAAAAAATTAATTTAGGCCTCACCTAAATATATTTTTTGGTTCTGCCACTAGTTGTTTGTACAACCACAAAAACCTAGAGATCCAATATTTCTTCAAAGATCTCCCAAGAAGTGACTTTAAAATTTTTTTCATCTTCGGATGCTCTATGAGAAGCAATTAAGAAAAACCAAGTGAGTAGATTATGTGAATCTTTATGTTGTTGGCTTGCATGGTTCATTTTATTGGAGACTTTTTCCTACAAAAGATTGTTCAATTTTTTCACTCTTCTTATTGCTTGATGTGGCTATCTCAGGTTAGCATAATTACTATATGTTCATGATAAGTTCTTTTTAATGATTTTCAATAGAACTCTCTACTACAAGGGAAGGGCATTAAAGCAAGAACATGCTAATAACATGGGAAGAAATTTGACAAGTGTATTAGTCTTGAGAACTATTTAACCTTTGAAGTCTTCTTGTTGATACAATAAAATCTATGATTTCTAAGGTATTTTTCGAATAATTATTTTAGAAGATTGATTGGTTGCACAAATTTTTATTTTTCACATTAGAATTGTTGAAGGAGAAAATTTTCTTTTGTTTCAAACTATCTAAAAAATAGATTTATTACCAAATTTTCATAAAGAACACAATTTTGTACTATATCATTGAGCTTAGTTGCCTTAAGTTGAATTCATGTTATTGTTGCTATGTAGTTATGGAACTTTAGTTTCTATGATATTCCCTTACCACACAAAGCACTATTAAAGTTGTTTCTCTATTTTATCTTCTCTCTCTCTCTCTCTCTCTCTCTATCTCTCTCTCTCTCTCTCTCTCTCTCTCTCTCTATCTCTCTCTCTCTCTCTCTCTCTCTCTCTCTCTCATTTAGATGTGATTATATAGACATCAAAATATATTGAATCAAAGCTACTTGACCATATCATACTATGTATCATTTGTTTTTCTTAGGATTATTGATGAATAAATATTACTTTTATGTCAAATAAAATTCGTAATCTATATTTTACTATTCATAAATCCTTTAAATATTAAAGAAACCTATTATGTTACCATTCAAAGAGATTCATAAATACTATGTCATTTAAAGTTACAAACATAATTTAAAATTCTCTTTATAAGTATCTATACTAATACAAAATCATAAGGACTAAAACTTTCACTCTTGATAAATATTATTTATCATTAAAGTAAATAATTTTAATTTCAATCATTGCTAACTCTATTATGCATTGTTTAAATATCAACATATGAGTCATATTTTTGTAATAACATTAAATTTATTTGTATGAAATTGTGGAAGAGGCAACATTAAATGCCTTCAATCTTTCATTATATGCACCATTGATGGATTCGAAGAGGAGAGCTGTGGCTTGTGAGACTACGACTTGTTGAAGTGGATTCAAAGGAGAGACGAGGGCTCTAGTGGATCTCATTTTAAAAATGAGAATGGAGGCTTTGTTGAGGAAAGTGTGTAGAATTTATGAAAAATGATGTGTTATACGAGGTATGCAAGATTTTGATGATTTTATAGGATTTAAGTGTGATTTATAGCTTTGTGTTAAGGTCAATATTAGCAAAAAAACTTTTCCAATCGAAGCCTTAAACTTCAAATGGGACAGTTCTAAAATTTGTGCTAGAAAGCTGCTATAGAAAGTAGTAAAAAAACTATTCCGAAAGAAACCTTCAATCTAGCGATTCATATCGCAACTCAAATTTTGATATAAAGTAATAAAATAAATAAATGAACACAATCAAAAAAAGTTTATGGACATTATTATTATAGAATTCATGGTGATAATAATTTTTAATACATAACTATTGTGCCTCAAACATTCACAATGGTAGAGATATATAGAATTTAGCGTTTTAGCTTTGTATGAAGATACAACATACACGCAAATAGGAAAGGGGTGTAAGAGTCATAAGTGACACCAAGATTTTTACATGAAATATCCAAAAAATATGAAAAACTATTGGGGTTAACTTAGTTAAAATGATTCCACGAGTGTTTGTAGTCTATTACAAATAATACCCTTCATTGGTGGAAGGCCTTGGCTCAATGTACCAAATATACTTAATATAAAACACAATATATGATGGGAGGTTAAAGAATCCAATGATATGAGAGTTGCACTAAAAAATGTTAGCTTGTTCATTTGGTTAGTAAGACCATGGTTGGGTGACAAAGGTCAGAGGGACTGTAGTCGATGGACAATGATGGTTAGAGGGGTTATAATCGGCAAGCAATGGTGGTTTGAGAGATTGTAGTTGATAGGAAATAGAGGTTGGAGGGTCCGTAGTTAGCGGGAGACATAGGTTGGAGGAATTGTAGTCGAAGGGAGGCTGAGGTCAGAGTGACTATAGTCCGTGGGATACCAAGGTCGGACGGGCTGTAGTAGGCATGTGATCAAGTTTTGAGGGACTGTAATTAGAAGGAGACAAAGGTTAGAGGTTTGAGGGACCTTAGTCAACGTGAAACTATGGTTGGAGGGACTACAGTGGACAGACGATAGTGGTCGGAGGGATTGTATTCAATGGACAATGGTGGTCTGATGAAGGCTAGATGATGGTTATCGGATGGAGGTTCAATGACAACGGTCAAGCAGAGGTGCAGCAGGGGCTGCCTGGTGGTAAGATTTCACTGGAGATGGTGCAGAGTTGAAACTCTGGGAAGCTTTATTGTAATGATAGGGAATATTTTTCATGATTTAAAGTACCACTTTAAAAAAATGAAATAGGGAAATAGCAATAATATGCAAGAAATAAAAAAAACAAAAGTGGAAAAGAACATAAATCCAATTTTTATAATGGTTAGGTCTCTTGACCAACATCCACTCCTTTCATTATCCATAAAGTGAGGGATCCCTTCTACTTTCAAAGAAAGAGAAAAACCTTGTACATAACATTTCAAGTTCAAATTCCATCATTCTACTTGCCAGCACGATGAAGATTCATTATCCATAGCTTTCTTGGCTAGACTAAACCCTTTCAACAAAAACTTCTTAGAGCTTCTTTCCAAGAGCTCTTCACACAAATAACTCAAAGGAACAATGTGTAAAATAGATAAACAACATGAGAATCACCTCAAATAATTCCTTGGACTCCCCCTAAGGAACCTTATCTCATTCCCTCTCTCACATCCCAAGTGTTTACGCAAGCTCTCATAAAAACACCCTCTCACTCAAAAGGACTTTTAAAAATCATTATAGCAATTATTTGAGCCAATTCTCTCTCTCTCTCTCTCTCTCACACTCTCTCTCTATCTATCTATCTATCTATCTTATTAAATCATAAATATTGGTAGTAAATAAGGACCTAATTTTCAATTTTTTATCACTATATTGTAAAATATGAATAATATTTCATACACTATGATTAGTGCAATTTGAATAAAACTAAAAAAAAAATCCTTCTCTATTTGATTGAATTATATGATCATGATTGTACAACATGATTAGTTTAAGTGATCAATGGATCATCCTGCTTAAATAAGAATCATATGAAGATGTGTTATATTTCTTCATATTATAAGAAAATATTCAATGTGATTTGATCTTGATTTGATTCCCATATTTATGGATCCAAAATAGGCAAAAATTATAAATATTTTATAGTTCAAACATGTTCGTATAGTATGATCAATTCAAATTCAAGTTAACTTATTCATGGAAATTCAAAATACTGGGTAGATCTATTTGAAATAACTGGTCATTGAGTATGATGTATACCATGCAGTCTAACTATTTCTATTTGAATTTATTATATTTAGTTTAATTAATATAACTTAGTTTATTATTAATATGATAAATGTTCATACAATATTGTACACCCATGACTAATCATGTAGGTACCAGTTCGCAGGTGTCTTAAATGCTATGTTTAGGTCGAGCGGAAGGTGAACCCTTTCCTCACTCTGAAAAGTTATTTGTGGGACTCAATCAGGATGTAGGAAGAAGCTTAATGCTGGAGCACAGTGGACTAACTTTGGCCATATCATCAAGGTAGTTTCCCTCTCTGGCGGGGTAACCATAGAAGTTCCTCTCTAAGTCAAACAAATCTTTATCCATCCATGCCAAAGTTAAATCTTCCATGCAAGACACATAAAGACTTAAGCTAATGACATGTATTTCCCCACGAGACATCTCTTGAAAACAAATCAACCTCAAGAACACATCAACATGATAATCACCTCCTTACACCTCAATATGGTGACCTAAGACTAGCTTCCTACCGTTATTGACTCGAACCGCGAGTTAATCCTATTCTCATTATCTCCAATGGTGATCACTAGTGGACTTAGCATAAATAATTAGTCCTCATCAAAGAAAAATAGTAACTTTGAAATGCACATATCCACTATAACTCCTCAAGATCTATAAAAGGGGGAGAATCGAAGGACTATGAGAATTTCCATTTTTCCCTTTTTTTAAGGAGGAGATATATTTTGAAATTTTTATCTTAAGCTTTGTAGACAGAGCTCTAGTTTCTACTATTCTTATACATCTGGCTTAGATAATAATGATTTTTTAAGATCCTTATTCTATCTCTCTTCCTCTCATATTCTGAATTCATTATCTTCATCTTTGGAATTTTAGTCCATAGGTGGCCTAAAGTACACCTAACATCATCCAAAGGACAAAATAGGATCCAAAATCCTTCCAAGTCAGTGAGCATAGATTTGATGTCGAAGGACAAAAATTACAATTCTCCAGGTGACCTAAGACCCCGATGAACACAATGAATCTATAGTATACCAATCATTATAAATCGTGGAAAAGGAAAAATGGATCTGAAAATCTCTTCATGATGATATAGACAACACTGTCAACTTCCCTCGATCTACCAATGTACTTTCCTAAAGGGTAAGTAGAACTCAATGTGTATTGTGAGCCACCAAAAAGATTACATGTTACAAATTTAGTATCCAAAAAGAGCACACACTTCATGTTTAAAGATGATTATTTAGGTCGCTGGCTAGACTGATCAAAGAAATTAAATAAGGGATAACCAACACCTTCCCCAATCAATCTCTAATGCATGGATACCTCTCAAATTCAAGTTACATCATCTAGAAGCTTACAATGGAAAGAATAATCCAACAAATCACTTGGCAACCTTTGAACCCATGACTTCCCTCCTCTACATCGATGACTCCCTCCAATGTCATCTCTTCTTCACCTCTCTTAAAGACCCAACACTAGGGTTGTTCACTCGCCTACCTAGTAGGGTGATCACCACCTTCACCTAATTTAAGCAAATTTGTTGCACAATTTACTAGTTCCTAGAAGCAAGTTTTATTGAAGAGGAGATGAGAATTTAGTGAGTCACTAAAAAGCTTCATACTTAAGTTCCAAAAAGGATTGCTTAACATGAAAAACATAGAACCAAAAGTTATCCAAGGGATAAAGGAAACATTCTTTCCAATTCACACTTAGCCTATAATAGCAAAAGATGCTGGCAGAACTGCTGAAACTTACCATCAGTCATGTAAATTTGAAAAATATTCAACTAAATCATCCACAATCACTTTATTATAGAATTGTTGTAAGAAAAATCTCTCAATAGAGAGGGGAAGAGAAGGAGCTCAATCCCAAGAAATAGAAAACTAAAGACCAAGCTTGAAACATAATCAATTTTGCCCCAACCCATACAATGTGCCCACTCAGCCAAGCCCTCTATGAAAAGAAGCACCATTAGCTCCAAGACTCATACAAGGTGCCCACTTAGCCAAGCCCTCGAAGGAAAGAAGCACCATTAGAACCAAAGCTCATGGAAATACACAAATAGGATGGAAACCTCAAATATATCCAACATATAATCTGAGGGTATCCATGACAAAACGTATAGATGTCATTCAGAATAAAGAATACTTTAGGCACTACCAATGATATCTTGAGATACTATGCCTTTTATAAAGATTAAGGGTACGATACCAAAGGTTTGTCACCTACAAAACCTAGTTGATGAACTCATCAAAATTGGGTAGCTTAAAGAATTCTTCCTCACTAATTTAGAGCAACAACTAGAGAAAGCCCTAGTGCAAGAAAGTACAAATAAGTCCAGGCCAATACATGCAATCCATATAATCAATGTTGTGCCCATGTCATTGAAAGTGATTGATGGGACACCCCTACATGCACGAGAAAGCCATGTACTAGAAATGCCAATTTTGTAACATTCTCATGATCCATTGATGATATACCCATCATTTTGACTACAAAAGATAAACTAACCCAGAGGAATTGATACGACAATGTCATTGTCATCACAGCCTTGATCACATATTATTACGTTGGAAACATCCTGATAAACATAAGGAGTTTAGTGAACATAATCCACAAGATAACTTATGATAAGATGAACATGCTTGCCTCACGTCTCACCCCTATTATCAAATATCTCTACAGATTCTTTGGTGAGGATAAGGTGACAGAAGGAGTAATCTCTTGACCTATTGCTTGGGGAGAAGGAAATTATCAATACTCAACCATCACAGACTTCATCATTATTGAATCCCCAGCTACATTCAATGTAGTGGGGATGATAACTTTCTATCCAAGGAAAATAAGGATGCCTTCTTTAGGTATTCTGTTGCTAAAATCACCCCTTCGCGTCTACTTATTTAGGGTGATCTCAACTTTTTTGTCATGCCCCTGTTTGGTTTGACCTAACTCTCTTTCATTCTTACACTCATTTATACTTATCACAAAGAAACATTTTAGTAATTATTGGTTAACATGAGAGTTAGTGAGGACCACTCTAGGATCACTTATGATGTCCAGACACAAATAATAGAGATTACCAAAGAAGATTTAGGCAACTACCTTTCACTTGAGAACCCAAGGGATTAGAGCCCACACTCTGAACTCTAGAGCAAATTTTTATTGGTCAGAGATTAATCAAACTCCTAGAGGAGTATCCCAATTGATTCATTTAGAACGTGCTACACTTTGAACCAAAATGCCTAGATCATCTAGCATGTTTTAAAAGCATCAATTATTCCTAAGGCTAGTTTTCGTATAATTAAGACTCCACTCTTGTCCACTATCACCTATCTGATTATGACAGAAAAACCCTTTGATGAAGCCCAACTCATCATAGACTACATTTAGAATATTTTTGAAATTTGGCTTGCTCATTATAAGAGGAAAAAGAATATGGTTTTAGGAAACTTAGTTGCCTACATCCTACAAAAAAGTACAACCTGATCCATCTTGAACCTGCCACTAAAATTCCAATATATTTCATCGATGCCTCTTTTTGGTCACTATTTGGGAGGGATCAGAGTTATAGTGATGATTTAGTTGAAGAAGTGGGAGCTCCTGGTCCAGCACTTGCACTTGGACCCGACCAAAACTATTTTTATGAAATGGTCTAGAGGTTTGATCATTTGGAGACTCACTTTGATGAACACATTGATTAAATTAAGACTTATTTAAATCAGCTGGATACAAGACATTAGGAAGACATGGGCTAGATCCATGGTCAATTTGACATGGTCAACACGCATGTAGCTATGATAAATAGCTAATTTTCAATATTCAACCACCTCCTCCTCTAAATTAGGGCCCCTCCAATTTCTAGGTGTACTTCATTGTTATTCTTTTTACTGAGTTTTTATGATTGGTGTTATGATGGATTTTCTTCTATGAGTGTAGTGGTTTTATGTTGTTTAGTTTCTATGCAATGATGTTTTGTTGAGTGATGTTCTAAGTGGTAATAATTGCTGTGCATGTATGTGATATTTTATTGTATTAATGAAAAATGCCATATTTTAGTGACATGTTTTGATTCTTGCTTCTTGAGATATTAATATCTCTAATAAGAAAAATATTTTGAAATTCATCGTTGAAATGGGCTACAAATTATTTTGCTTTACAAATTAATTTCATTATGAAATCTAATCTTTCAAAAATTTAAATAAAAATTATAACTGGATTTAGATAAGGAGATCAATTTCATGTTCTTTTAGATAAACATATCTAAACTATAATTGTTGCAAGATCGATGTCTTATTATTTTTATTTCTTTTTAATATATTTATTTTTTTTATTAGTGAAATATGAATTTAGATTACTGATATGTGAAAGACTCAAAAAGTTAAAAAAAGAGAAATGCATAATGTGTGAAAAAATCAAAAAGATGTGCAAAATGGTTCACAAAGTGAAAAGAGGCGCAAAATTAGCCCAAATAAAAAACATGCACAAAGTGTGCCACAAATATTTGATTGTTTGATGGTTGTTATTTGATGATTATTTTTTGATGATTTGTGATCATCTTGTATATGCATGTTTTGAATTTTTGAATTGAATACTTGTTCGAGTTTGTATTTTTTTATTCGAATTATTTTTGATTTGGTGTTTTTTTTTTGTTCAAATTATTTTTTGATTTGTTTTTTTATTTGTTGTTGTGTTTTTTGTTTGAATTGTTTTTTATTTGGTATCTTTAATTTTTTTGGTTTTGTTATTTTTGATCTTCATGGGAATCTCTCATTATTTAAATTGGTCATTCATTTTAGGGGAGCTAAGGTGAAAATTTTGTTTTTACTGTTAACTCAAACAATAATTTTTTTTCCATTATAAAAAAGGGGGTGATTATTACAATATAGTTTTCATAACTATGTTTTCATTTCATGTGAGTTTTTGATGATTTCAAATAATTATTGTATTGATTACTATTTCTCTAAACATATATTATATATATTATTTTTATTATTTGTGTGTACTAATATTTCAGGGAAATCATATCGAGACTGTTAAAGATTTCAAGACTGATTAGATTAGGGTTTATTATAAATGGAGTCTATATTTTACACTTTTATTGAGTCTAAGAGAGTGATTGTAATTGGGTAACCATGCACACACACACTAGGGGAGTGTAAAAATTTATAATTTTTTAGAAATAATCATGATGTATGATTTCTAATCGTACAGGATGATTTGTCTAGATCGTTCCTTTAGAGAGCAGTTAATCAATCCATGGAAGGAAAATTATTTTTTTCTAAGTCTTATTCATATTGTATGAAGTTACCTTCGTACAGACAATATTCAGAGTATGAAATAAATACATACAAGTTCATCCCGATGAAGATCAAAATTTTTTTGAACTATTTGTATTGTACCATCATATGTTCATATAGACTACATCTTGAGTAAAAAAAGTTTATGTATCTTTTCTCCCCGATGAACAACTAAAAGTATTTGAACTGTTCATACTGTACAATTTTAGGTTCATACAGACAATGTCTAAAGTACAAAATGGTTTAGTCCATTTTCATATTGAACAAAACATGGTTTGATAAAAATAATCATATTGTATGATAAATGGTTCATACTATACGATATGCTTGTATGAAAAATTTTTGTGCATAATTATACGAGCAAGCTTTGAACTGTTCGTATGTATAATCGTCGATCGTATTGTACGATCTTGGATGGTTAAAATTGAAATTTTTTAGTTTTTTGGATGATTTTTGTGCCATTCCTATATAAAGTCCTTAGAAACTATTTTGGATGAATCTTATCTTCATCATTTCCTTGAAAGCAAGTGAAAGGGTGATTTGGGAGAGTGTTTAAGAGAGAGTTCATGCAAGTAGAGAGTGTGAAGGATTCATAAGATTACTCAAAGGTAAGAATCTCTTTGTTTGTTTGTCAATTCTCTTCGTTGCATCTTTCAAGTTTCTCGAGAGAAGATCTTTGAAGATGATTCGATTCTCTGATGATGACAGGAGGGTGTAAAAGGATGATGGTACTCTACCAACACTTGGAGGGTGTGAAAGGATGATGGTACTCTGTCAACACTTGTAGGGTGTGAAAGGATGATGGTACTTTATCAATACTTGGATGGTGTGAAAGGATGATGGTACTTTACTGACACTTAAACGGTATGAAAGATGATGGTACTTTGCTGCACCAGGGATTAGATTAAGAGAGGGTAATTGTAAAGGCTTCTCCGCCTTGCTATGGGAGCAAAAGGAGAGTCAATTTGGTAATACTGCAAAACCTAAAGAGCAAGTTTTCATGGAGTGGATGTAGGTTTTGTTGGACCGAACCTCTATAAATTACTATATACTTTTTTCATTTTTGCAGTTTTATTTTGTGGTTGAAAAGTTAATTTTGAGAAATCAAATTGTGTAAAATTATTAAATGGTTTTCTAAAAAATTTATAAGAGGTTTCTAAAATAATGAATTCACCCCCCCTCTTAGTTATCATTGGGATAATTCCTATAGGTCTAACAATCTATATAGACTTTCAGATGGGGATTCAATAATGATGATGTCTGTCATGGTTTAGTACTAATAATTTCCTTTGCCTCAAGATAGGTTGGGAGATTACTCTTTTTGTCATCCTATGCTCATCAAAGAATATGTAGAGATGTTTGATAGTAGGGGTGAGATGCGAGGCAATCATGTTCATCTTATCATTAGTTATCTTGAAGATTATATTCACTAAACTCCTTGTGTCTATCCGGATGTTGCCAACCTAATAATTGGTGATTAAGGCTATGATGATAATGGCTTTATTATACAAAATCTCTTGGGATGGTTTATCTTTTATAGTCAAGGTGATGCATATGCCATCAATGGATCATGAGAATGTTACAAAATTGGCTTCTCTAGCACATGTTTTTTTTTCTCGTGTAGGGATGTACCATCAATCACTTCCATAAAATGGGCACAACTTTGATTTTATTGATTACTTGCATTGGCTTGGACTCATTTGTACTTTCTTCCAGTAGGTATTTCCCTGGTTGTTGCTCTAAATTAGTGAAGAAGAATTCTTTGAGCTATGAAATTTTGATGAGTTCTTCAACTAGGTTTTGTAGGTGACAACATTCTTTGGTGTCATACCTTTAATCTTTATAGAATGCATAGTATCTCATGGTATCCTTGGCACTTTCAATCTTCATAGAGAGTGGTGCCTAAAGAATTTTTTATTCTAAATGACTTTTATAAGTTCTATCATGGATACCCTCAGAGTATAGGTTGGATGCATTTGAGGTCGCCGACCTATCTATGTATTTCCAATACCCTTGGTGTTAATGGTGCTTCTTTCCTTAGAGGGCTTGGCTGAGTGGGCACCCTATATGTGTTGAGGCACCATTGATTATGTTGTAAGCTTGGTCTTTAGTTTTCTATTTCTTGGGATTGAGCTCTTTCTCTAACCCTCTCTAGTGGGAGCTTCCTTCTTAAAACAATCCCATAACATAAAGTGGTTGTGGGTGATTTAGTCATATATTCTTCAGCATTGACATGACTGATGGTAAGTTCTAACAGTTTCACCAGCATGTTTTGCTATTATAGACTAAGTGTGAATTGGATAGAATGTTCCCTTATCCCTTAGATGAATGGTGGTTCTAGATCTTTCTTGTTAAGCATTCCTTTTTGGAACCTAAGTATGAAGCTTTTTAGTGACTCACTAGGTTCCAGTCTCCTCTTCAATAAAACTTTTTTACTCTTTGAGGGCTTCTAGGTACTGGTAAATTATTGACAAATATTTACTTAAATTTGATAAAGGAGGTGATCACCCTATTGGGTAGGCGAGTGAACCACCCTAGTGTCGAGTCTTTAAGAGTGGTCAAGAAGAGATAACATTGGAGGGTGTCATCCATGTAGATGAGTGAAGCCATGGACTCGAAGGTTGCCATATGATTTATGGGATCATTCTTTCTATTATAAGCTTCTAGTTGTAGTATCTTGAACATGAGAAGTGCCCTTGCTTTGGAGATTAATTGGCAAAGGTGTTGGTCTTCCCTTATTTTATTTATTTGATCTATCTAGCAGACGAGTTGAAATCTTCACCTTTAAATTTGAAGCGCATGCTCTTTTTGGCTGCTAAATTTGTAGCATGTAATCTTTTTGGTGGCTCCCAAGGCACACTGAGGTCTAGTAACCCTTTAGGCATGTTGATTGATCGAGGTGAGTTGCCAGTGGTGGCAATATCATCATGAATATATTTTCAAATCCATTCTTCCATTTCTTACAATTTATAATGATTGGTGTACTATAGGTTCATTATGTTCACTGAGGTCTTAGGCGACTTAGAGAATGGTATTTTCTTACCTTCAACATCAAATCTATGCTCACCAAATTGAGAGGATTTTTTATCCTATTTTGTCCTTTGGATGATGTCAAATGTAGTTTAGGCCACCTATGGACTAAAATACTAAAGATGAAGATGTTAAAGTTAGAATATGAGAGGAAGAGAGATAGAATAAGGATATTGAAAAAATCTTTATTATCCAAGCTAGATGTATAAGAATAGTGGAAACTAGAGCTCTATACTGCAGAGCTTAAGCTAAAAATTTCACAATATATCTCTTCCTTATAAAAAAGGAAAAATGTCAATCCTCCTAGTCCTTTGATTCTCCCCTTTTTATAGAGCTTGAGAGTTACGTTGGATATGTTCAAGTAATTGTTACTACTCATCTTTGATGAGTACTAATCATTTGTTCTAAGGTAAGGGGTGATTACCATGGGAGATAATGAGAATAGGATTAATTTGTAGATCGGGTTGATGTTGGTAGGAAGCTAGTCTTAGGTCACCCTATTGAGGTGAGAGGAGGTGATTATCATTTTGATGTGTTCTTGAGGTTGATTTGATTTCAAGATATGTCTGGGGGAAAATAAACATCATTAGCTTAAATCTTTATGTGTCTTGCATGAGAGATTTAACACTGGCAAGGATAGATAAAGATTTGTTTGACTAAGATAGGAACCTCTAAGGTTACCCCGCTGGGGAGGGAAATTTCCTAGAAGATATGGCCAAAGCTAGTTCACTGTGCTCCAATATTAAGCACCTTCCTACATCCTGAGTGAGTCCCTCAAACAACTAGTTAGAGTGAGGAAAGGGTTCTCCTTCTGCTTGACCCAAACATAACATGTAAGACAACTACAAATGGGTACCTACATGAGTAGTCATGGGTGTATAATATTGTATGAAAATTTATGATATTAATAATAAACTAAGTGATATTAATTATATTAAAAATAATAAATTAAAAGAGAAATCAGTGTACTACATGATATACATTATACTCAATGACCAGTTATTTAAATTAAATCTACCCATTATTCAAAATTTCAATAAATAAGTAAACTTGAATTCGAAATGATTGTATTGTATGAACGTGTTTGAATTATAAAATATTTACAATTTTTACCTATTTTGGATCCATAAATATGGGAATCAAATTAAAATCAAATCATATTGAATATATTCTTATAGTATGAAGAAATTTAGCGCATCTTCATATGATTCTTGTTTGAGAAGTATGATCCATTGATCACTTAAACTAATCATGTTGTACAATCATGATCATATCACTCATTCAAATAGAGAAGGATTTTTTTTTTAGTTTTACTCAAATTGAACTAATTATAGTGTATGAACTATTATTCATATTGTATAATATAGTCATTAGAAATTGAAAATTAGGTCCTTATTTATTACTAATATTTAAGATTTAATAAGAGAGAGAAAGAGAGACCATGAAAGAGAGAGAGAGAGACCATGAAAGAGAGAGAGAGAGAGAGAGAGAGAGAGAGAGAGAGAGAGAGAGAGAGAGAGAGAGAGAGAGAGAGAGAGAGAGAGAGAGAGAGAGAGAGAGAATTGGCTCAAATAATTACTATAGAGATTTTTAAAGAGTCCTTTTGAGTGAGAGGGTGTTTTTATGAGAACTTGCATAAACACGTAGGATGTGAGGGAGGGAATGAGAGAAAGTTTCTTGGGGGGAGTACAAGGAGTTATTTGAGTTGGTTCTCATGTTGTTTATCTATTATACACATTATTCCTTTGAGTTATTTGTACGAAGAGCTCTTGAAAAGGAGCTCTGAGAAGTTTCTGTTGAAATAGTTGAATATAACCAAGAATACTAGGGACAAGGAATCTTCATCATGCTGGGAAGCGGAATGATAGAATTTGAACTTGAAATGTTATGTACAAGGTTTTTTTCTTCATTTGAAAGGAGAAGGGATCCCTAACCTTATAGATAGTGAAAGGAGTGGATGTTGGTCAAGAGACCAAACCACTATAAAAATATGATTTGTGTTCTTTTCTACTTTTGTTATTTTTATTTCTTGCATATTATTGCTATTTCCCCAATTCAAATTTTCAAAGTGGTGCTTTAAATCATGAAAAATATTCTCAAGCATTAGAATATAACTTTTATTTTAAATTTTTTTGTATTACCCTTGTTCTTATTGTTATTTTTAAATAAAAAATAAAAAATTCAATTATTTCTAAAAAGTTGTTTAAGACTCTAATTAAAATTGTTGTTGTAAAGTTAAAAGTTTTAAAATAACCAATTCATCTTCCCCCTCCTAAAGTTATGCTAAATCACTTTTAGCCTACCGAGCCATTAGTTACTGATGGGGGGTGTTGATTGAACTTTTAAATGTATAAAAATGTAGGGCTCTATCACTCCTAAATCATGCTTAGGTTTTCTTTGATATAAAAATAACAAACCCTACTTAATATACATAAATATATGTGTCGAATCAAGTATAAGATGATATAGTATAGTGTCGAACAAATGAAAATTTATGCTTACTTGTAACAAACTACTACTATTTACTCTAATTGCAATAATTGTCCTATTGAAATAAGAATGATATTTTTGGAGATTCTATCACTTAATAAAATATTAAAATATTTGATATAATATTTAACTAAAGTGTTTTAGATTGATGAATTTAAATTTCATATTTTTTTCTAATGAGTCACTTCAAGGTAATGTGATTCAGAGCATATGCATCCCTAGATCTCTATCGAGCTTATAGGGGTGAAAAAGATATATAAAGATCTCCAACAGTTTTTTTATCTCCTTAAGAACATAGAACATTTTATATCCTATGTCTAGGAATGCAAACATCCCATCTCAATACTCCTGGTTATTTATGCATTCCTCCATTTAGGTTATACATTGCCCAAAATTTTAACTATAAATATCGCCATAATGTGCATTAAATAAAGAGCGAGATAATTAAAAAAATCTTTTAATAGTCATAGAATAAGAGTCTTCTTTTATACTCTTTTTTTTTGAAGAATGCAAAAGCAATTACTAATGGAAATAGAGAACCAAGATACAAGCTAGAAAAAAGGCTCACATTCCTTCTTCAATAAAGAATAAAGTGAAGGAGGAATGTTAGCAAAAGAAGAACTATCAAATAAAAAATTGTTATCTAAAGCCAACGTAGCACATATATCGGCTACCTTATTACAACCTCCTTCTATATGGTGAAGAATTACCTTATTGAAGTCGGCCAAGAAGAGAAAATCATCCTTCATCCGATTATAGTATTGCCAATTCTTATTCAAAGAATTTTGATTGAATTTGATAACATTGATGTTATCCCCTTCAATTATGATTCCTTTACACTCAAGCATCCACGGTTGAAGAAATTTTCTAATGGTCATCACAGCTTCTAACTCAAGGCGAGCACTATCCCAATGCATTTCTTTTTCTCCAAAAGCAATCAACAATCTTCCTTTATGATCCCGGAAACAACCACCAATTCCAGCATTATAAGAAGTTAGAAGAGTCGCATCAACATTGATTTTAATCCAATCAAGCGGTGGAGGGAACCAAAAATTTTTAGACTCCCTAAGGAGGTTAGCACCCCAGCTATCTAAGATTGGATTGGCAGATTTGAAGGAAGAAGACAGCACATTAGCAGCTGTAATTACTACAGATTTTGTAGATTTCCTCTAATTTACCTCATTTCTATTCTTCCAGTTAAAGTATACCGAAGTACAATATAAATTTGCCAAATTAGGAGCCATACTAACTAGCTTCTTCAGCTCAGAAAAACCTTCTTCCAGAGAATTGAAAATTGGAATATAAAATCCCCATTGTTGGATCATTCGAATTACCTCATGTAGATGAATACATCGGACAACTATATGCTCCAGACTTTCAGTTTCCAGACAGCCTCTTGCACAACGATCCATATCTTCAAGCTTTCTATATTTTAGGAATTCATTTGTTGGAATAGCTTCTTTACTCAATCTCCACCAAAAGAATTCAATCCTAGCTGGAAGCTTCAACTTTTTTAGCCAGGTTTAAAAGCCCATGTCATCGACAGAAGTGTTAAAATTTCTGGTTGCCTCCATAACTCTTGCCATAATAGACCTGCCAGATAAACAACAGATTTCTTCCAGATAATCTTCATTCGCGCTTCTATCAATCAGGATTTGAAGGATTGTATTGATAATTTCATTTTGAAAATGATCATTCAATCTCTGATAAATCCATCCGCCATTCTCATCAAAGAAATGATTTAATTTTAAACCATCAAGCTCTAAATAGTTAGCAGTGATAGGCCAATCATTCAAGCATTTATCAAGAAGCCAAATGTAATGAAGAATATCTATCTTCTTACCATTAACAATCTTCCACCTTAATAAAGGTTTTAGGTATTGAGCACCTTCAAGCAAAATCTTCCAAGCAATAGAGCTTCCTTTCCTTCTTTTGACATCCCACAAGTTGTTTCCATATTTGGCAGAAATAACTTGGTAAAGTAAAGAATCATGGTTTTGAAGGAATCTCCAAGACAGTCGAGCTTTAAGAGGTCCTGATCTACTGACCGCCGAATGAAAGTTTAAACCTCCATTTTCCTTAGTTTTTCATATAGTTTTCCAACCAACATAATGCATACCCCTCTTACCATTCATCTTATGCCAAATAAAATTTCTACAACATTTGTCAACCTCTTGTAACATCTTCTTTGGGACCAAAGTATGTGTAGAAACAAAATTAGGAAGAGTTAAAAGAGATGTCTTAGCAAGAGTAATTTTACCTGCTAAGGAAAGATTTTTACTTCCCCAAGAATTCAGCTTTTGCATCACCTTATCCAGCAGAAATTGAAAATCAGATTTTAGAGGTCTCCTTAACATCATATTAATGCCTAAATACTGCATTTCTTTCACAATTTTAAACTCCAAAACCTCTGTATTCAGGAAACAGCAGATCTGCAAATACCATTACTAAACAGTATTTGGGATTTAGAGATATTAACTCTCAAAGCTATCCAATAAAAAAAATCCCTCACAATACTTCTCATCTTAACAGCCAACTGATAAGTAGCTTGGGAAAAAATCAGGACATCATCAGCAAACAGTAAATGGTTCACCTTGGGAGCTCTCGGTGAAACTTGAATTCCCAGCTTCTGTCCATCTTGAGACATGGCTAATGAGAAAAGTTGAGAGCAAAAAATATAGAGATAAAGTGAAAGCGGGCAACCTTGCCGAAAACCATTTTCAGCTGTAATCCATTTGGAAGATCTGCCATTAATAATAAATGAAAATCTAGCATTCTTTACACATTCCAAAATAAGTCTA
Organism: Dendrobium nobile; assembly: GCA_022539455.1. NCBI lineage: Eukaryota > Viridiplantae > Streptophyta > Magnoliopsida > Asparagales > Orchidaceae > Dendrobium > Dendrobium nobile. Next base: position 30,226,716 of record CM039728.1, on the reverse strand, counting down.
GAGATATTCTTTGGAAAGCCAAATATATCCAAGACTTTAGTAAGAGATTCCCAGCTCATATTGTCATAAGCTTGCTCCATATCAAGCTTAACCACCATTAATCCCTTTTTGCTTTTTGAGACTCGAAGTTTCTGGAAAATCTCATGAGCAAGAAGACAGTGGTCAGACATAGAACGACCATGAATAAAAGCCACTTGTTCATTAGTTATACAATTGGAAATATAAATTTTCATTCTATTGAGAATCATAGTTGCCACAATCTTATAAGTTGTTTGACACAAACTTATAGGTCTAAAGTTATACGGAACAATAGGCTTATTAATCTTTGGGATTAGCACAATAAGTGTATCCTTCCACTCCTTATACATGCAACCTGTCTTGAAAAATTCATCAATAGCTTTCCAAGTCTCTTCTTCTATAATCTTCCAATAGAATTTGAAAAAAGAAGTTGTAACACCATCAATACCAGGAGATTTGTTATTACCTTGACTAAAAATAGCTTTTACCAAGTCTTCTTTAGTAAACTCAGCATCCAGGAACTTAGCATCTTCATAGGAGATTCTCAAATTTTCTGGGACAGAGGGCCAATCCGAAAGCTTGCACTCCCTAGCTGTCCATTTTCTCTTAAAAAAATTGTAGAACACATCTTCAATTTGATCAAAGTCTTCTACTAAATCATTATTGTCATTTTTAATTTGCCAAATCAAGTTACCATTTCTTTTAGCCGAGGCATACTGATGAAAAAACCTTGAATTTGTATCGCCATCTTGCTGCCATCTGCTTTTAGCTCTTTGATTCCACCAAGTAGATAATCTCCCCAAAGTCACATTCAATTCATGAACTTTTCTTCTTAACAGCTCCAGCTTTTCTACCGTAAGACCAGTACTAGCTTCTTCCATTTGTAGTTGTAGTATATGCCTTTTCAGCTCAGTTTTTAGAGAGTTCAATTCTTTGCATTTATTCTTGTTCCAGAAATAAAAGGATTTCAAGGTTCTCCTCAATTTCCTTTGCAGGATTTCAGCATCTGAACCAAAATCTATCTTTTTCTAGGCCTTTAAAACAACATTCCATGTAGCCGGATAGGATTTCCAAGTATCATCAAATCTAAGAAACTTTGATTTAAGGTTTTGAGGCTCAAACATATTGAGGGAAATGGGAGCATGATCTGAAGTAACTCTAGGTAAATGTCGGACCTTAGACATTGGTATTTTTTTGAAGAGCTGAAGAGTTTAAAAAACATCTATCCAATCTCTCCCAAATTCTTGAATTGCCTTCCTTGTTATTACACCAAGTATAGTTTGGTCCCACAAACCCAATATCATGGAAGTCATTGTTGGTTAAGAACATTTAGGCCCTTTAGAGAAATGAAATCTCTTACCACCTTTCTTATCCTCCTTAGAGAGGATACAATTGAAATCTCCTCCAATAATTGTTGGATTATCATCAACTAGGCAGCCTTTAAGATCCTGCCAAAGCTTCCTGCGGGATTGAACATCCCTTCCCCCATAAACTGTAACAATATTCCAGCTTCCCAAACTATTACTGTCAAGCTTTCCCATAATAAATTGAGAAGAATGTTCAGTGATTTCAAAGGACGCCAAAGCTCTTTTCCACATCACCAATATACCACCCGAAATACCATTCGCAGGATGATGGAAATAATCCCATTCACTACCAATGATCATGTTGATATCACATCTATCCAGAGAAGATAATTTCGTTTCAGTAAAACCAACAAAAAACCCTTCATAGTATTTCACCAACTCCCTAAGATATAAGGAGGCTTCTCTCTTTCTAGCCCCCCTACAATTCTAAAAGATAAGGGATGCCATTAAGAAATAATAGGGAAATTATCCCCTATTAATTTACTGGATTTTTTTTCACCTCTTCATTTCCTTTGATCTGCTTCCATTGGTCCCAAAGACCTCAATTCCTTAGATAATTTGACTTTGCCTGAATTTGTTAATTGTATTCCTGGATCACCAATCTCCTTCATAGCATTAGCATCAACCACCTCAGGAACAGCAGTAACAGATTTCTATGTATTGATTTCATTATTAATTTCGGTGATAGCCTTTTCAATAATTTCTCCCTCCTCCAAATCATTATTCAAAATTTGGAATTTGTTCAACCCCAAAGGTGATTCCTGAGACTTTTTCCCTTCAGCAACTTTATAGCTTCCGGATTTCCAAGGATATCTTGCAATTTTTTGGAATTCACTGCCTCACTGCTTTGCATACCATCTATGTTATCTATCACTTTCTCAACAGGTCTATACTCTTGTTTGGCTGGGGAAACTGATCCATATTTTTTATTTATGTATCTGAAATTCCTATTTTTGAAGTTCACATGTATCCAAGGCCCATATTCATCCTTTTCTTGTTGTTGTACTCCTTTTTCCACTGCAGTATTGCTTTGCTTCAAATATTCATTGGCTTCAACTGATTTTTGTTCCACAATCTGTTCTGAAATCCTTTCAGAACAAAGATCTTTACTATAACATACCCTTCCACAGTGGTAGCAAAGATATGTTAACTTCTCATACTCCACTCTTTGGAAGGTTCTTCCATGAATACCTTCTATCCACACTCCCTTGGGAAGTTTCTTTTCCAAATTAATACGCACACAGCATCTAGCGTATTCCTTTTTCCCCCATTTAAAAGAATTCCCATCAAGTAACATGGGAGTTCCAATCATAAAAGCTATCATAACAATATTATCTTCATCCCAACACCTTAATGGTAGACCCGAAAATCGGATCCATACAGGAGATGTGATACCTTTAAAGATTCTGTGGAAAAAGAGGGAGACCACTTATCCATACCTATAATGTGGTTACCAATATACTAAGGCCCACCACTAAACACTTCCTCCATGGATTCACTGTTAGGGAAAGAACATAAAATCCATTTGCATCCCAACGTTGTTAAATGAACACTACCATATTTGCTCCATTGTCTTCTAAGCTCTTGACTACAAACAGAGAAAGGTACATTCTTGCCAAGTACCTGAATAACCAATGACTTCTTCAAAACCTGAGAATTTACATTTTCTTTCTCTGGGTTGAGCACGACTGCCACTCCATCATCAGATAGCTGAATAGAACTCCTGTTGAAATTCACCTTAATGTGCTGAGTCTTCTGCCAAGCCGACGTGAAATTATAACTGGGAACAAAATTAGAATCCACCGCATCATTCATAGTTATATCAACTATTCCTGATGTGTTCAACAATCCATTGATAGATTGTTTCTTTAACCCCTGATCTTGCATGACCGTAAATTTGTTGACCTTCAGAATCAACTTTGCAGACGACGTATCTTCCTCATCCAAATGGCCAACATTAGGATTAGCTAGATCCTCATAATACAAACATCAAGAAGACCTTTTCCTTTCCCTTCAATAATAGGTTCAGACATCAAAGGAGGTCAAAACCCTTCATTGATCACCAGACAAGAAGAAGTTCTTGCCGCTCCATGAACAATATCCTTTCTTTCAACAGAAGGTTTGACAGAAATACAACAATTTAGATCAGATGCCTGATTATCGCCGGCGATCCTCTGCTGGCGGTCCAGTATCGTCATCCCCTTCCAGGATCCGATAGCGGAAAGCCCGCGAAAGCGAAATCAAAAATCAAGAAGAACTTTCTCTCTCTAGAAAAACCCCGCAGCTTCTCTCACTAGCTTTTCGTTTGAAAAAACTGCTCAGTCTTCTTTTATACTAGAAATTCATTTTACTTCATCAATCCAAAACAAGATAATTAGAAAAACATAAAATGAATAACAAGCAAGCTCATTATTATTAAACTCATGGAAGAATAATAATATAATAGAGTGATATCACCAAGAGGATGAAGATATCTCTTCTACATTCCATCTCCTTTTAACTTATAAAGTTGTTTTAAGAAACATAGGAATTTTAAATGATTATATCTTGTACTTCCCTATCCTTCCTTATATTTTACTCTAAGAGGGAATTAGAGAAGTACTATAGAAAGTACTAAATTTTACATAAGTTACTGAATTTCCTTATAAATATAACATCTAAACTATTTATAAAAAAAATGACATATGGTGTTATAGCGCTTAAAAAAATGATGTTGCTACACCCCGAAAGTGAACTAGTGCCTCAGCACTGAAGCTATTGCATAGCCACTGCACCTGCTGACATGGATCAATTACTTTGTGAATAATTGCATCTCTTCCTTAATAAAATATTGCCCTTGGAAGTTTTAACTGCAACATCACGACACTGTGGACATTTGAGTGCTATAGTGCCCAATTGCCAAAAAAAAAATAAACATCATGGTTTGGTCTTTCCTCTCCTTAGAATCAAAACCCCAAATTCTATCCTTCTATTCGGTCAACGCTAATATGTGTAGTAGAACTTTTTTCTACTATACATATTGGGGGTCCATTTGTTGACCTCATTTATGCATGAGGTCATCAGGACCTATCTTGGTTCCCTTCTTGTGACCTGAAGGTTGGTAAATGTCCACTTGTCAATCACAAATGTGATAGTTAAATTCTAATTAAGTCACTAATAAGATTTAAGTCCATTTTCAAAATCAATTTCCAATTCAGTTTTCAGCTCCAACTCCAATCAATGCCCTCAATCAAATGTTAAACCCTACCCAATCAATATAATTTATTGATTTAATTATGATAGATATGGGTAATTCAAACTCAATAATTCAAACTCAAAATCCAACCCAAACCTAGAATCTTAGGTCAAAATCACATGGTTAAGGACCCATATCTTGAAACCCTTTATAGGTGATTTTTTACTCACCTTGAAATCTAGTGAAATGACATCTAATTCATGATATGCCAGTTGCATATTGATTATGGATGTTACAAAGTTTAACACTCCAGATTTTAGCCTAATATGCCACTTCTAACCCCAGAAACTAAATTAGTTTCCAAAGGCCACATAACCTTTAAAACTTTACAACCTATGCCTCTGAAACCTCCACCTTGTGTAATTTTGACCTTGGGGCATTCCCCAAGATCTTTAACCTTAACCATAACCTTTAGTATGACATGTTGACCAATAAACTATATTTTGTATGATCCAGTTTGACCTAGAGTTGATCAGGGGTCAAAATGACCAAAATATCCTTTAAGGCCAAATTTGGGATTTTCTCTAAAACTCAATATGGAAAAGTCAATTATATCCATTAAACCTCTTCCAATACATTCAAAACATCATTAGGAGTGCATTGTACCCAAACCTAATCTTTGGTTTGACCTGGTTGACCAAGTCAACTAAGGTTGACCAAAATACCCCTTAAAGACCCAAATGACCATTTCAACCTAAATGACCTCAACAGTGCATGGGACCACTTCCTTTGGTCTCAAATGATCAAATCAAACTTGTTGAGCACAAATTCAACTTCTAGTTTGATCTGGTTAATTTTGTTGGCAAGATCAACCATCAACCCATATTTTCATCAAATCAACCGTGAATTTCATCAAAATCTTTTGATCATCTTTCCTAGTGGTTTAGACTTGACTGGACACTTTGACTCAACTAATAGTTGCTTGGTCAATTGGACCCATGTTTTGTCAAAATTGACCCATTTGGGTCAAATTATTTTATTTAATTAAATCAACCCCTTAATGACCTCAATTTTACCTCAATGCTTGGTTACGAGGCTTCCAAATCATTGTTGATCTAAATCCAACTAGTTTTGACCAAGTCAACTCTCTGAGTTTGGTTAAACCCACATAGTTTTGGTCAAATCATCATACACATTCAATCAAATGTCCTCAACCCTTCAATTCCACTTCAATGCATGATTCAATCATCCTCAAACATATCATGAGTTAACCCATGTTTTATTTGACTTGGTCAAGCCATTATTGGTGTAAAAACACCACCATACAAAGTTCCCCTCACATATGTAATGGTTCCATCCATCAACACCGTTTGCAAACTACCCTTCCAACCTCTAACAAACATTTAAATTCTACCTCACCATGGCTTGACCAAGTTGGCTTGTCAAACTAGTCAATAAGCCATTCAAACCTCTCTTGAATGATCAACTCCTACTTCAAGCTCCAAATGATTTCCCTCAAACTCTTGGACTTCACTCAACCAGCTATCCACACTCCTTCCTTGTAGCCTTAATATCTTTATTCAGTTGACTGGTCAAATTAATTAACTTGAACTCAAAGCTTTTCCAAATGGTCAATCCTCTTAAGCTAGGCAAATCCTTTCCAAAGCTAATTGAATCATGGTTTACAAATAAGTGCTAAAGCTCTATAATTGCCACCCAAAGTAGGCTCAGGTCCAAGTTTAACTAAAAAGGGAAGGAATGCCCCCCTTTCCAAAAGCACAAAATAACCTTAGGGCCTTTTCTTGCCTTCCTCCTGTCATCCTAATAGCTTGGGTCATATGTCAATGATCCAAAGGAGTGGCATGAGGTATCAGGGACATCGAATTCGAACCCTAGATATCAAAACTCTAATAAGAGCTCATTTGATTCATTCCATTTGATCCCAGCCTCCATTCTTTTTTAGAGCTCATATTCTTTCTTTTGAACTCCACACAACTCCTTTTTTCCTTTCCTTAGTCTAAACCTATCACCCAAAGGCCAGGGTGGCGAGTTCTTGGCGAATTAAGGAGCATTTCCATTCAGCTTGATTTATTGTCGATCTAGGTAATTTCAATGGTGGAATTCTTCAAGAAGATTATTTGTGGACAATCTACAAACTTGAAGAATAAAAAAAATCTACTAGTTAAATCAAAGTATAATGTCAACCCTAGCTCAAACTTTTTTGGTTAAAATAGCTTTCTAAAAAGTTGATTTTAGTCCAAACAGACACTTCCCCATGAATGTTCTTCATATTTTCATGCCTTGTTTAATTTTTTTTTATATAAAAATTGACTGAATTGATCTATAGAATGAGGATTATATTTAATTTTTAAGGTTTGTTATTAGTGCATGTAGATGTATATATTCTGTACCATTAATCTCGTGATCAATAGTTAGATCTCATCATTTCCATGATTTTTTTAACCTCAAGGTTGCTAATGTCACTCAGATCTCCATCAGCTTTAATCTGGACAGCCTTTTTAAAACTGTGGATGATTCAATGGCTTTAAGTTGCTGCTGATTAGGATAGGTGACACAAGATGTTGCCGTTGTGCCCTGCAATGATTGTCAATGATTTCCGCGATGCAATTATTAACAATTATTGCTTGTCAATGCTGTGGTTTTGATCTAGTGGTCTTTGAGACTATCACATGGCTGCCATATCTCTGCATTTTTGATCCGATAGTCCTGATACAATTGCGTGGTCCATCGCTGTTGTAGTTTGACTTTATTAATATGAGTTATGTTTAAAGTGCAATTTAATTACCTAATTTTCAAAAAAATTATTAAAAAAATAAATACTAATCCCAAATTCTTCAGAGTTTTACCCTCTTCATTTTAAAATTAAAAATCAAATATAGATGTTTCATGGATTTTTATAAATTTCAATTATTTAATTTTTAGTTTTAAATTAATATTTTATTAAATGTAATACCAAATACTTTAAAATTTTGGGATGCTTATCTTCAACTTGTCTTTGATCCTCTATATAATTTTCAAAGTATTTTGACTTATATTTTGGATTCAATTAATGTTGCCTTAATGTAAGGTATATTTAACTTTAATATTTAAATTTTCTTGGAAATTGGCCTTGTATTGATTCCATCTAATCAAGTCCTTTCATTAAAATTTTAAATAGATTTTGATACTCACCAAATTGAGTTGATCAAATCAAGTAGAACTATATAGGGCATTTGCATGTGAACCTTATGATAAGTTTATATATATATATATATATATATATATATATTATATATTATATATATATATATATATATATTGTGTATAATTCATAGTTTAAGCTCACTCACTTGTACTTAGGTTTGATTGATAGTCACCAAGGTAATTCTCTTTTGTGCCATGATATGTGAAGAGCTATCTTATGGGGAAGTGTCTCTTTGAGTGGAGACCACTAAATGTTTGTGTTAAGGGTTAACCTAAACATTTGAGAGGTCACCCTTCTCTTACAGTTAGAGTTAGGTCACTTTCTTGTTGATACTTTGCATGGTGTGGCTGATTGTATACATGTGACAAGGGTTAGTAAAACTTTAATTTTAAACCTATATAAAGGGTGAAGAAATCCAAAGTTCAAAAAGGTCAAGCAAAGGTCTATGAAGGCTTTTTGGTCAAACTTTGCTTCAGACTCATCTGAAATTAAAGCAGAAGAGGAGGCAACCAATCTGTGCTTAATGGAAGATAATCATCTTAATCATTGTGATCAAGAAGAGGCATGTGATATTTCTTATGATGAATTGTTTGAAGTTTTTGAAAAAATTCATAATGCATATAGGAAGCTTAAGAAAATTTATGCAAGCTTGAATTCTTATATTTCAAAACTACAGAAAGAGCATGAATGCCTAAGGAAAAATCATTCTACTTTAGATAGTAATCACATGACTTTGTTAGATAAATTTGACTCTTTAAATAAAAAGCATCTTGATTTAACTACTGAATATAATTTTTTGAAAACATCGTATGTTAAATTAGAAAATGTATTCTAGGAATTAGAAACCCTTGTATGTAAATTAGATGGTAGTGAGCATACATTGAAAATGAAAAATTTAATTCATAAAAGTGCAAACAAATATTTACAAATTCAATTAAAAGCTTTTAAGGAAAATAAAACACCTCCAATACATGCACGATTTCATAACACACCATTATAGCAAGCATTCAAACCTAGAAAGAGGCACCATAACCCATATAAATTAGTAAGCCCTTTTCCTAGAGCTAAATGTTTTTCTTGTGGCATGCTTGGATACATCTCCCACACTTACACTATGTACCATAGAACAAATTTATTATGGATACCAAAATTGCATAAAATATAACATAGTGTGCAAGTATCTAATTTTTTAGTTAATAAGGTGGAACCCAAACTTATTTGGGTTCCTAAATCTAACCTTTGATGATTTTATAGGGATGCTCTCACAGAAGGCCTCTTGAGAGCATGTGGTATATGGACAATAGATGTCCAAGGCACATAACCAGAGATGCAAATCAATTCATTTTGTTGGAGGCCATCATAGGAGGTAATCTAACACTTTGACATAACACCATTAGGAGAGTGGTAGGCTCATGTAGAATTGGCAACTCAAAAAATTTCTTCATTGAAAATGTTTTATTACTAAATGATTTAAAATATAACTTGCTTAGCCTAAGCCAGCTCTATAATAAAGGCTTCAGTATTTAATTTTTTCCTACCACCTGCATTATAATATTAAATGGAAATACTATGCTACAAAGGAAAAAGAATCAATAATATTTATATGCTTGATTTAAATTATGTTGAACCTACTACTTCTCTTTGCCTAAAAGTTGTTGCTGATGAATCCTAGTTGTGGCATAGGAGATATGTCATGCAAGCATGAAAAACTTAAGAAAATCACTCAAAAAGACATAGTGAGAGGCATACCCAAACTAAAGTTCACTAAAGACCACATGAGTGATGCATGTCAGTTAAGAAAGCAAGTCAAGTCCTCCTTCAACTCAATTAAGGATATTAACACTAGAAAACCATTAAAAGTCCTTCAAATAGATATTACTGGAAGTGATAGCACTACAAGCCTAGAAGGAAAAGTCTATGGGTATGTGATTGTTGATGATTACTCAAGGTTTACTTGGGTTAGATTCCTATCTCAAAAAAGTGAATCATTCCAGGAATTTAGATCTTTCTCCACTTGGATTTAGAGGAAGCTAGATTGTGAAATTCTAACAATTCATAGTGATCTTGCTAAATAATTTAAGAATGAGAAATTTGAAACCTGCTGTCAAGAGCAAGGGATAGATCATAAATTTTTAGCTCCTAGAACCTCTCTGCAGAATGAGGTTGCTAAAAGAAAGAATAGGACCCTAGTAGAAGCTGCTAGAGCTATACTGGTTAAATACTCATTTCCAAAATTCTTCTTTACAGAAGTAATGAATATAACTTATTATATTCTTAATAGGATTAATGTTAGATCCAAGCTGATAAGACACCCTATGAAATTCTTAAAGGTAAGACACCTAACCTCTCTCACCTTCATGTCTTTAGATGTAAAGTGTTCATTCTAAATAATGAGAAATCTCTATTAGGAAAGTTTAACCCAAAATCTGATGGAGTCTTCTTGAGATACTACAAGTTGGAAAATCCTTTAGAGTTTTTAATAAAAGGACATTAGTGGTAGAGGAGACCACTCATGTTATATTTCATTAATATGATAACTCTCGAGGTTCTAGGGTAGAAGAAGAAGAAGTTGTAGAAATCATCGAAGGAGTAGAATCTATAAATCTATTAGGAAGGGTAGAACTTGAAAATTCAATGCCTATAGAATGGAGATATTCTTCAAGTCATCCTAAAGAATTGATCTTAAGAGAGCTATCTGAAGGTGTTAGAACTAGGCATGGACTTAGAAAAGAAGTAAACCACTTTTAGCTTCATCTCAATGACTGAACCCACCAATATAAATCAAGCCCTATCAAAAGAATTTTGGATCCTAGTCATGCAAGAAGAGTTAAATCAATTTGTTTTTTTTTTTTTGAAAATTACATATTTGCATTAAAAGGAATGAAAAGGAAAGCTATTACAAACTAATCAATCAATGAAACTCTCATATTCCTTCTTCATAATACAAAATAATGAAGAAGGAATATCAAAGAAAGAAGAATCATCAAAAAAAAATTCCTATCCAAAGCTAAAGTTGCACACAGATTGGCAGCTTTATTACTGTTTCTATTGATATGGTGGAAGAGTACATTATTGAAGTCGTTGAGGAAAGATAATTTCTCTGAAATCAAGCACTTTGTTTTTGAATTTATCATCAAATCTTGAAGGAATTTGATCACGTTGAAGTTGTCACCTTCAATTATTACTCCTTTGTATTCAAACATTTCTTCATGTAGAAAATCTTTCAAGGTCACAATGGCCTCCAATTCAAGTTGATTGATGTCCCAATGCATCTTCTGTCTACCAAAAGCAAGTAACAGTCTACCTTTATGGTGCCGAACAATGCCTCCAATGCTTGCAATATTAGAGTGATAGAGTGAAGCGTCCACATTTATTTTGATTCAATCTAGTGGTGGGGGGTGCCAAAAAGAATTAGCGTCCAAACGGAGAGGAGCACCCCAATGAACTAGCAATGGGAACTTGGTTATGGTGGTAGAAAGAATATTGGCAGCAAAAAAAGATAACGGTAAGGCAGGATTACCGTGATGGCTATCATTTTTACATTTCCAAGAGTAATAGACAGCAGTGCAGTAGATTTTAACAGTATTCATGTGGTGAATGGCAAGATCTCTAAGCTACGATAAGCAGTCCTCTAAGGATTGGAAGATATGAATAGAAAAGCCCCAACTTCATAATTTATAGAAAATGTCAATGAGGTGTTTATAGCAAACTGCAATGTGTGAGCAGTCTTCAATTTTTGGACAACCTCTAGGACAAGAATCAGATTGCTGAAGTCTTCTGTACTTCAATAATTCATTGGTGGGTAAAGCAAATCTGCTCATTCTCCACCAGAATAGTTCAATATTTTGTTTAAGTTTCAGCTTCCTTAACCAATCAGAGAATCCAAAATCTTCATTCTGTGCATTGTGTTTGATAGCTTCGGCATAAGCCAAAGCAAAAATAGACTTGCCAGAGAGTTGAAAAAGTGGTTTGATCTGGTCTTCGTGTTCCTTATTGATGACACAATTCTGTAGAATGAGATTCACAATTTCCTGATTGAAGAACCGATTTAGTTCATTCAAATCCTAATGGCCATCTTGCTGAATAAAATGCTGTAATGTTAACACATGCAAGACAATGCAGTCGACTAGCGTAGGCCATTTGTTAAAACACTTATCCATTAACCAAATATCATTCATGATGTTTATGTTCTTGCCATTGGCAATTTGCCATTTTACAATTGGTCTTAAGGAGGAAGCCCCGTCCAAAAGAATGGACCAAGTAGCCGAATGGCCGTATTTGGAACCACCCTGCCGAATATCAATGCCATATCTAGCCGCAATGCATCTATGCAACAATGAAAAAGGATTATGTAAAAATCTCTAGGATAATCTGGCTCTAAGCGGACCAATTTTTTTAACAACGAAGAATAAACCTATTCCGCCCATGCTTCTGGGTTTGCATAAATCAACCGAAGCAACGTAATGAAGACCTCTCCTTCCATGGTCTTTATGCCAAATAAAATCTCTACAAATTCTGTCAAACTCTTAAAGAACTGATTTTGGTACTAATGAATAGGTAGAAATGAAGATAGATAAAGCAAATAAAGATTATTTAGTAAGAATCATCTTACCAGCAAGTGAAAGAAATCTTGCACCCCAAGCATTTATTTTCTCTAAGGCAGAGTCAATGATGGGTTGAAAGTCATTTTTAACCATTCTTCTCAAAATAATTTTAATACCCAAATAGTGAAGTTCATTTACAATTTTAAAGCCATACTTCAAGCCAATTCTCCTCTTCAAAGAATTATTTATATATTTCCTAAAAAGGATCTGTGATTTTGAACAATTAATGGATTGTCTAGTCCAGTTACAATATTCACCAATTAGTTTCATCATAGAATGAAGCGTGCGAGGGGAAGCAGTTCCAAATAAAAGTACATCGTCTGCATACATAAGATGAGTAATTCTTGGGGCTCTAGCTGAAGTTTAGATACCCAGATAATGTCCTTTTTGATTTATGGCATTAGATAAAAGTTGGGAGCACATAATAAAAAGAAAAGGAGATATAGGATAGACTTGCTGAAATCCACTATTTGCTTCAATCCAACTTGTATTTTTGCCATTTAAAAGAATAGAGAAACGTACCTTGGTCACCCATTCCATAATAAGATCAAAGATTTTGTCTGGAAACCTAAACCAATTAAGGGCGAGAGCCAATGTGTCCCAACACATACTATCAAACGCTTAAGCCATATCAAGCTTTACGACCATGAGTCCCTTCTTATTCTTAGAAATTCTAAATTTATTAAAGATTTCTTGGGCAAGTAAATAATGATCAGATAATGATCTACCCAGAACAAAGACAACTTATTCCTTGGAGATGATTTTACAAATACAACATTTCAGTCTATTCACAATCATGGTTGAGGTAACCTTATAAATTGTTTGGCAAAGGCTAATGGGATGAAAATTCGATGGTGTAATCAGATTTTTAATTTTTGGAATAATAACAACAAGGGTGTCTTTCCAAGCTTCATTCATATGACCGGTTTTAAAAAAATTATTAACTGCATTCCAAGTTGAATCTTTGACAATTTCCCATTAAAATTTGAAAAAAAGATGAGGTACTTCCATCAAGATTGGGAGATCCGTTGGATTTTTGTTGAAAAACTGCAGAAATAAACTCAGCCTCAGTAAATCCTGCATTAACTAGAGCTTTATCATAGTCATCATTCACCTGATCATGGGTAGCCATAGGCCAATTAGTAATCATACAATTTCTTGTTTTCCAGTTATTCCTGAAAAACTGCACAAAGACAGTTTCTATTTGCTCCATGTTCTCAATCAAATTATCGCCATCCTTAAT